>OU426878.1:600000-1180954 GCA_911387805.1 Cantharis rustica | reverse complement strand
TCAAAAATTTCACTGGTGATTTTAGTGCATAAATCGACTAATTTCGATGCGTAGAGTTCGAAAAACGCGCTGGATCATGGCGCAAACACTTTAATCCGTCGCAAAATGCGAAGTAAAGGAGGGTCAAATTGGCATCGCATTCGCTTACTTTAAAGCCAGATAAAATTTAAAATATCGTACTTAGGAGGAATCTGTTTGCGCCAATCGAATTTTCTGCTCAAAATATACAAGAAAATATCGAAAAAGTATTCGATTTGAGACTTTCATTTTTTGGGGTAAAAAAGTTTCAAAGGGGTTAACCTTTGAATTTTTTCAAAAATCGTCAAAAATTTCACTGGTGATTTTAGTGCATAAATCGACTAATTTCGATGCGTAGAGTTCGAAAAACGCGCTGGATCATGGCGCAAACACTTTAATCCGTCGCAAAATGCGAAGTAAAGGAGGGTCAAATTGGCATCGCATTCGCTTACTTTAAAGCCAGATAAAATTTAAAATATCGTACTTAGGAGGAATCTGTTTGCGCCAATCGAATTTTCTGCTCAAAATATACAAGAAAATATCGAAAAAGTATCCGATTTGAGACTTTCACTTTTTGGGGTAAAAAAGTTTCAAAGGGGTTAACCTTTGAATTTTTTCAAAAATCGTCAAAAATTTCACTGGTGATTTTAGTGCATAAATCGACTAATTTCGATGCGTAGAGTTCGAAAAACGCGCTGGATCATGGCGCAAACACTTTAATCCGTCGCAAAATGCGAAGTAAAGAAGGGTCAAATTGGCATCGCATTCGCTTACTTTAAAGCCAGATAAAATTTAAAATATCGTACTTAGGAGGAATCTGTTTGCGCCAATCGAATTTTCTGCTCAAAATATACAAGAAAATATCGAAAAAGTATCCGATTTGAGACTTTCACTTTTTGGGGTAAAAAAGTTTCAAAGGGGTTAACCTTTGAATTTTTTCAAAAATCGTCAAAAATTTCACTGGTGATTTTAGTGCATAAATCGACTAATTTCGATGCGTAGAGTTCGAAAAACGCGCTGGATCATGGCGCAAACACTTTAATCCGTCGCAAAATGCGAAGTAAAGGAGGGTCAAATTGGCATCGCATTCGCTTACTTTAAAGCCAGATAAAATTTAAAATATCGTACTTAGGAGGAATCTGTTTGCGCCAATCGAATTTTCTGCTCAAAATATACAAGAAAATATCGAAAAAGTATCCGATTTGAGACTTTCACTTTTTGGGGTAAAAAAGTTTCAAAGGGGTTAACCTTTGAATTTTTTCAAAAATCGTCAAAAATTTCACTGGTGATTATAGTGCATAAATCGACTAATTTCGATGCGTAGAGTTCGAAAAACGCGTTGGATCATGGCGCAAACACTTTAATCCGTCGCAAAATGCGAAGTAAAGGAGGGTCAAATTGGCATCGCATTCGCTTACTTTAAAGCCAGATAAAATTTAAAATATCGTACTTAGGAGGAATCTGTTTGCGCCAATCGAATTTTCTGCTCAAAATATACAAGAAAATATCGAAAAAGTATCCGATTTGAGACTTTCACTTTTTGGGGTAAAAAAGTTTCAAAGGGGTTAACCTTTGAATTTTTTCAAAAATCGTCAAAAATTTCACTGGTGATTTTAGTGCATAAATCGACTAATTTCGATGCGTAGAGTTCGAAAAACGCGCTGGATCATGGCGCAAACACTTTAATCCGTCGCAAAATGCGAAGTAAAGGAGGGTCAAATTGGCATCGCATTCGCTTACTTTAAAGCCAGATAAAATTTAAAATATCGTACTTAGGAGGAATCTGTTTGCGCCAATCGAATTTTCTGCTCAAAATATACAAGAAAATATCGAAAAAGTATCCGATTTGAGACTTTCACTTTTTGGGGTAAAAAAGTTTCAAAGGGGTTAACCTTTGAATTTTTTCAAAAATCGTCAAAAATTTCACTGGTGATTTTAGTGCATAAATCGACTAATTTCGATGCGTAGAGTTCGAAAAACGCGCTGGATCATGGCGCAAACACTTTAATCCGTCGCAAAATGCGAAGTAAAGGAGGGTCAAATTGGCATCGCATTCGTTACTTTAAAGCCAGATAAAATTTAAAATATCGTACTTAGGAGGAATCTGTTTGCGCCAATCGAATTTTCTGCTCAAAATATACAAGAAAATATCGAAAAAGTATCCGATTTGAGACTTTCACTTTTTGGGGTAAAAAAGTTTCAAAGGGGTTATCCTTTGAATTTTTTCAAAATTCGTCAAAAATTTCACTGGTGATTTTAGTGCATAAATCGACTAATTTCGATGCGTAGAGTTCGAAAAACGCGCTGGATCATGGCGCAAACACTTTAATCCGTCGCAAAATGCGAAGTAAAGGAGGGTCAAATTGGCATCGCATTCGCTTACTTTAAAGCCAGATAAAATTTAAAATATCGTACTTAGGAGGAATCTGTTTGCGCCAATCGAATTTTCTGCTCAAAATATACAAGAAAATATCGAAAAAGTATCCGATTTGAGACTTTCACTTTTTGGGGTAAAAAAGTTTCAAAGGGGTTAACCTTTGAATTTTTTCAAAAATCGTCAATAATTTCACTGGTGATTTTAGTGCATAAATCGACTAATTTCGATGCGTAGAGTTCGAAAAACGCGCTGGATCATGGCGCAAACACTTTAATCCGTCGCAAAATGCGAAGTAAAGGAGGGTCAAATTGGCATCGCATTCGCTTACTTTAAAGCCAGATAAAATTTAAAATATCGTACTTAGGAGGAATCTGTTTGCGCCAATCGAATTTTCTGCTCAAAATATACAAGAAAATATCGAAAAAGTATCCGATTTGAGACTTTCACTTTTTGGGGTAAAAAAGTTTCAAAGGGGTTAACCTTTGAATTTTTTCAAAAATCGTCAATAATTTCACTGGTGATTTTAGTGCATAAATCGACTAATTTCGATGCGTAGAATTCGAAAAACGCGCTGGATCATGGCGCAAACACTTTAATCCGTCGCAAAATGCGAAGTAAAGGAGGGTCAAATTGGCATCGCATTCGCTTACTTTAAAGCCAGATAAAATTTAAAATATCGTACTTAGGAGGAATCTGTTTGCGCCAATCGAATTTTCTGCTCAAAATATACAAGAAAATATCGAAAAAGTATCCGATTTGAGACTTTCACTTTTTGGGGTAAAAAAGTTTCAAAGGGGTTAACCTTTGAATTTTTTCAAAAATCGTCAAAAATTTCACTGGTGATTTTAGTGCATAAATCGACTAATTTCGATGCGTAGAGTTCGAAAAACGCGCTGGATCATGGCGCAAACACTTTAATCCGTCGCAAAATGCGAAGTAAAGGAGGGTCAAATTGGCATCGCATTCGCTTACTTTAAAGCCAGATAAAATTTAAAATATCGTACTTAGGAGGAATCTGTTTGCGCCAATCGAATTTTCTGCTCAAAATATACAAGAAAATATCGAAAAAGTATCCGATTTGAGACTTTCACTTTTTGGGGTAAAAAAGTTTCAAAGGGGTTAACCTTTGAATTTTTTCAAAAATCGTCAATAATTTCACTGGTGATTTTAGTGCATAAATCGACTAATTTCGATGCGTAGAGTTCGAAAAACGCGCTGGATCATGGCGCAAACACTTTAATCCGTCGCAAAATGCGAAGTAAAGGAGGGTCAAATTGGCATCGCATTCGCTTACTTTAAAGCCAGATAAAATTTAAAATATCGTACTTAGGAGGAATCTGTTTGCGCCAATCGAATTTTCTGCTCAAAATATACAAGAAAATATCGAAAAAGTATCCGATTTGAGACTTTCACTTTTTGAGGTAAAAAAGTTTCAAAGGGGTTAACCTTTGAATTTTTTCAAAAATCGTCAATAATTTCACTGGTGATTTTAGTGCATAAATCGACTAATTTCGATGCGTAGAGTTCGAAAAACGCGCTGGATCATGGCGCAAACACTTTAATCCGTCGCAAAATGCGAAGTAAAGGAGGGTCAAATTGGCATCGCATTCGCTTACTTTAAAGCCAGATAAAATTTAAAATATCGTACTTAGGAGGAATCTGTTTGCGCCAATCGAATTTTCTGCTCAAAATATACAAGAAAATATCGAAAAAGTATCCGATTTGAGACTTTCACTTTTTGGGGTAAAAAAGTTTCAAAGGGGTTAACCTTTGAATTTTTTCAAAAATCGTCAAAAATTTCACTGGTGATTTTAGTGCATAAATCGACTAATTTCGATGCGTAGAGTTCGAAAAACGCGCTGGATCATGGCGCAAACACTTTAATCCGTCGCAAAATGCGAAGTAAAGGAGGGTCAAATTGGCATCGCATTCGCTTACTTTAAAGCCAGATAAAATTTAAAATATCGTACTTAGGAGGAATCTGTTTGCGCCAATCGAATTTTCTGCTCAAAATATACAAGAAAATATCGAAAAAGTATCCGATTTGAGACTTTCACTTTTTGGGGTAAAAAAGTTTCAAAGGGGTTAACCTTTGAATTTTTTCAAAAATCGTCAATAATTTCACTGGTGATTTTAGTGCATAAATCGACTAATTTCGATGCGTAGAGTTCGAAAAACGCGCTGGATCATGGCGCAAACACTTTAATCCGTCGCAAAATGCGAAGTAAAGGAGGGTCAAATTGGCATCGCATTCGCTTACTTTAAAGCCAGATAAAATTTAAAATATCGTACTAAGGAGGAATCTGTTTGCGCCAATCGAATTTTCTGCTCAAAATATACAAGAAAATATCGAAAAAGTATCCGATTTGAGACTTTCACTTTTTGGGGTAAAAAAGTTTCAAAGGGGTTAACCTTTGAATTTTTTCAAAATTCGTCAAAAATTTCACTGGTGATTTTAGTGCATAAATCGACTAATTTCGATGCGTAGAGTTAGAAAAACGCGCTGGATCATGGCGCAAACACTTTAATCCGTCGCAAAATGCGAAGTAAAGGAGGGTCAAATTGGCATCGCATTCGCTTACTTTAAAGCCAGATAAAATTTAAAATATCGTACTTAGGAGGAATCTGTTTGCGCCAATCGAATTTTCTGCTCAAAATATACAAGAAAATATCGAAAAAGTATCCGATTTGAGACTTTCACTTTTTGGGGTAAAAAAGTTTCAAAGGGGTTAACCTTTGAATTTTTTCAAAATTCGTCAAAAATTTCACTGGTGATTTTAGTGCATAAATCGACTAATTTCGATGCGTAGAGTTCGAAAAACGCGCTGGATCATGGCGCAAACACTTTAATCCGTCGCAAAATGCGAAGTAAAGGAGGGTCAAATTGGCATCGCATTCGCTTACTTTAAAGCCAGATAAAATTTAAAATATCGTACTTAGGAGGAATCTGTTTGCGCCAATCGAATTTTCTGCTCAAAATATACAAGAAAATATCGAAAAAGTATCCGATTTGAGACTTTCACTTTTTGGGGTAAAAAAGTTTCAAAGGGGTTAACCTTTGAATTTTTTCAAAAATCGTCAATAATTTCACTGGTGATTTTAGTGCATAAATCGACTAATTTCGATGCGTAGAGTTCGAAAAACGCGCTGGATCATGGCGCAAACACTTTAATCCGTCGCAAAATGCGAAGTAAAGGAGGGTCAAATTGGCATCGCATTCGCTTACTTTAAAGCCAGATAAAATTTAAAATATCGTACTTAGGAGGAATCTGTTTGCGCCAATCGAATTTTCTGCTCAAAATATACAAGAAAATATCGAAAAAGTATCCGATTTGAGACTTTCACTTTTTGAGGTAAAAAAGTTTCAAAGGGGTTAACCTTTGAATTTTTTCAAAAATCGTCAATAATTTCACTGGTGATTTTAGTGCATAAATCGACTAATTTCGATGCGTAGAGTTCGAAAAACGCGCTGGATCATGGCGCAAACACTTTAATCCGTCGCAAAATGCGAAGTAAAGGAGGGTCAAATTGGCATCGCATTCGCTTACTTTAAAGCCAGATAAAATTTAAAATATCGTACTTAGGAGGAATCTGTTTGCGCCAATCGAATTTTCTGCTCAAAATATACAAGAAAATATCGAAAAAGTATCCGATTTGAGACTTTCACTTTTTGGGGTAAAAAAGTTTCAAAGGGGTTAACCTTTGAATTTTTTCAAAAATCGTCAAAAATTTCACTGGTGATTTTAGTGCATAAATCGACTAATTTCGATGCGTAGAGTTCGAAAAACGCGCTGGATCATGGCGCAAACACTTTAATCCGTCGCAAAATGCGAAGTAAAGGAGGGTCAAATTGGCATCGCATTCGCTTACTTTAAAACCAGATAAAATTTAAAATATCGTACTTAGGAGGAATCTGTTTGCGCCAATCGAATTTTCTGCTCAAAATATACAAGAAAATATCGAAAAAGTATCCGATTTGAGACTTTCACTTTTTGGGGTAAAAAAGTTTCAAAGGGGTTAACCTTTGAATTTTTTCAAAAATCGTCAAAAATTTCACTGGTGATTTTAGTGCATAAATCGACTAATTTCGATGCGTAGAGTTCGAAAAACGCGCTGGATCATGGCGCAAACACTTTAATCCGTCGCAAAATGCGAAGTAAAGGAGGGTCAAATTGGCATCGCATTCGCTTACTTTAAAGCCAGATAAAATTTAAAATATCGTACTTAGGAGGAATCTGTTTGCGCCAATCGAATTTTCTGCTCAAAATATACAAGAAAATATCGAAAAAGTATCCGATTTGAGACTTTCACTTTTTGGGGTAAAAAAGTTTCAAAGGGGTTAACCTTTGAATTTTTTCAAAATTCGTCAAAAATTTCACTGGTGATTTTAGTGCATAAATCGACTAATTTCGATGCGTAGAGTTCGAAAAACGCGCTGGATCATGGCGCAAACACTTTAATCCGTCGCAAAATGCGAAGTAAAGGAGGGTCAAATTGGCATCGCATTCGCTTACTTTAAAGCCAGATAAAATTTAAAATATCGTACTTAGGAGGAATCTGTTTGCGCCAATCGAATTTTCTGCTCAAAATATACAAGAAAATATCGAAAAAGTATCCGATTTGAGACTTTCACTTTTTGGGGTAAAAAAGTTTCAAAGGGGTTAACCTTTGAATTTTTTCAAAATTCGTCAAAAATTTCACTGGTGATTTTAGTGCATAAATCGACTAATTTCGATGCGTAGAGTTCGAAAAACGCGCTGGATCATGGCGCAAACACTTTAATCCGTCGCAAAATGCGAAGTAAAGGAGGGTCAAATTGGCATCGCATTCGCTTACTTTAAAGCCAGATAAAATTTAAAATATCGTACTTAGGAGGAATCTGTTTGCGCCAATCGAATTTTCTGCTCAAAATATACAAGAAAATATCGAAAAAGTATCCGATTTGAGACTTTCACTTTTTGGGGTAAAAAAGTTTCAAAGGGGTTAACCTTTGAATTTTTTCAAAAATTGTCAAAAATTTCACTGGTGATTTTAGTGCATGAATCGACTAATTTCGATGCGTAGAGTTCGAAAAACGCGCTGGATCATGGCGCAAACACTTTAATCCGTCGCAAAATGCGAAGTAAAGGAGGGTCAAATTGGCATCGCATTCGCTTACTTTAAAGCCAGATAAAATTTAAAATATCGTACTTAGGAGGAATCTGTTTGCGCCAATCGAATTTTCTGCTCAAAATATACAAGAAAATATCGAAAAAGTATCCGATTTGAGACTTTCACTTTTTGGGGTAAAAAAGTTTCAAAGGGGTTAACCTTTGAATTTTTTCAAAAATCGTCAATAATTTCACTGGTGATTTTAGTGCATAAATCGACTAATTTCGATGCGTAGAGTTCGAAAAACGCGCTGGATCATGGCGCAAACACTTTAATCCGTCGCAAAATGCGAAGTAAAGGAGGGTCAAATTGGCATCGCATTCGCTTACTTTAAAGCCAGATAAAATTTAAAATATCGTACTTAGGAGGAATCTGTTTGCGCCAATCGAATTTTCTGCTCAAAATATACAAGAAAATATCGAAAAAGTATCCGATTTGAGACTTTCACTTTTTGGGGTAAAAAAGTTTCAAAGGGGTTAACCTTTGAATTTTTTCAAAAATCGTCAAAAATTTCACTGGTGATTTTAGTGCATAAATCGACTAATTTCGATGCGTAGAGTTCGAAAAACGCGCTGGATCATGGCGCAAACACTTTAATCCGTCGCAAAATGCGAAGTAAAGGAGGGTCAAATTGGCATCGCATTCGCTTCCTTTAAAGCCAGATAAAATTTAAAATATCGTACTTAGGAGGAATCTGTTTGCGCCAATGGAATTTTCTGCTCAAAATATACAAGAGAATATCGAAAAAGTATCCGATTTGAGACTTTCACTTTTTGGGGTAAAAAAGTTTCAAAGGGGTTAACCTTTGAATTTTTTCAAAAATCGTCAAAAATTTCACTGGTGATTTTAGTGCATAAATCGACTAATTTCGATGCGTAGAGTTCGAAAAACGCGCTGGATCATGGCGCAAACACTTTAATCCGTCGCAAAATGCGAAGTAAAGGAGGGTCAAATTGGCATCGCATTCGCTTACTTTAAAGCCAGATAAAATTTAAAATACCGTACTTAGGAGGAATCTGTTTGCGCCAATCGAATTTTCTGCTCAAAATATACAAGAAAATATCGAAAAAGTATCCGATTTGAGACTTTCACTTTTTGGGGTAAAAAAGTTTCAAAGGGGTTAACCTTTGAATTTTTTCAAAAATCGTCAAAAATTTCACTGGTGATTTTAGTGCATAAATCGACTAATTTCGATGCGTAGAGTTCGAAAAACGCGCTGGATCATGGCGCAAACACTTTAATCCGTCGCAAAATGCGAAGTAAAGGAGGGTCAAATTGGCATCGCATTCGCTTACTTTAAAGCCAGATAAAATTTAAAATATCGTACTTACGAGGAATCTGTTTGCGCCAATCGAATTTTCTGCTCAAAATATACAAGAAAATATCGAAAAAGTATCCGATTTGAGACTTTCACTTTTTGGGGTAAAAAAGTTTCAAAGGGGTTAACCTTTGAATTTTTTCAAAAATCGTCAATAATTTCACTGGTGATTTTAGTGCATAAATCGACTAATTTCGATGCGTAGAGTTCGAAAAACGCGCTGGATCATGGCGCAAACACTTTAATCCGTCGCAAAATGCGAAGTAAAGGAGGGTCAAATTGGCATCGCATTCGCTTACTTTAAAGCCAGATAAAATTTAAAATATCGTACTTAGGAGGAATCTGTTTGCGCCAATCGAATTTTCTGCTCAAAATATACAAGAAAATATCGAAAAAGTATCCGATTTGAGACTTTCACTTTTTGGGGTAAAAAAGTTTCAAAGGGGTTAACCTTTGAATTTTTTCAAAAATCGTCAAAAATTTCACTGGTGATTTTAGTGCATAAATCGACTAATTTCGATGCGTAGAGTTCGAAAAACGCGCTGGATCATGGCGCAAACACTTTAATCCGTCGCAAAATGCGAAGTAAAGGAGGGTCAAATTGGCATCGCATTCGCTTACTTTAAAGCCAGATAAAATTTAAAATATCGTACTTAGGAGGAATCTGTTTGCGCCAATCGAATTTTCTGCTCAAAATATACAAGAAAATATCGAAAAAGTATCCGATTTGAGACTTTCACTTTTTGGGGTAAAAAAGTTTCAAAGGGGTTAACCTTTGAATTTTTTCAAAAATCGTCAAAAATTTCACTGGTGATTTTAGTGCATAAATCGATTAATTTCGATGCGTAGAGTTCGAAAAACGCGCTGGATCATGGCGCAAACACTTTAATCCGTCGCAAAATGCGAAGTAAAGGAGGGTCAAATTGGCATCGCATTCGCTTACTTTAAAGCCAGATAAAATTTAAAATATCGTACTTAGGAGGAATCTGTTTGCGCCAATCGAATTTTCTGCTCAAAATATACAAGAAAATATCGAAAAAGTATCCGATTTGAGACTTTCACTTTTTGGGGTAAAAAAGTTTCAAAGGAGTTAACCTTTGAATTTTTTCAAAAATCGTCAAAAATTTCACTGGTGATTTTAGTGCATAAATCGACTAATTTCGATGCGTAGAGTTCGAAAAACGCGCTGGATCATGGCGCAAACTTTTTAATCCGTCGCAAAATGCGAAGTAAAGGAGGGTCAAATTGGCATCGCATTCGCTTACTTTAAAGCCAGATAAAATTTAAAATATCGTACTTAGGAGGAATCTGTTTGCGCCAATCGAATTTTCTGCTCAAAATATACAAGAAAATATCGAAAAAGTATCCGATTTGAGACTTTCACTTTTTGGGGTAAAAAAGTTTCAAAGGGGTTAACCTTTGAATTTTTTCAAAAATCGTCAAAAATTTCACTGGTGATTTTAGTGCATAAATCGACTAATTTCGAAGCGTAGAGTTCGAAAAACGCGCTGGATCATGGCGCAAACACTTTAATCCGTCGCAAAATGCGAAGTAAAGGAGGGTCAAATTGGCATCGCATTCGCTTACTTTAAAGCCAGATAAAATTTAAAATATCGTACTTACGAGGAATCCGTATGCGCCAATCGAATTTTCTGCTCAAAATATACAAGAAAATATCGAAAAAGTATCCGATTTGAGACTTTCACTTTTTGGGGTAAAAAAGTTTCAAAGGGGTTAACCTTTGAATTTTTTCAAAAATCGTCAAAAATTTCACTGGTGATTTTAGTGCATAAATCGACTAATTTCGATGCGTAGAGTTCGAAAAACGCGCTGGATCATGGCGCAAACACTTTAATCCGTCGCAAAATGCGAAGTAAAGGAGGGTCAAATTGGCATCGCATTCGCTTACTTTAAAGCCAGATAAAATTTAAAATATCGTACTTAGAAGGAATCTGTTTGCGCCAATCGAATTTTCTGCTCAAAATATACAAGAAAATATCGAAAAAGTATCCGATTTGAGACTTTCACTTTTTGGGGTAAAAAAGTTTCAAAGGGGTTAACCTTTGAATTTTTTCAAAAATCGTCAAAAATTTCACTGGTGATTTTAGTGCATAAATCGACTAATTTCGATGCGTAGAGTTCGAAAAACGCGCTGGATCATGGCGCAAACACTTTAATCCGTCGCAAAATGCGAAGTAAAGGAGGGTCAAATTGGCATCGCATTCGCTTACTTTAAAGCCAGATAAAATTTAAAATATCGTACTTAGGAGGAATCTGTTTGCGCAAATCGAATTTTCTGCTCAAAATATACAAGAAAATATCGAAAAAGTATCCGATTTGAGACTTTCACTTTTTGGGGTAAAAAAGTTTCAAAGGGGTTAACCTTTGAATTTTTTCAAAAATCGTCAAAAATTTCACTGGTGATTTTAGTGCATAAATCGACTAATTTCGATGCGTAGAGTTCGAAAAACGCGCTGGATCATGGCGCAAACACTTTAATCCGTCGCAAAATGCGAAGTAAAGGAGGGTCAAATTGGCATCGCATTCGCTTACTTTAAAGCCAGATAAAATTTAAAATATCGTACTTAGGAGGAATCTGTTTGCGCCAATCGAATTTTCTGCTCAAAATATACAAGAAAATATCGAAAAAGTATCCGATTTGAGACTTTCACTTTTTGGGGTAAAAAAGTTTCAAAGGGGTTAACCTTTGAATTTTTTCAAAAATCGTCAAAAATTTCACTGGTGATTTTAGTGCATAAATCGACTAATTTCGATGCGTAGAGTTCGAAAAACGCGCTGGATCATGGCGCAAACACTTTAATCCGTCGCAAAATGCGAAGTAAAGGAGGGTCAAATTGGCATCGCATTCGCTTACTTTAAAGCCAGATAAAATTTAAAATATCGTACTTAGGAGGAATCTGTTTGCGCCAATCGAATTTTCTGCTCAAAATATACAAGAAAATATCGAAAAAGTATCCGATTTGAGACTTTCACTTTTTGGGGTAAAAAAGTTTCAAAGGGGTTAACCTTTGAATTTTTTCAAAAATCGTCAAAAATTTCACTGGTGATTTTAGTGCATAAATCGACTAATTTCGATGCGTAGAGTTCGAAAAACGCGCTGGATCATGGCGCAAACACTTTAATCCGTCGCAAAATGCGAAGTAAAGGAGGGTCAAATTGGCATCGCATTCGCTTACTTTAAAGCCAGATAAAATTTAAAATATCGTACTTAGGAGGAATCTGTTTGCGCCAATCGAATTTTCTGCTCAAAATATACAAGAAAATATCGAAAAAGTATCCGATTTGAGACTTTCACTTTTTGGGGTAAAAAAGTTTCAAAGGGGTTAACCTTTGAATTTTTTCAAAAATCGTCAAAAATTTCACTGGTGATTTTAGTGCATAAATCGACTAATTTCGATGCGTAGAGTTCGAAAAACGCGCTGGATCATGGCGCAAACACTTTAATCCGTCGCAAAATGCGAAGTAAAGGAGAGTCAAATTGGCATCGCATTCGCTTACTTTAAAGCCAGATAAAATTTAAAATATCGTACTTAGGAGGAATCTGTTTGCGCCAATCGAATTTTCTGCTCAAAATATACAAGAAAATATCGAAAAAGTATCCGATTTGAGACTTTCACTTTTTGGGGTAAAAAAGTTTCAAAGGGGTTAAACTTTGAATTTTTTCAAAAATCGTCAAAAATTTCACTGGTGATTTTAGTGCATAAATCGACTAATTTCGATGCGTAGAGTTCGAAAAACGCGCTGGATCATGGCGCAAACACTTTAATCCGTCGCAAAATGCGAAGTAAAGGAGGGTCAAATTGGCATCGCATTCGCTTACTTTAAAGCCAGATAAAATTTAAAATATCGTACTTAGGAGGAATCTGTTTGCGCCAATCGAATTTTCTGCTCAAAATATACAAGAAAATATCGAAAAAGTATCCGATTTGAGACTTTCACTTTTTGGGGTAAAAAAGTTTCAAAGGGGTTATCCTTTGAATTTTTTCAAAATTCGTCAAAAATTTCACTGGTGATTTTAGTGCATAAATCGACTAATTTCGATGCGTAGAGTTCGAAAAACGCGCTGGATCATGGCGCAAACACTTTAATCCGTCGCAAAATGCGAAGTAAAGGAGGGTCAAATTGGCATCGCATTCGCTTACTTTAAAGCCAGATAAAATTTAAAATATCGTACTTAGGAGGAATCTGTTTGCGCCAATCGAATTTTCTGCTCAAAATATACAAGAAAATATCGAAAAAGTATCCGATTTGAGACTTTCACATTTTGGGGTAAAAAAGTTTCAAAGGGGTTAACCTTTGAATTTTTTCAAAAATCGTCAAAAATTTCACTGGTAATTTTAGTGCATAAATCGACTAATTTCGATGCGTAGAGTTCGAAAAACGCGCTGGATCATGGCGCAAACACTTTAATCCGTCGCAAAATGCGAAGTAAAGGAGGGTCAAATTGGCATCGCATTCGCTTACTTTAAAGCCAGATAAAATTTAAAATATCGTACTTAGGAGGAATCTGTTTGCGCCAATCGAATTTTCTGCTCAAAATATACAAGAAAATATCGAAAAAGTATCCGATTTGAGACTTTCACTTTTTGGGGTAAAAAAGTTTCAAAGGGGTTAACCTTTGAATTTTTTCAAAAATCGTCAAAAATTTCACTGGTGATTTTAGTGCATAAATCGACTAATTTCGATGCGTAGAGTTCGAAAAACGCGCTGGATCATGGCGCAAACACTTTAATCCGTCGCAAAATGCGAAGTAAAGGAGGGTCAAATTGGCATCGCATTCGCTTACTTTAAAGCCAGATAAAATTTAAAATATCGTACTTAGGAGGAATCTGTTTGCGCCAATCGAATTTTCTGCTCAAAATATACAAGAAAATATCGAAAAAGTATCCGATTTGAGACTTTCACTTTTTGGGGTAAAAAAGTTTCAAAGGGGTTAACCTTTGAATTTTTTCAAAAATCGTCAATAATTTCACTGGTGATTTTAGTGCATAAATCGACTAATTTCGATGCGTAGAGTTTGAAAAACGCGCTGGATCATGGCGCAAACACTTTAATCCGTCGCAAAATGCGAAGTAAAGGAGGGTCAAATTGGCATCGCATTCGCTTACTTTAAAGCCAGATAAAATTTAAAATATCGTACTTAGGAGGAATCTGTTTGCGCCAATCGAATTTTCTGCTCAAAATATACAAGAAAATATCGAAAAAGTATCCGATTTGAGACTTTCACTTTTTGGGGTAAAAAAGTTTCAAAGGGGTTAACCTTTGAATTTTTTCAAAAATTGTCAAAAATTTCACTGGTGATTTTAGTGCATAAATCGACTAATTTCGATGCGTAGAGTTCGAAAAACGCGCTGGATCATGGCGCAAACACTTTAATCCGTCGCAAAATGCGAAGTAAAGGAGGGTCAAATTGGCATCGCATTCGCTTACTTTAAAGCCAGATAAAATTTAAAATATCGTACTTAGGAGGAATCTGTTTGCGCCAATCGAATTTTCTGCTCAAAATATACAAGAAAATATCGAAAAAGTATCCGATTTGAGACTTTCACTTTTTGGGGTAAAAAAGTTTCAAAGGGGTTATCCTTTGAATTTTTTCAAAATTCGTCAAAAATTTCACTGGTGATTTTAGTGCATAAATCGACTAATTTCGATGCGTAGAGTTCGAAAAACGCGCTGGATCATGGCGCAAACACTTTAATCCGTCGCAAAATGCGAAGTAAAGGAGGGTCAAATTGGCATCGCATTCGCTTACTTTAAAGCCAGATAAAATTTAAAATATCGTACTTAGGAGGAATCTGTTTGCGCCAATCGAATTTTCTGCTCAAAATATACAAGAAAATATCGAAAAAGTATCCGATTTGAGACTTTCACTTTTTGGGGTAAAAAAGTTTCAAAGGGGTTAACCTTTGAATTTTTTCAAAAATCGTCAAAAATTTCACTGGTGATTTTAGTGCATAAATCGACTAATTTCGATGCGTAGAGTTCGAAAAACGCGCTGGATCATGGCGCAAACACTTTAATCCGTTGCAAAATGCGAAGTAAAGAAGGGTCAAATTGGCATCGCATTCGCTTACTTTAAAGCCAGATAAAATTTAAAATATCCTACTTAGGAGGAATCTGTTTGCGCCAATCGAATTTTCTGCTCAAAATATACAAGAAAATATCGAAAAAGTATCCGATTTGAGACTTTCACTTTTTGGGGTAAAAAAGTTTCAAAGGGGTTAACCTTTGAATTTTTTCAAAAATCGTCAAAAATTTCACTGGTGATTTTAGTGCATAAATCGACTAATTTCGATGCGTAGAGTTCGAAAAACGCGCTGGATCATGGCGCAAACACTTTAATCCGTCGCAAAATGCGAAGTAAAGGAGGGTCAAATTGGCATCGCATTCGCTTACTTTAAAGCCAGATAAAATTTAAAATATCGTACTTAGGAGGAATCTGTTTGCGCCAATCGAATTTTCTGCTCAAAATATACAAGAAAATATCGAAAAAGTATCCGATTTGAGACTTTCACTTTTTGGGGTAAAAAAGTTTCAAAGGGGTTAACCTTTGAATTTTTTCAAAAATCGTCAAAAATTTCACTGGTGATTTTAGTGCATAAATCGACTAATTTCGATGCGTAGAGTTCGAAAAACGCGCTGGATCATGGCGCAAACACTTTAATCCGTCGCAAAATGCGAAGTAAAGGAGGGTCAAATTGGCATCGCATTCGCTTACTTTAAAGCCAGATAAAATTTAAAATATCGTACTTAGGAGGAATCTGTTTGCGCCAATCGAATTTTCTGCTCAAAATATACAAGAAAATATCGAAAAAGTATCCGATTTGAGACTTTCACTTTTTGGGGTAAAAAAGTTTCAAAGGGGTTAACCTTTGAATTTTTTCAAAAATCGTCAAAAATTTCACTGGTGATTTTAGTGCATAAATCGACTAATTTCGATGCGTAGAGTTCGAAAAACGCGCTGGATCATGGCGCAAACACTTTAATCCGTCGCAAAATGCGAAGTAAAGGAGGGTCAAATTGGCATCGCATTCGCTTACTTTAAAGCCAGATAAAATTTAAAATATCGTACTTAGGAGGAATCTGTTGGCGCCAATCGAATTTTCTGCTCAAAATATACAAGAAAATATCGAAAAAGTATCCGATTTGAGACTTTCACTTTTTGGGGTAAAAAAGTTTCAAAGGGGTTAACCTTTGAATTTTTTCAAAAATCGTCAAAAATTTCACTGGTGATTTTAGTGCATAAATCGACTAATTTCGATGCGTAGAGTTTGAAAAACGCGCTGGATCATGGCGCAAACACTTTAATCCGTCGCAAAATGCGAAGTAAAGGAGGGTCAAATTGGCATCGCATTCGCTTACTTTAAAGCCAGATAAAATTTAAAATATCGTACTTAGGAGGAATCTGTTTGCGCCAATCGAATTTTCTGCTCAAAATATACAAGAAAATATCGAAAAAGTATCCGATTTGAGACTTTCACTTTTTGGGGTAAAAAAGTTTCAAAGGGGTTATCCTTTGAATTTTTTCAAAATTCGTCAAAAATTTCACTGGTGATTTTAGTGCATAAATCGACTAATTTCGATGCGTAGAGTTCGAAAAACGCGCTGGATCATGGCGCAAACACTTTAATCCGTCGCAAAATGCGAAGTAAAGGAGGGTCAAATTGGCATCGCATTCGCTTACTTTAAAGCCAGATAAAATTTAAAATATCGTACTTAGGAGGAATCTGTTTGCGCCAATCGAATTTTCTGCTCAAAATATACAAGAAAATATCGAAAAAGTATCCGATTTGAGACTTTCACTTTTTGGGGTAAAAAAGTTTCAAAGGGGTTAACCTTTGAATTTTTTCAAAAATCGTCAAAAATTTCACTGGTGATTTTGGTGCATAAATCGACTAATTTCGATGCGTAGAGTTCGAAAAACGCGCTGGATCATGGCGCAAACACTTTAATCCGTCGCAAAATGCGAAGTAAAGGAGGGTCAAATTGGCATCGCATTCGCTTACTTTAAAGCCAGATAAAATTTAAAATATCGTACTTAGGAGGAATCTGTTTGCGCCAATCGAATTTTCTGCTCAAAATATACAAGAAAATATCGAAAAAGTATCCGATTTGAGACTTTCACTTTTTGGGGTAAAAAAGTTTCAAAGGGGTTAACCTTTGAATTTTTTCAAAAATCGTCAAAAATTTCACTGGTGATTTTAGTGCATAAATCGACTAATTTCGATGCGTAGAGTTCGAAAAACGCGCTGGATCATGGCGCAAACACTTTAATCCGTCGCAAAATGCGAAGTAAAGGAGGGTCAAATTGGCATCGCATTCGCTTACTTTAAAGCCAGATAAAATTTAAAATATCGTACTTAGGAGGAATCTGTTTGCGCCAATCGAATTTTCTGCTCAAAATATACAAGAAAATATCGAAAAAGTATCCGATTTGAGACTTTCACTTTTTGGGGTAAAAAAGTTTCAAAGGGGTTAACCTTTGAATTTTTTCAAAAATCGTCAAAAATTTCACTGGTGATTTTAGTGCATAAATCGACTAATTTCGATGCGTAGAGTTCGAAAAACGCGCTGGATCATGGCGCAAACACTTTAATCCGTCGCAAAATGCGAAGTAAAGGAGGGTCAAATTGGCATCGCATTCGCTTACTTTAAAGCCAGATAAAATTTAAAATATCGTACTTAGGAGGAATCTGTTTGCGCCAATCGAATTTTCTGCTCAAAATATACAAGAAAATATCGAAAAAGTATCCGATTTGAGACTTTCACTTTTTGGGGTAAAAAAGTTTCAAAGGGGTTAACCTTTGAATTTTTTCAAAAATCGTCAAAAATTTCACTGGTGATTTTAGTGCATAAATCGACTAATTTCGATGCGTAGAGTTCGAAAAACGCGCTGGATCATGGCGCAAACACTTTAATCCGTCGCAAAATGCGAAGTAAAGGAGGGTCAAATTGGCATCGCATTCGCTTACTTTAAAGCCAGATAAAATTTAAAATATCGTACTTAGGAGGAATCTGTTTGCGCCAATCGAATTTTCTGCTCAAAATATACAAGAAAATATCGAAAAAGTATCTGATTTGAGACTTTCACTTTTTGGGGTAAAAAAGTTTCAAAGGGGTTAACCTTTGAATTTTTTCAAAAATCGTCAAAAATTTCACTGGTGATTTTAGTGCATAAATCGACTAATTTCGATGCGTAGAGTTCGAAAAACGCGCTGGATCATGGCGCAAAACACTTTAATCCGTCGCAAAATGCGAAGTAAAGGAGGGTCAAATTGGCATCGCATTCGCTTACTTTAAAGCCAGATAAAATTTAAAATATCGTACTTAGGAGGAATCTGTTTGCGCCAATCGAATTTTCTGCTCAAAATATACAAGAAAATATCGAAAAAGTATCCGATTTGAGACTTTCACTTTTTGGGGTAAAAAAGTTTCAAGGGGTTAACCTTTGAATTTTTTCAAAAATCGTCAAAAATTTCACTGGTGATTTTAGTGCATAAATCGACTAATTTCGATGCGTAGAGTTCGAAAAACGCGCTGGATCATGGCGCAAACACTTTAATCCGTCGCAAAATGCGAAGTAAAGGAGGGTCAAAATTGGCATCGCATTCGCTTACTTTAAAGCCAGATAAAATTTAAAATATCGTACTTAGGAGGAATCTGTGGCGCCAATCGAATTTTCTGCTCAAAATATACAAGAAAATATCGAAAAAGTATCCGATTTGAGACTTTCACTTTTTGGGGTAAAAAAGTTTCAAAGGGGTTAACCTTTGAATTTTTTCAAAAATCGTCAAAAATTTCACTGGTGATTTTAGTGCATAAATCGACTAATTTCGATGCGTAGAGTTCGAAAAACGCGCTGGATCATGGCGCAAACACTTTTAATCCGTCGCAAAATGCGAAGTAAAGGAGGGTCAAATTGGCATCGCATTCGCTTACTTTAAAGCCAGATAAAATTTAAAATATCGTACTTAGGAGGAATCTGTTTGCGCCAATCGAATTTTCTGCTCAAAATATACAAGAAAATATCGAAAAAGTATCCGATTTGAGACTTTCACTTTTTGGGGTAAAAAGTTTCAAAGGGGTTAACCTTTGAATTTTTTCAAAAATCGTCAAAAATTTCACTGGTGATTTTAGTGCATAAATCGACTAATTTCGATGCGTAGAGTTCGAAAAACGCGCTGGATCATGGCGCAAACACTTTAATCCGTCGCAAAATGCGAAGTAAAGGAGGGTCAAATTGGCATCGCATTCGCTTACTTTAAAGCCAGATAAAATTTAAAATATCGTACTTAGGAGGAATCTGTTTGCGCCAATCGAATTTTCTGCTCAAAATATACAAGAAAATATCGAAAAAGTATCCGATTTGAGACTTTTACTTTTTGGGGTAAAAAAGTTTCAAAGGGGTTAATCTTTGAATTTTTTCAAAAATCGTCAAAAATTTCACTGGTGATCTTAGTGCATAAATCGACTAATTCTCGATGCGTAGAGTTCGAAAAACGCGCTGGATCATGGCGCAAACACTTTAATCCGTCGCAAAATGCGAAGTAAAGGAGGGTCAATTGGCATCGCATTCGCTTACTTTAAAGCCAGATAAAATTTAAAAATATCGTACTTAGGAGGAATCTGTTTGCGCCAATCGAATTTTCTGCTCAAAATATACAAGAAAATATCGAAAAAGTATCCGATTTGAGACTTTCACTTTTTGGGGTAAAAAAGTTTCAAAGGGGTTAACCTTTGAATTTTTTCAAAAATCGTCAAAAATTTCACTTGGTGATTTTTAGTGCATAAATCGACTAATTTCGAGTGCGTAGAGTTCGAAAAACGCGCTGGATCATGGCGCAAACACTTTAATCCGTCGCAAAATGCGAAGTAAAGGAGGGTCCGATGCGTAGAGTTCGAAAAACGCGCTGGATCATGGCGCAAACACTTTAATCCGTCGCAAAATGCGAAGTAAAGGAGGGTCAAATTGGCATCGCATTCGCTTACTTTAAAGCCAGATAAAATTTAAAATATCGTACTTAGGAGGAATCTGTTTGCGCCAATCGAATTTTCTGCTCAAAATATACAAGAAAATATCGAAAAAGTATCCGATTTGAGACTTTCACTTTTTGGGGTAAAAAAGTTTCAAAGGGGTTAACCTTTGAATTTTTTCAAAAATCGTCATAAATTTCACTGGTGATTTTAGTGCATAAATCGACTAATTTCGATGCGTAGAGTTCGAAATACGCGCTGGATCATGGCGCAAACACTTTAATCCGTCGCAAAATGCGAAGTAAAGGAGGGTCAAATTGGCATCGCATTCGCTTACTTTAAAGCCAGATAAAATTTAAAATATCGTACTTAGGAGGAATCTGTTTGCGCCAATCGAATTTTCTGCTCAAAATATACAAGAAAATATCGAAAAAGTATCCGATTTGAGACTTTCACTTTTTGGGGTAAAAAAGTTTCAAAGGGGTTAACCTTTGAATTTTTTCAAAAATCGTCAAAAATTTCACTGGTGATTTTAGTGCATAAATCGACTAATTTCGATGCGTAGAGTTCGAAAAACGCGCTGGATCATGGCGCAAACACTTTAATCCGTCGCAAAATGCGAAGTAAAGGAGGGTCAAATTGGCATCGCATTCGCTTACTTTAAAGCCAGATAAAATTTAAAATATCGTACTTAGGAGGAATCTGTTTGCGCCAATCGAATTTTCTGCTCAAAATATACAAGAAAATATCGAAAAAGTATCCGATTTGAGACTTTCACTTTTTGGGGTAAAAAAGTTTCAAAGGGGTTAACCTTTGAATTTTTTCAAAAATCGTCAATAATTTCACTGGTGTTTTTAGTGCATAAATCGACAAATTTCGATACGTAGAGTTCGAAAAACGCGCTGGATCATGGCGCAAACACTTTAATCCGTCGCAAAATGCGAAGTAAAGGAGGGTCAAATTGGCATCGCATTCGCTTCCTTTAAAGCCAGATAAAATTTAAAATATCGTACTTAGGAGGATTCTGTTTGCGCCAATCGAATTTTCTGCTCAAAATATACAAGAAAATATCGAAAAAGTATCCGATTTGAGACTTTCACTTTTTGGGGTAAAAAAGTTTCAAAGGGGTTAACCTTTGAATTTTTTCAAAAATCGTCAAAAATTTCACTGGTGATTTTAGTGCATAAATCGACTAATTTCGATGCGTAGAGTTTGAAAAACGCGCTGGATCATGGCGCAAACACATTAATCCGTCGCAAAATGCGAAGTAAAGGAGGGTCAAATTGGCATCGCATTCGCTTACTTTAAAGCCAGATAAAATTTAAAATATCGTACTTAGGAGGAATCTGTTTGCGCCAATCGAATTTTCTGCTCAAAATATACAAGAAAATATCGAAAAAGTATCCGATTTGAGACTTTCACTTTTTGGGGTAAAAAAGTTTCAAAGTTTCAAAAGTTTCACCTTTGAATTTTTTCAAAAATCGTCAAAAATTTCACTGGTGATTTTAGTGCATAAATCGACTAATTTCGATGCGTAGAGTTCGAAAAACGCGCTGGATCATGGCGCAAACACTTTAATCCGTCGCAAAATGCGAAGTAAAGGAGGGTCAAATTGGCATCGCATTCGCTTACTTTAAAGCCAGATAAAATTTAAAATATCGTACTTAGGAGGAATCTGTTTGCGCCAATCGAATTTTCTGCTCAAAATATACAAGAAAATATCGAAAAAGTATCCGATTTGAGACTTTCACTTTTTGGGGTAAAAAAGTTTCAAAGGGGTTAACCTTTGAATTTTTTCAAAAATCGTCAAAAATTTCACTGGTGATTTTAGTGCATAAATCGACTAATTTCGATGCGTAGAGTTCGAAAAACGCGCTGGATCATGGCGCAAACACTTTAATCCGTCGCAAAATGCGAAGTAAAGGAGGGTCAAATTGGCATCGCATTCGCTTACTTTAAAGCCAGATAAAATTTAAAATATCGTACTTAGGAGGAATCTGTTTGCGCCAATCGAATTTTCTGCTCAAAATATACAAGAAAATATCGAAAAAGTATCCGATTTGAGACTTTCACTTTTTGGGGTAAAAAAGTTTCAAAGGGGTTAACCTTTGAATTTTTTCAAAAATCGTCAAAAATTTCACTGGTGCTTTTAGTGCATAAATCGACTAATTTCGATGCGTAGAGTTCGAAAAACGCGCTGGATCATGGCGCAAACACTTTAATCCGTCGCAAAATGCGAAGTAAAGGAGGGTCAAATTGGCATCGCATTCGCTTACTTTAAAGCCAGATAAAATTTAAAATATCGTACTTAGGAGGAATCTGTTTGCGCCAATCGAATTTTCTGCTCAAAATATACAAGAAAATATCGAAAAAGTATCCGATTTGAGACTTTCACTTTTTGGGGTAAAAAAGTTTCAAAGGGGTTAACCTTTGAATTTTTTCAAAAATCGTCAAAAATTTCACTGGTGATTTTAGTGCATAAATCGACTAATTTCGATGCGTAGATTTCGAAAAACGCGCTGGATCATGGCGCAAACACTTTAATCCGTCGCAAAATGCGAAGTAAAGGAGGGTCAAATTGGCATCGCATTCGCTTACTTTAAAGCCAGATAAAATTTAAAATATCGTACTTAGGAGGAATCTGTTTGCGCCAATCGAATTTTCTGCTCAAAATATACAAGAAAATATCGAAAAAGTATCCGATTTGAGACTTTCACTTTTTGGGGTAAAAAAGTTTCAAAGGGGTTAACCTTTGAATTTTTTCAAAAATCGTCAATAATTTCACTGGTGATTTTAGTGCATAAATCGACTAATTTCGATGCGTAGAGTTCGAAAAACGCGCTGGATCATGGCGCAAACACTTTAATCCGTCGCAAAATGCGAAGTAAAGGAGGGTCAAATTGGCATCGCATTCGCTTACTTTAAAGCCAGATAAAATTTAAAATATCGTACTTAGGAGGAATCTGTTTGCGCCAATCGAATTTTCTGCTCAAAATATACAAGAAAATATCGAAAAAGTATCCAATTTGAGACTTTCACTTTTTGGGGTAAAAAAGTTTCAAAGGGGTTAACCTTTGAATTTTTTCAAAAATCGTCAAAAATTTCACTGGTGATTTTAGTGCATAAATCGACTAATTTCGATGCGTAGAGTTCGAAAAACGCGCTGGATCATGGCGCAAACACTTTAATCCGTCGCAAAATGCGAAGTAAAGGAGGGTCAAATTGGCATCGCATTCGCTTACTTTAAAGCCAGATAAAATTTAAAATATCGTACTTAGGAGGAATCTGTTTGCGCCAATAGAATTTTCTGCTCAAAGTATACAAGAAAATATCGAAAAAGTATCCGATTTGAGACTTTCACTTTTTGGGGTAAAAAAGTTTCAAAGGGGTTAACCTTTGAATTTTTTCAAAAATCGTCAAAAATTTCACTGGTGATTTTAGTGCATAAATCGACTAATTTCGATGCGTAGAGTTTGAAAAACGCGCTGGATCATGGCGCAAACACTTTAATCCGTCGCAAAATGCGAAGTAAAGGAGGGTCAAATTGGCATCGCATTCGCTTACTTTAAAGCCAGATAAAATTTAAAATATCGTACTTAGGAGGAATCTGTTTGCGCCAATCGAATTTTCTGCTCAAAATATACAAGAAAATATCGAAAAAGTATCCGATTTGAGACTTTCACTTTTTGGGGTAAAAAAGTTTCAAAGGGGTTAACCTTTGAATTTTTTCAAAAATCGTCAAAAATTTCACTGGTGATTTTAGTGCATAAATCGACTAATTTCGATGCGTAGAGTTCGAAAAACGCGCTGGATCATGGCGCAAACACTTTAATCCGTCGCAAAATGCGAAGTAAAGGAGGGTCAAATTGGCATCGCATTCGCTTACTTTAAAGCCAGATAAAATTTAAAATATCGTACTTAGGAGGAATCTGTTTGCGCCAATCGAATTTTCTGCTCAAAATATACAAGAAAATATCGAAAAAGTATCCGATTTGAGACTTTCACTTTTTGGGGTAAAAAAGTTTCAAAGGGGTTAACCTTTGAATTTTTTCAAAAATCGTCAAAAATTTCACTGGTGATTTTAGTGCATAAATCGACTAATTTCGATGCGTAGAGTTCGAAAAACGCGCTGGATCATGGCGCAAACACTTTAATCCGTCGCAAAATGCGAAGTAAAGGAGGGTCAAATTGGCATCGCATTCGCTTACTTTAAAGCCAGATAAAATTTAAAATATCGTACTTAGGAGGAATCTGTTTGCGCCAATCGAATTTTCTGCTCAAAATATACAAGAAAATATCGAAAAAGTATCCGATTTGAGACTTTCACTTTTTGGGGTAAAAAAGTTTCAAAGGGGTTAACCTTTGAATTTTTTCAAAAATCGTCAAAAATTTCACTGGTGATTTTAGTGCATAAATCGACTAATTTCGATGCGTAGAGTTCGAAAAACGCGCTGGATCATGGCGCAAACACTTTAATCCGTCGCAAAATGCGAAGTAAAGGAGGGTCAAATTGGCATCGCATTCGCTTACTTTAAAGCCAGATAAAATTTAAAATATCGTACTTAGGAGGAATCTGTTTGCGCCAATCGAATTTTCTGCTCAAAATATACAAGAAAATATCGAAAAAGTATCCGATTTGAGACTTTCACTTTTTGGGGTAAAAAAGTTTCAAAGGGGTTAACCTTTGAATTTTTTCAAAAATCGTCAAAAATTTCACTGGTGATTTTAGTGCATAAATCGACTAATTTCGATGCGTAGAGTTCGAAAAACGCGCTGGATCATGGCGCAAACACTTTAATCCGTCGCAAAATGCGAAGTAAAGGAGGGTCAAATTGGCATCGCATTCGCTTACTTTAAAGCCAGATAAAATTTAAAATATCGTACTTAGGAGGAATCTGTTTGCGCCAATCGAATTTTCTGCTCAAAATATACAAGAAAATATCGAAAAAGTATCCGATTTGAGACTTTCACTTTTTGGGGTAAAAAAGTTTCAAAGGGGTTAACCTTTGAATTTTTTCAAAAATCGTCAAAAATTTCACTGGTGATTTTAGTGCATAAATCGACTAATTTCGATGCGTAGAGTTCGAAAAACGCGCTGGATCATGGCGCAAACACTTTAATCCGTCGCAAAATGCGAAGTAAAGGAGGGTCAAATTGGCATCGCATTCGCTTACTTTAAAGCCAGATAAAATTTAAAATATCGTACTTAGGAGGAATCTGTTTGCGCCAATCGAATTTTCTGCTCAAAATATACAAGAAAATATCGAAAAAGTATCCGATTTGAGACTTTCACTTTTTGGGGTAAAAAAGTTTCAAAGGGGTTAACCTTTGAATTTTTTCAAAAATCGTCAAAAATTTCACTGGTGATTTTAGTGCATAAATCGACTAATTTCGATGCGTAGAGTTCGAAAAACGCGCTGGATCATGGCGCAAACACTTTAATCCGTCGCAAAATGCGAAGTAAAGGAGGGTCAAATTGGCATCGCATTCGCTTACTTTAAAGCCAGATAAAATTTAAAATATCGTACTTAGGAGGAATCTGTTTGCGCCAATCGAATTTTCTGCTCAAAATATACAAGAAAATATCGAAAAAGTATCCGATTTGAGACTTTCACTTTTTGGGGTAAAAAAGTTTCAAAGGGGTTAACCTTTGAATTTTTTCAAAAATCGTCAAAAATTTCACTGGTGATTTTAGTGCATAAATCGACTAATTTCGATGCGTAGAGTTCGAAAAACGCGCTGGATCATGGCGCAAACACTTTAATCCGTCGCAAAATGCGAAGTAAAGGAGGGTCAAATTGGCATCGCATTCGCTTACTTTAAAGCCAGATAAAATTTAAAATATCGTACTTAGGAGGAATCTGTTTGCGCCAATCGAATTTTCTGCTCAAAATATACAAGAAAATATCGAAAAAGTATCCGATTTGAGACTTTCACTTTTTGGGGTAAAAAAGTTTCAAAGGGGTTAACCTTTGAATTTTTTCAAAAATCGTCAAAAATTTCACTGGTGATTTTAGTGCATAAATCGACTAATTTCGATGCGTAGAGTTCGAAAAACGCGCTGGATCATGGCGCAAACACTTTAATCCGTCGCAAAATGCGAAGTAAAGGAGGGTCAAATTGGCATCGCATTCGCTTACTTTAAAGCCAGATAAAATTTAAAATATCGTACTTAGGAGGAATCTGTTTGCGCCAATCGAATTTTCTGCTCAAAATATACAAGAAAATATCGAAAAAGTATCCGATTTGAGACTTTCACTTTTTGGGGTAAAAAAGTTTCAAAGGGGTTAACCTTTGAATTTTTTCAAAAATCGTCAAAAATTTCACTGGTGATTTTAGTGCATAAATCGACTAATTTCGATGCGTAGAGTTCGAAAAACGCGCTGGATCATGGCGCAAACACTTTAATCCGTCGCAAAATGCGAAGTAAAGGAGGGTCAAATTGGCATCGCATTCGCTTACTTTAAAGCCAGATAAAATTTAAAATATCGTACTTAGGAGGAATCTGTTTGCGCCAATCGAATTTTCTGCTCAAAATATACAAGAAAATATCGAAAAAGTATCCGATTTGAGACTTTCACTTTTTGGGGTAAAAAAGTTTCAAAGGGGTTAACCTTTGAATTTTTTCAAAAATCGTCAAAAATTTCACTGGTGATTTTAGTGCATAAATCGACTAATTTCGATGCGTAGAGTTCGAAAAACGCGCTGGATCATGGCGCAAACACTTTAATCCGTCGCAAAATGCGAAGTAAAGGAGGGTCAAATTGGCATCGCATTCGCTTACTTTAAAGCCAGATAAAATTTAAAATATCGTACTTAGGAGGAATCTGTTTGCGCCAATCGAATTTTCTGCTCAAAATATACAAGAAAATATCGAAAAAGTATCCGATTTGAGACTTTCACTTTTTGGGGTAAAAAAGTTTCAAAGGGGTTAACCTTTGAATTTTTTCAAAAATCGTCAAAAATTTCACTGGTGCTTTTAGTGCATAAATCGACTAATTTCGATGCGTAGATTTCGAAAAACGCGCTGGATCATGGCGCAAACACTTTAATCCGTCGCAAAATGCGAAGTAAAGGAGGGTCAAATTGGCATCGCATTCGCTTACTTTAAAGCCAGATAAAATTTAAAATATCGTACTTAGGAGGAATCTGTTTGCGCCAATCGAATTTTCTGCTCAAAATATACAAGAAAATATCGAAAAAGTATCCGATTTGAGACTTTCACTTTTTGGGGTAAAAAAGTTTCAAAGGGGTTAACCTTTGAATTTTTTCAAAAATCGTCAAAAATTTCACTGGTGATTTTAGTGCATAAATCGACTAATTTCGATGCGTAGATTTCGAAAAACGCGCTGGATCATGGCGCAAACACTTTAATCCGTCGCAAAATGCGAAGTAAAGGAGGGTCAAATTGGCATCGCATTCGCTTACTTTAAAGCCAGATAAAATTTAAAATATCGTACTTAGGAGGAATCTGTTTGCGCCAATCGAATTTTCTGCTCAAAATATACAAGAAAATATCTAAAAAGTATCCGATTTGAGACTTTCACTTTTTGGGGTAAAAAAGTTTCAAAGGGGTTAACCTTTGAATTTTTTCAAAAATCGTCAAAAATTTCACTAGTGATTTTAGTGCATAAATCGACTAATTTCGATGCGTAGAGTTCGAAAAACGCGCTGGATCATGGCGCAAACACTTTAATCCGTCGCAAAATGCGAAGTAAAGGAGGGTCAAATTGGCATCGCATTCGCTTACTTTAAAGCCAGATAAAATTTAAAATATCGTACTTAGGAGGAATCTGTTTGCGCCAATCGAATTTTCTGCTCAAAATATACAAGAAAATATCGAAAAAGTATCCGATTTGAGACTTTCACTTTTTGGGGTAAAAAAGTTTCAAAGGGGTTAACCTTTGAATTTTTTCAAAAATCGTCAAAAATTTCACTGGTGATTTTAGTGCATAAATCGACTAATTTCGATGCGTAGAGTTCGAAAAACGCGCTGGATCATGGCGCAAACAAGTTAATCCGTCGCAAAATGCGAAGTAAAGGAGGGTCAAATTGGCATCGCATTCGCTTACTTTAAAGCCAGATAAAATTTAAAATATCGTACTTAGGAGGAATCTGTTTGCGCCAATCGAATTTTCTGCTCAAAATATACAAGAAAATATCGAAAAAGTATCCGATTTGAGACTTTCACTTTTTGGGGTAAAAAAGTTTCAAAGGGGTTAACCTTTGAATTTTTTCAAAAATCGTCAAAAATTTCACTGGTGATTTTAGTGCATAAATCGACTAATTTCGATGCGTAGAGTTCGAAAAACGCGCTGGATCATGGCGCAAACACTTTAATCCGTCGCAAAATGCGAAGTAAAGGAGGGTCAAATTGGCATCGCATTCGCTTACTTTAAAGCCAGATAAAATTTAAAATATCGTACTTAGGAGGAATCTGTTTGCGCCAATCGAATTTTCTGCTCAAAATATACAAGAAAATATCGAAAAAGTATCCGATTTGAGACTTTCACTTTTTGGGGTAAAAAAGTTTCAAAGGGGTTAACCTTTGAATTTTTTCAAAAATCGTCAAAAATTTCACTGGTGATTTTAGTGCATAAATCGACTAATTTCGATGCGTAGAGTTCGAAAAACGCGCTGGATCATGGCGCAAACACTTTAATCCGTCGCAAAATGCGAAGTAAAGGAGGGTCAAATTGGCATCGCATTCGCTTACTTTAAAGCCAGATAAAATTTAAAATATCGTACTTAGGAGGAATCTGTTTGCGCCAATCGAATTTTCTGCTCAAAATATACAAGAAAATATCGAAAAAGTATCCGATTTGAGACTTTCACTTTTTGGGGTAAAAAAGTTTCAAAGGGGTTAACCTTTGAATTTTTTCAAAAATCGTCAATAATTTCACTGGTGATTTTAGTGCATAAATCGACTAATTTCGATGCGTAGAGTTCGAAAAACGCGCTGGATCATGGCGCAAACACTTTAATCCGTCGCAAAATGCGAAGTAAAGGAGGGTCAAATTGGCATCGCATTCGCTTACTTTAAAGCCAGATAAAATTTAAAATATCGTACTTAGGAGGAATCTGTTTGCGCCAATCGAATTTTCTGCTCAAAATATACAAGAAAATATCGAAAAAGTATCCAATTTGAGACTTTCACTTTTTGGGGTAAAAAAGTTTCAAAGGGGTTAACCTTTGAATTTTTTCAAAAATCGTCAAAAATTTCACTGGTGATTTTAGTGCATAAATCGACTAATTTCGATGCGTAGAGTTCGAAAAACGCGCTGGATCATGGCGCAAACACTTTAATCCGTCGCAAAATGCGAAGTAAAGGAGGGTCAAATTGGCATCGCATTCGCTTACTTTAAAGCCAGATAAAATTTAAAATATCGTACTTAGGAGGAATCTGTTTGCGCCAATCGAATTTTCTGCTCAAAATATACAAGAAAATATCGAAAAAGTATCCGATTTGAGACTTTCACTTTTTGGGGTAAAAAAGTTTCAAAGGGGTTAACCTTTGAATTTTTTCAAAAATCGTCAAAAATTTCACTGGTGATTTTAGTGCATAAATCGACTAATTTCGATGCGTAGATTTCGAAAAACGCGCTGGATCATGGCGCAAACACTTTAATCCGTCGCAAAATGCGAAGTAAAGGAGGGTCAAATTGGCATCGCATTCGCTTACTTTAAAGCCAGATAAAATTTAAAATATCGTACTTAGGAGGAATCTGTTTGCGCCAATCGAATTTTCTGCTCAAAATATACAAGAAAATATCGAAAAAGTATCCGATTTGAGACTTTCACTTTTTGGGGTAAAAAAGTTTCAAAGGGGTTAACCTTTGAATTTTTTCAAAAATCGTCAAAAATTTCACTAGTGATTTTAGTGCATAAATCGACTAATTTCGATGCGTAGAGTTCGAAAAACGCGCTGGATCATGGCGCAAACACTTTAATCCGTCGCAAAATGCGAAGTAAAGGAGGGTCAAATTGGCATCGCATTCGCTTACTTTAAAGCCAGATAAAATTTAAAATATCGTACTTAGGAGGAATCTGTTTGCGCCAATCGAATTTTCTGCTCAAAATATACAAGAAAATATCGAAAAAGTATCCGATTTGAGACTTTCACTTTTTGGGGTAAAAAAGTTTCAAAGGGGTTAACCTTTGAATTTTTTCAAAAATCGTCAAAAATTTCACTAGTGATTTTAGTGCATAAATCGACTAATTTCGATGCGTAGAGTTCGAAAAACGCGCTGGATCATGGCGCAAACACTTTAATCCGTCGCAAAATGCGAAGTAAAGGAGGGTCAAATTGGCATCGCATTCGCTTACTTTAAAGCCAGATAAAATTTAAAATATCGTACTTAGGAGGAATCTGTTTGCGCCAATCGAATTTTCGGCTCAAAATATACAAGAAAATATCGAAAAAGTATCCGATTTGAGACTTTCACTTTTTGGGGTAAAAAAGTTTCAAAGGGGTTAACCTTTGAATTTTTTCAAAAATCGTCAAAAATTTCACTGGTGATTTTAGTGCATAAATCGACTAATTTCGATGCGTAGATTTCGAAAAACGCGCTGGATCATGGCGCAAACACTTTAATCCGTCGCAAAATGCGAAGTAAAGGAGGGTCAAATTGGCATCGCATTCGCTTACTTTAAAGCCAGATAAAATTTAAAATATCGTACTTAGGAGGAATCTGTTTGCGCCAATCGAATTTTTTGCTCAAAATATACAAGAAAATATCGAAAAAGTATCCGATTTGAGACTTTCACTTTTTGGGGTAAAAAAGTTTCAAAGGGGTTAACCTTTGAATTTTTTCAAAAATCGTCAAAAATTTCACTGGTGATTTTAGTGCATAAATCGACTAATTTCGATGCGTAGAGTTCGAAAAACGCGCTGGATCATGGCGCAAACACTTTAATCCGTCGCAAAATGCGAAGTAAAGGAGGGTCAAATTGGCATCGCATTCGCTTACTTTAAAGCCAGATAAAATTTAAAATATCGTACTTAGGAGAAATCTGTTTGCGCCAATCGAATTTTCTGCTCAAAATATACAAGAAAATATCGAAAAAGTATCCGATTTGAGACTTTCACTTTTTGGGGTAAAAAAGTTTCAAAGGGGTTAACCTTTGAATTTTTTCAAAAATCGTCAAAAATTTCACTGGTGATTTTAGTGCATAAATCGACTAATTTCGATGCGTAGATTTCGAAAAACGCGCTGGATCATGGCGCAAACACTTTAATCCGTCGCAAAATGCGAAGTAAAGGAGGGTCAAATTGGCATCGCATTCGCTTACTTTAAAGCCAGATAAAATTTAAAATATCGTACTTAGGAGGAATCTGTTTGCGCCAATCGAATTTTCTGCTCAAAATATACAAGAAAATATCGAAAAAGTATCCGATTTGAGACTTTCACTTTTTGGGGTAAAAAAGTTTCAAAGGGGTTAACCTTTGAATTTTTTCAAAAATCGTCAAAAATTTCACTGGTGATTTTAGTGCATAAATCGACTAATTTCGATGCGTAGAGTTCGAAAAACGCGCTGGATCATGGCGCAAACACTTTAATCCGTCGCAAAATGCGAAGTAAAGGAGGGTCAAATTGGCATCGCATTCGCTTACTTTAAAGCCAGATAAAATTTAAAATATCGTACTTAGGAGGAATCTGTTTGCGCCAATCGAATTTTCTGCTCAAAATATACAAGAAAATATCGAAAAAGTATCCAATTTGAGACTTTCACTTTTTGGGGTAAAAAAGTTTCAAAGGGGTTAACCTTTGAATTTTTTCAAAAATCGTCAAAAATTTCACTGGTGATTTTAGTGCATAAATCGACTAATTTCGATGCGTAGAGTTCCAAAAACGCGCTGGATCATGGCGCAAACACTTTAATCCGTCGCAAAATGCGAAGTAAAGGAGGGTCAAATTGGCATCGCATTCGCTTACTTTAAAGCCAGATAAAATTTAAAATATCGTACTTAGGAGGAATCTGTTTGCGCCAATCGAATTTTCTGCTCAAAATATACAAGAAAATATCGAAAAAGTATCCGATTTGAGACTTTCACTTTTTGGGGTAAAAAAGTTTCAAAGGGGTTAACCTTTGAATTTTTTCAAAAATCGTCAAAAATTTCACTGGTGCTTTTAGTGCATAAATCGACTAATTTCGATGCGTAGAGTTCGAAAAACGCGCTGGATCATGGCGCAAACACTTTAATCCGTCGCAAAATGCGAAGTAAAGGAGGGTCAAATTGGCATCGCATTCGCTTACTTTAAAGCCAGATAAAATTTAAAATATCGTACTTAGGAGGAATCTGTTTGCGCCAATCGAATTTTCTGCTCAAAATATACAAGAAAATATCGAAAAAGTATCCGATTTGAGACTTTCACTTTTTGGGGTAAAAAAGTTTCAAAGGGGTTAACCTTTGAATTTTTTCAAAAATCGTCAAAAATTTCACTGGTGATTTTAGTGCATAAATCGACTAATTTCGATGCGTAGATTTCGAAAAACGCGCTGGATCATGGCGCAAACACTTTAATCCGTCGCAAAATGCGAAGTAAAGGAGGGTCAAATTGGCATCGCATTCGCTTACTTTAAAGCCAGATAAAATTTAAAATATCGTACTTAGGAGGAATCTGTTTGCGCCAATCGAATTTTCTGCTCAAAATATACAAGAAAATATCGAAAAAGTATCCGATTTGAGACTTTCACTTTTTGGGGTAAAAAAGTTTCAAAGGGGTTAACCTTTGAATTTTTTCAAAAATCGTCAAAAATTTCACTAGTGATTTTAGTGCATAAATCGACTAATTTCGATGCGTAGAGTTCGAAAAACGCGCTGGATCATGGCGCAAACACTTTAATCCGTCGCAAAATGCGAAGTAAAGGAGGGTCAAATTGGCATCGCATTCGCTTACTTTAAAGCCAGATAAAATTTAAAATATCGTACTTAGGAGGAATCTGTTTGCGCCAATCGAATTTTCTGCTCAAAATATACAAGAAAATATCGAAAAAGTATCCGATTTGAGACTTTCACTTTTTGGGGTAAAAAAGTTTCAAAGGGGTTAACCTTTGAATTTTTTCAAAAATCGTCAAAAATTTCACTGGTGATTTTAGTGCATAAATCGACTAATTTCGATGCGTAGATTTCGAAAAACGCGCTGGATCATGGCGCAAACACTTTAATCCGTCGCAAAATGCGAAGTAAAGGAGGGTCAAATTGGTATCGCATTCGCTTACTTTAAAGCCAGATAAAATTTAAAATATCGTACTTAGGAGGAATCTGTTTGCGCCAATCGAATTTTCTGCTCAAAATATACAAGAAAATATCGAAAAAGTATCCAATTTGAGACTTTCACTTTTTGGGGTAAAAAAGTTTCAAAGGGGTTAACCTTTGAATTTTTTCAAAAATCGTCAAAAATTTCACTGGTGATTTTAGTGCATAAATCGACTAATTTCGATGCGTAGAGTTCGAAAAACGCGCTGGATCATGGCGCAAACACTTTAATCCGTCGCAAAATGCGAAGTAAAGGAGGGTCAAATTGGCATCGCATTCGCTTACTTTAAAGCCAGATAAAATTTAAAATATCGTACTTAGGAGGAATCTGTTTGCGCCAATCGAATTTTCTGCTCAAAATATACAAGAAAATATCGAAAAAGTATCCGATTTGAGACTTTCACTTTTTGGGGTAAAAAAGTTTCAAAGGGGTTAACCTTTGAATTTTTTCAAAAATCGTCAAAAATTTCACTGGTGATTTTAGTGCATAAATCGACTAATTTCGATGCGTAGAGTTCGAAAAACGCGCTGGATCATGGCGCAAACACTTTAATCCGTCGCAAAATGCGAAGTAAAGGAGGGTCAAATTGGCATCGCATTCGCTTACTTTAAAGCCAGATAAAATTTAAAATATCGTACTTAGGAGGAATCTGTTTGCGCCAATCGAATTTTCTGCTCAAAATATACAAGAAAATATCGAAAAAGTATCCGATTTGAGACTTTCACTTTTTGGGGTAAAAAAGTTTCAAAGGGGTTAACCTTTGAATTTTTTCAAAAATCGTCAAAAATTTCACTGGTGATTTTAGTGCATAAATCGACTAATTTCGATGCGTAGAGTTCGAAAAACGCGCTGGATCATGGCGCAAACACTTTAATCCGTCGCAAAATGCGAAGTAAAGGAGGGTCAAATTGGCATCGCATTCGCTTAGTTTAAAGCCAGATAAAATTTAAAATATCGTACTTAGGAGGAATCTGTTTGCGCCAATCGAATTTTCTGCTCAAAATATACAAGAAAATATCGAAAAAGTATCCGATTTGAGACTTTCACTTTTTGGGGTAAAAAAGTTTCAAAGGGGTTAACCTTTGAATTTTTTCAAAAATCGTCAAAAATTTCACTGGTGATTTTAGTGCATAAATCGACTAATTTCGATGCGTAGAGTTCGAAAAACGCGCTGGATCATGGCGCAAACACTTTAATCCGTCGCAAAATGCGAAGTAAGGGAGGGTCAAATTGGCATCGCATTCGCTTACTTTAAAGCCAGATAAAATTTAAAATATCGTACTTAGGAGGAATCTGTTTGCGCCAATCGAATTTTCTGCTCAAAATATACAAGAAAATATCGAAAAAGTATCCGATTTGAGACTTTTACTTTTTGGGGTAAAAAAGTTTCAAAGGGGTTAACCTTTGAATTTTTTCAAAAATCGTCAATAATTTCACTGGTGATTTTAGTGCATAAATCGACTAATTTCGATGCGTAGAGTTCGAAAAACGCGCTGGATCATGGCGCAAACACTTTAATCCGTCGCAAAATGCGAAGTAAAGGAGGGTCAAATTGGCATCGCATTCGCTTACTTTAAAGCCAGATAAAATTTAAAATATCGTACTTAGGAGGAATCTGTTTGCGCCAATCGAATTTTCTGCTCTAAATATACAAGAAAATATCGAAAAAGTATCCGATTTGAGACTTTCACTTTTTGGGGTAAAAAAGTTTCAAAGGGGTTAACCTTTGAATTTTTTCAAAAATCGTCAAAAATTTCACTGGTGATTTTAGTGCATAAATCGACTAATTTCGATGCGTAGAGTTCGAAAAACGCGCTGGATCATGGCGCAAACACTTTAATCCGTCGCAAAATGCGAAGTAAAGGAGGGTCAAATTGGCATCGCATTCGCTTACTTTAAAGCCAGATAAAATTTAAAATATCGTACTTAGGAGGAATCTGTTTGCGCCAATCGAATTTTCTGCTCAAAATATACAAGAAAATATCGAAAAAGTATCCGATTTGAGACTTTCACTTTTTGGGGTAAAAAAGTTTCAAAGGGGTTAACCTTTGAATTTTTTCAAAAATCGTCAAAAATTTCACTAGTGATTTTAGTGCATAAATCGACTAATTTCGATGCGTAGAGTTCGAAAAACGCGCTGGATCATGGCGCAAACACTTTAATCCGTCGCAAAATGCGAAGTAAAGGAGGGTCAAATTGGCATCGCATTCGCTTACTTTAAAGCCAGATAAAATTTAAAATATCGTACTTAGGAGGAATCTGTTTGCGCCAATCGAATTTTCTGCTCAAAATATACAAGAAAATATCGAAAAAGTATCCGATTTGAGACTTTCACTTTTTGGGGTAAAAAAGTTTCAAAGGGGTTAACCTTTGAATTTTTTCAAAAATCGTCAAAAATTTCACTAGTGATTTTAGTGCATAAATCGACTAATTTCGATGCGTAGAGTTCGAAAAACGCGCTGGATCATGGCGCAAACACTTTAATCCGTCGCAAAATGCGAAGTAAAGGAGGGTCAAATTGGCATCGCATTCGCTTACTTTAAAGCCAGATAAAATTTAAAATATCGTACTTAGGAGGAATCTGTTTGCGCCAATCGAATTTTCGGCTCAAAATATACAAGAAAATATCGAAAAAGTATCCGATTTGAGACTTTCACTTTTTGGGGTAAAAAAGTTTCAAAGGGGTTAACCTTTGAATTTTTTCAAAAATCGTCAAAAATTTCACTGGTGATTTTAGTGCATAAATCGACTAATTTCGATGCGTAGATTTCGAAAAACGCGCTGGATCATGGCGCAAACACTTTAATCCGTCGCAAAATGCGAAGTAAAGGAGGGTCAAATTGGCATCGCATTCGCTTACTTTAAAGCCAGATAAAATTTAAAATATCGTACTTAGGAGGAATCTGTTTGCGCCAATCGAATTTTTTGCTCAAAATATACAAGAAAATATCGAAAAAGTATCCGATTTGAGACTTTCACTTTTTGGGGTAAAAAAGTTTCAAAGGGGTTAACCTTTGAATTTTTTCAAAAATCGTCAAAAATTTCACTGGTGATTTTAGTGCATAAATCGACTAATTTCGATGCGTAGAGTTCGAAAAACGCGCTGGATCATGGCGCAAACACTTTAATCCGTCGCAAAATGCGAAGTAAAGGAGGGTCAAATTGGCATCGCATTCGCTTACTTTAAAGCCAGATAAAATTTAAAATATCGTACTTAGGAGAAATCTGTTTGCGCCAATCGAATTTTCTGCTCAAAATATACAAGAAAATATCGAAAAAGTATCCGATTTGAGACTTTCACTTTTTGGGGTAAAAAAGTTTCAAAGGGGTTAACCTTTGAATTTTTTCAAAAATCGTCAAAAATTTCACTGGTGATTTTAGTGCATAAATCGACTAATTTCGATGCGTAGATTTCGAAAAACGCGCTGGATCATGGCGCAAACACTTTAATCCGTCGCAAAATGCGAAGTAAAGGAGGGTCAAATTGGCATCGCATTCGCTTACTTTAAAGCCAGATAAAATTTAAAATATCGTACTTAGGAGGAATCTGTTTGCGCCAATCGAATTTTCTGCTCAAAATATACAAGAAAATATCGAAAAAGTATCCGATTTGAGACTTTCACTTTTTGGGGTAAAAAAGTTTCAAAGGGGTTAACCTTTGAATTTTTTCAAAAATCGTCAATAATTTCACTGGTGATTTTAGTGCATAAATCGACTAATTTCGATGCGTAGAGTTCGAAAAACGCGCTGGATCATGGCGCAAACACTTTAATCCGTCGCAAAATGCGAAGTAAAGGAGGGTCAAATTGGCATCGCATTCGCTTACTTTAAAGCCAGATAAAATTTAAAATATCGTACTTAGGAGGAATCTGTTTGCGCCAATCGAATTTTCTGCTCAAAATATACAAGAAAATATCGAAAAAGTATCCAATTTGAGACTTTCACTTTTTGGGGTAAAAAAGTTTCAAAGGGGTTAACCTTTGAATTTTTTCAAAAATCGTCAAAAATTTCACTGGTGATTTTAGTGCATAAATCGACTAATTTCGATGCGTAGAGTTCCAAAAACGCGCTGGATCATGGCGCAAACACTTTAATCCGTCGCAAAATGCGAAGTAAAGGAGGGTCAAATTGGCATCGCATTCGCTTACTTTAAAGCCAGATAAAATTTAAAATATCGTACTTAGGAGGAATCTGTTTGCGCCAATCGAATTTTCTGCTCAAAATATACAAGAAAATATCGAAAAAGTATCCGATTTGAGACTTTCACTTTTTGGGGTAAAAAAGTTTCAAAGGGGTTAACCTTTGAATTTTTTCAAAAATCGTCAAAAATTTCACTGGTGCTTTTAGTGCATAAATCGACTAATTTCGATGCGTAGAGTTCGAAAAACGCGCTGGATCATGGCGCAAACACTTTAATCCGTCGCAAAATGCGAAGTAAAGGAGGGTCAAATTGGCATCGCATTCGCTTACTTTAAAGCCAGATAAAATTTAAAATATCGTACTTAGGAGGAATCTGTTTGCGCCAATCGAATTTTCTGCTCAAAATATACAAGAAAATATCGAAAAAGTATCCGATTTGAGACTTTCACTTTTTGGGGTAAAAAAGTTTCAAAGGGGTTAACCTTTGAATTTTTTCAAAAATCGTCAAAAATTTCACTGGTGATTTTAGTGCATAAATCGACTAATTTCGATGCGTAGATTTCGAAAAACGCGCTGGATCATGGCGCAAACACTTTAATCCGTCGCAAAATGCGAAGTAAAGGAGGGTCAAATTGGCATCGCATTCGCTTACTTTAAAGCCAGATAAAATTTAAAATATCGTACTTAGGAGGAATCTGTTTGCGCCAATCGAATTTTCTGCTCAAAATATACAAGAAAATATCGAAAAAGTATCCGATTTGAGACTTTCACTTTTTGGGGTAAAAAAGTTTCAAAGGGGTTAACCTTTGAATTTTTTCAAAAATCGTCAAAAATTTCACTAGTGATTTTAGTGCATAAATCGACTAATTTCGATGCGTAGAGTTCGAAAAACGCGCTGGATCATGGCGCAAACACTTTAATCCGTCGCAAAATGCGAAGTAAAGGAGGGTCAAATTGGCATCGCATTCGCTTACTTTAAAGCCAGATAAAATTTAAAATATCGTACTTAGGAGGAATCTGTTTGCGCCAATCGAATTTTCTGCTCAAAATATACAAGAAAATATCGAAAAAGTATCCGATTTGAGACTTTCACTTTTTGGGGTAAAAAAGTTTCAAAGGGGTTAACCTTTGAATTTTTTCAAAAATCGTCAAAAATTTCACTGGTGATTTTAGTGCATAAATCGACTAATTTCGATGCGTAGATTTCGAAAAACGCGCTGGATCATGGCGCAAACACTTTAATCCGTCGCAAAATGCGAAGTAAAGGAGGGTCAAATTGGTATCGCATTCGCTTACTTTAAAGCCAGATAAAATTTAAAATATCGTACTTAGGAGGAATCTGTTTGCGCCAATCGAATTTTCTGCTCAAAATATACAAGAAAATATCGAAAAAGTATCCAATTTGAGACTTTCACTTTTTGGGGTAAAAAAGTTTCAAAGGGGTTAACCTTTGAATTTTTTCAAAAATCGTCAAAAATTTCACTGGTGATTTTAGTGCATAAATCGACTAATTTCGATGCGTAGAGTTCGAAAAACGCGCTGGATCATGGCGCAAACACTTTAATCCGTCGCAAAATGCGAAGTAAAGGAGGGTCAAATTGGCATCGCATTCGCTTACTTTAAAGCCAGATAAAATTTAAAATATCGTACTTAGGAGGAATCTGTTTGCGCCAATCGAATTTTCTGCTCAAAATATACAAGAAAATATCGAAAAAGTATCCGATTTGAGACTTTCACTTTTTGGGGTAAAAAAGTTTCAAAGGGGTTAACCTTTGAATTTTTTCAAAAATCGTCAAAAATTTCACTGGTGATTTTAGTGCATAAATCGACTAATTTCGATGCGTAGAGTTCGAAAAACGCGCTGGATCATGGCGCAAACACTTTAATCCGTCGCAAAATGCGAAGTAAAGGAGGGTCAAATTGGCATCGCATTCGCTTACTTTAAAGCCAGATAAAATTTAAAATATCGTACTTAGGAGGAATCTGTTTGCGCCAATCGAATTTTCTGCTCAAAATATACAAGAAAATATCGAAAAAGTATCCGATTTGAGACTTTCACTTTTTGGGGTAAAAAAGTTTCAAAGGGGTTAACCTTTGAATTTTTTCAAAAATCGTCAAAAATTTCACTGGTGATTTTAGTGCATAAATCGACTAATTTCGATGCGTAGAGTTCGAAAAACGCGCTGGATCATGGCGCAAACACTTTAATCCGTCGCAAAATGCGAAGTAAAGGAGGGTCAAATTGGCATCGCATTCGCTTAGTTTAAAGCCAGATAAAATTTAAAATATCGTACTTAGGAGGAATCTGTTTGCGCCAATCGAATTTTCTGCTCAAAATATACAAGAAAATATCGAAAAAGTATCCGATTTGAGACTTTCACTTTTTGGGGTAAAAAAGTTTCAAAGGGGTTAACCTTTGAATTTTTTCAAAAATCGTCAAAAATTTCACTGGTGATTTTAGTGCATAAATCGACTAATTTCGATGCGTAGAGTTCGAAAAACGCGCTGGATCATGGCGCAAACACTTTAATCCGTCGCAAAATGCGAAGTAAGGGAGGGTCAAATTGGCATCGCATTCGCTTACTTTAAAGCCAGATAAAATTTAAAATATCGTACTTAGGAGGAATCTGTTTGCGCCAATCGAATTTTCTGCTCAAAATATACAAGAAAATATCGAAAAAGTATCCGATTTGAGACTTTTACTTTTTGGGGTAAAAAAGTTTCAAAGGGGTTAACCTTTGAATTTTTTCAAAAATCGTCAATAATTTCACTGGTGATTTTAGTGCATAAATCGACTAATTTCGATGCGTAGAGTTCGAAAAACGCGCTGGATCATGGCGCAAACACTTTAATCCGTCGCAAAATGCGAAGTAAAGGAGGGTCAAATTGGCATCGCATTCGCTTACTTTAAAGCCAGATAAAATTTAAAATATCGTACTTAGGAGGAATCTGTTTGCGCCAATCGAATTTTCTGCTCTAAATATACAAGAAAATATCGAAAAAGTATCCGATTTGAGACTTTCACTTTTTGGGGTAAAAAAGTTTCAAAGGGGTTAACCTTTGAATTTTTTCAAAAATCGTCAAAAATTTCACTGGTGATTTTAGTGCATAAATCGACTAATTTCGATGCGTAGAGTTCGAAAAACGCGCTGGATCATGGCGCAAACACTTTAATCCGTCGCAAAATGCGAAGTAAAGGAGGGTCAAATTGGCATCGCATTCGCTTACTTTAAAGCCAGATAAAATTTAAAATATCGTACTTACGAGGAATCTGTTTGCGCCAATCGAATTTTCTGCTCAAAATATACAAGAAAATATCGAAAAAGTATCCGATTTGAGACTTTCACTTTTTGGGGTAAAAAAGTTTCAAAGGGGTTAACCTTTGAATTTTTTCAAAAATCGTCAAAAATTTCACTGGTGATTTTAGTGCATAAATCGACTAATTTCGATGCGTAGAGTTCGAAAAACGCGCTGGATCATGGCGCAAACACTTTAATCCGTCGCAAAATGCGATGTAAAGGAGGGTCAAATTGGCATCGCATTCGCTTACTTTAAAGCCAGATAAAATTTAAAATATCGTACTTAGAAGGAATCTGTTTGCGCCAATCGAATTTTCTGCTCAAAATATACAAGAAAATATCGAAAAAGTATCCGATTTGAGACTTTCACTTTTTGGGGTAAAAAAGTTTCAAAGGGGTTAACCTTTGAATTTTTTCAAAAATCGTCAAAAATTTCACTGGTGATTTTAGTGCATAAATCGACTAATTTCGATGCGTAGAGTTCGAAAAACGCGCTGGATCATGGCGCAAACACTTTAATCCGTCGCAAAATGCGAAGTAAAGGAGGGTCAAATTGGCATCGCATTCGCTTACTTTAAAGCCAGATAAAATTTAAAATATCGTACTTAGGAGGAATCTGTTTGCGCCAATCGAATTTTCTGCTTAAAATATACAAGAAAATATCGAAAAAGTATCCGATTTGAGACTTTCACTTTTTGGGGTAAAAAAGTTTCAAAGGGGCTAGCTAACCTTTGAATTTTTTCAAAAATCGTCAATAATTTCACTGGTGATTTTAGTGCATAAATCGACTAATTTCGATGCGTAGAGTTCGAAAAACGCGCTGGATCATGGCGCAAACACTTTAATCCGTCGCAAAATGCGAAGTAAAGGAGGGTCAAATTGGCATCGCATTCGCTTACTTTAAAGCCAGATAAAATTTAAAATATCGTACTTAGGAGGAATCTGTTTGCGCCAATCGAATTTTCTGCTCAAAATATACAAGAAAATATCGAAAAAGTATCCGATTTGAGACTTTCACTTTTTGGGGTAAAAAAGTTTCAAAGGGGTTAAACTTTGAATTTTTTCAAAAATCGTCAAAAATTTCACTGGTGATTTTAGTGCATAAATCGACTAATTTCGATGCGTAGAGTTCGAAAAACGCGCTGGATCATGGCGCAAACACTTTAATCCGTCGCAAAATGCGAAGTAAAGGAGGGTCAAATTGGCATCGCATTCGCTTACTTTAAAGCCAGATAAAATTTAAAATATCGTACTTAGGAGGAATCTGTTTGCGCCAATCGAATTTTCTGCTCAAAATATACAAGAAAATATCGAAAAAGTATCCGATTTGAGACTTTCACTTTTTGGGGTAAAAAAGTTTCAAAGGGGTTAACCTTTGAATTTTTTCAAAAATCGTCAAAAATTTCACTGGTGATTTTAGTGCATAAATCGACTAATTTCGATGCGTAGAGTTCGAAAAACGCGCTGGATCATGGCGCAAACACTTTAATCCGTCGCAAAATGCGAAGTAAAGGAGGGTCAAATTGGCATCGCATTCGCTTACTTTAAAGCCAGATAAAATTTAAAATATCGTACTTAGGAGGAATCTGTTTGCGCCAATCGAATTTTCTGCTCAAAATATACAAGAAAATATCGAAAAAGTATCCGATTTGAGACTTTCACTTTTTGGGGTAAAAAAGTTTCAAAGGGGTTAACCTTTGAATTTTTTCAAAAATCGTCAAAAATTTCACTGGTGATTTTAGTGCATAAATCGACTAATTTCGATGCGTAGAGTTCGAAAAACGCGCTGGATCATGGCGCAAACACTTTAATCCGTCGCAAAATGCGAAGTAAAGGAGGGTCAAATTGGCATCGCATTCGCTTACTTTAAAGCCAGATAAAATTTAAAATATCGTACTTAGGAGGAATCTGTTTGCACCAATCGAATTTTCTGCTCAAAATATACAAGAAAATATCGAAAAAGTATCCGATTTGAGACTTTCACTTTTTGGGGTAAAAAAGTTTCAAAGGGGTTAACCTTTGAATTTTTTCAAAAATCGTCAAAAATTTCACTGGTGATTTTAGTGCATAAATCGACTAATTTCGATGCGTAGAGTTCGAAAAACGCGCTGGATCATGGCGCAAACACTTTAATCCGTCGCAAAATGCAAAGTAAAGGAGGGTCAAATTGGCATCGCATTCGCTTACTTTAAAGCCAGATAAAATTTAAAATACCGTACTTAGGAGGAATCTGTTTGCGCCAATCGAATTTTCTGCTCAAAATATACAAGAAAATATCGAAAAAGTATCCGATTTGAGACTTTCACTTTTTGGGGTAAAATAGTTTCAAAGGGGTTAACCTTTGAATTTTTTCAAAAATCGTCAAAAATTTCACTGGTGATTTTAGTGCATAAATCGACTAATTTCGATGCGTAGAGTTCGAAAAACGCGCTGGATCATGGCGCAAACACTTTAATCCGTCGCAAAATGCGAAGTAAAGGAGGGTCAAATTGGCATCGCATTCGCTTACTTTAAAGCCAGATAAAATTTAAAATATCGTACTTAGGAGGAATCTGTTTGCGCCAATCGAATTTTCTGCTCAAAATATACAAGAAAATATCGAAAAAGTATCCGATTTGAGACTTTCACTTTTTGGGGTAAAAAAGTTTCAAAGGGGTTAACCTTTGAATTTTTTCAAAAATCGTCAATAATTTCACTGGTGATTTTAGTGCATAAATCGACTAATTTCGATGCGTAGAGTTCGAAAAACGCGCTGGATCATGGCGCAAACACTTTAATCCGTCGCAAAATGCGAAGTAAAGGAGGGTCAAATTGGCATCGCATTCGCTTACTTTAAAGCCAGATAAAATTTAAAATATCGTACTTACGAGGAATCTGTATGCGCCAATCGAATTTTCTGCTCAAAATATACAAGAAAATATCGAAAAAGTATCCGATTTGAGACTTTCACTTTTTGGGGTAAAATAGTTTCAAAGGGGTTAACCTTTGAATTTTTTCAAAAATCGTCAAAAATTTCACTGGTGATTTTAGTGCATAAATCGACTAATTTCGATGCGTAGAGTTCGAAAAACGCGCTGGATCATGGCGCAAACACTTTAATCCGTCGCAAAATGCGAAGTAAAGGAGGGTCAAATTGGCATCGCATTCGCTTACTTTAAAGCCAGATAAAATTTAAAATATCGTACTTAGGAGGAATCTGTTTGCGCCAATCGAATTTTCTGCTCAAAATATACAAGAAAATATCGAAAAAGTATCCGATTTGAGACTTTCACTTTTTGGGGTAAAAAAGTTTCAAAGGGGTTAACCTTTGAATTTTTTCAAAAATCGTCAATAATTTCACTGGTGATTTTAGTGCATAAATCGACTAATTTCGATGCGTAGAGTTCGAAAAACGCGCTGGATCATGGCGCAAACACTTTAATCCGTCGCAAAATGCGAAGTAAAGGAGGGTCAAATTGGCATCGCATTCGCTTACTTTAAAGCCAGATAAAATTTAAAATATCGTACTTAGGAGGAATCTGTTTGCGCCAATCGAATTTTCTGCTCAAAATATACAAGAAAATATCGAAAAAGTATCCGATTTGAGACTTTCACTTTTTGGGGTAAAAAAGTTTCAAAGGGGTTAACCTTTGAATTTTTTCAAAAATCGTCAAAAATTTCACTGGTGATTTTAGTGCATAAATCGACTAATTTCGATGCGTAGAGTTCGAAAAACGCGCTGGATCATGGCGCAAACACTTTAATCCGTCGCAAAATGCGAAGTAAAGGAGGGTCAAATTGGCATCGCATTCGCTTACTTTAAAGCCAGATAAAATTTAAAATATCGTACTTAGGAGGAATCTGTTTGCGCCAATCGAATTTTCTGCTCAAAATATACAAGAAAATATCGAAAAAGTATCCGATTTGAGACTTTCACTTTTTGGGGTAAAAAAGTTTCAAAGGGGTTAACCTTTGAATTTTTTCAAAAATCGTCAATAATTTCACTGGTGATTTTAGTGCATAAATCGACTAATTTCGATGCGTAGAGTTCGAAAAACGCGCTGGATCATGGCGCAAACACTTTAATCCGTCGCAAAATGCGAAGTAAAGGAGGGTCAAATTGGCATCGCATTCGCTTACTTTAAAGCCAGATAAAATTTAAAATATCGTACTTACGAGGAATCTGTATGCGCCAATCGAATTTTCTGCTCAAAATATACAAGAAAATATCGAAAAAGTATCCGATTTGAGACTTTCACTTTTTGGGGTAAAATAGTTTCAAAGGGGTTAACCTTTGAATTTTTTCAAAAATCGTCAAAAATTTCACTGGTGATTTTAGTGCATAAATCGACTAATTTCGATGCGTAGAGTTCGAAAAACGCGCTGGATCATGGCGCAAACACTTTAATCCGTCGCAAAATGCGAAGTAAAGGAGGGTCAAATTGGCATCGCATTCGCTTACTTTAAAGCCAGATAAAATTTAAAATATCGTACTTAGGAGGAATCTGTTTGCGCCAATCGAATTTTCTGCTCAAAATATACAAGAAAATATCGAAAAAGTATCCGATTTGAGACTTTCACTTTTTGGGGTAAAAAAGTTTCAAAGGGGTTAACCTTTGAATTTTTTCAAAAATCGTCAATAATTTCACTGGTGATTTTAGTGCATAAATCGACTAATTTCGATGCGTAGAGTTCGAAAAACGCGCTGGATCATGGCGCAAACACTTTAATCCGTCGCAAAATGCGAAGTAAAGGAGGGTCAAATTGGCATCGCATTCGCTTACTTTAAAGCCAGATAAAATTTAAAATATCGTACTTACGAGGAATCTGTATGCGCCAATCGAATTTTCTGCTCAAAATATACAAGAAAATATCGAAAAAGTATCCGATTTGAGACTTTCACTTTTTGGGGTAAAATAGTTTCAAAGGGGTTAACCTTTGAATTTTTTCAAAAATCGTCAAAAATTTCACTGGTGATTTTAGTGCATAAATCGACTAATTTCGATGCGTAGAGTTCGAAAAACGCGCTGGATCATGGCGCAAACACTTTAATCCGTCGCAAAATGCGAAGTAAAGGAGGGTCAAATTGGCATCGCATTCGCTTACTTTAAAGCCAGATAAAATTTAAAATATCGTACTTAGGAGGAATCTGTTTGCGCCAATCGAATTTTCTGCTCAAAATATACAAGAAAATATCGAAAATGTATCCGATTTGAGACTTTCACTTTTTGGGGTAAAAAAGTTTCAAAGGGGTTAACCTTTGAATTTTTTCAAAAATCGTCAATAATTTCACTGGTGATTTTAGTGCATAAATCGACTAATTTCGATGCGTAGAGTTCGAAAAACGCGCTGGATCATGGCGCAAACACTTTAATCCGTCGCAAAATGCGAAGTAAAGGAGGGTCAAATTGGCATCGCATTCGCTTACTTTAAAGCCAGATAAAATTTAAAATATCGTACTTACGAGGAATCTGTATGCGCCAATCGAATTTTCTGCTCAAAATATACAAGAAAATATCGAAAAAGTATCCGATTTGAGACTTTCACTTTTTGGGGTAAAATAGTTTCAAAGGGGTTAACCTTTGAATTTTTTCAAAAATCGTCAAAAATTTCACTGGTGATTTTAGTGCATAAATCGACTAATTTCGATGCGTAGAGTTCGAAAAACGCGCTGGATCATGGCGCAAACACTTTAATCCGTCGCAAAATGCGAAGTAAAGGAGGGTCAAATTGGCATCGCATTCGCTTACTTTAAAGCCAGATAAAATTTAAAATATCGTACTTAGGAGGAATCTGTTTGCGCCAATCGAATTTTCTGCTCAAAATATACAAGAAAATATCGAAAAAGTATCCGATTTGAGACTTTCACTTTTTGGGGTAAAAAAGTTTCAAAGGGGTTAACCTTTGAATTTTTTCAAAAATCGTCAAAAATTTCACTGGTGATTTTAGTGCATAAATCGACTAATTTCGATGCGTAGAGTTCGAAAAACGCGCTGGATCATGGCGCAAACACTTTAATCCGTCGCAAAATGCGAAGTAAAGGAGGGTCAAATTGGCATCGCATTCGCTTACTTTAAAGCCAGATAAAATTTAAAATATCGTACTTAGGAGGAATCTGTTTGCGCCAATCGAATTTTCTGCTCAAAATATACAAGAAAATATCGAAAAAGTATCCGATTTGAGACTTTCACTTTTTGGGGTAAAAAAGTTTCAAAGGGGTTAACCTTTGAATTTTTTCAAAAATCGTCAAAAATTTCACTGGTGCTTTTAGTGTATAAATCGACTAATTTCGATGCGTAGAGTTCGAAAAACGCGCTGGATCATGGCGCAAACACTTTAATCCGTCGCAAAATGCGAAGTAAAGGAGGGTCAAATTGGCATCGCATTCGCTTACTTTAAAGCCAGATAAAATTTAAAATATCGTACTTAGGAGGAATCTGTTTGCGCCAATCGAATTTTCTGCTCAAAATATACAAGAAAATATCGAAAAAGTATCCGATTTGAGACTTTCACTTTTTGGGGTAAAAAAGTTTCAAAGGGGTTAACCTTTGAATTTTTTCAAAAATCGTCAAAAATTTCACTGGTGATTTTAGTGCATAAATCGACTAATTTCGATGCGTAGAGTTCGAAAAACGCGCTGGATCATGGCGCAAACACTTTAATCCGTCGCAAAATGCGAAGTAAAGGAGGGTCAAATTGGCATCGCATTCGCTTACTTTAAAGCCAGATAAAATTTAAAATATCGTACTTAGGAGGAATCTGTTTGCGCCAATCGAATTTTCTGCTCAAAATATACAAGAAAATATCGAAAAAGTATCCGATTTGAGACTTTCACTTTTTGGGGTAAAAAAGTTTCAAAGGGGTTAACCTTTGAATTTTTTCAAAAATCGTCAAAAATTTCACTGGTGATTTTAGTGCATAAATCGACTAATTTCGATGCGTAGATTTCGAAAAACGCGCTGGATCATGGCGCAAACACTTTAATCCGTCGCAAAATGCGAAGTAAAGGAGGGTCAAATTGGCATCGCATTCGCTTACTTTAAAGCCAGATAAAATTTAAAATATCGTACTTAGGAGGAATCTGTTTGCGCCAATCGAATTTTCTGCTCAAAATATACAAGAAAATATCGAAAAAGTATCCGATTTGAGACTTTCACTTTTTGGGGTAAAAAAGTTTCAAAGGGGTTAACCTTTGAATTTTTTCAAAAATCGTCAATAATTTCACTGGTGATTTTAGTGCATAAATCGACTAATTTCGATGCGTAGAGTTCGAAAAACGCGCTGGATCATGGCGCAAACACTTTAATCCGTCGCAAAATGCGAAGTAAAGGAGGGTCAAATTGGCATCGCATTCGCTTACTTTAAAGCCAGATAAAATTTAAAATATCGTACTTAGGAGGAATCTGTTTGCGCCAATCGAATTTTCTGCTCAAAATATACAAGAAAATATCGAAAAAGTATCCGATTTGAGACTTTCACTTTTTGGGGTAAAAAAGTTTCAAAGGGGTTAACCTTTGAATTTTTTCAAAAATCGTCAAAAATTTCACTGGTGATTTTAGTGCATAAATCGACTAATTTCGATGCGTAGAGTTCGAAAAACGCGCTGGATCATGGCGCAAACACTTTAATCCGTCGCAAAATGCGAAGTAAAGGAGGGTCAAATTGGCATCGCATTCGCTTACTTTAAAGCCAGATAAAATTTAAAATATCGTACTTAGGAGGAATCTGTTTGCGCCAATCGAATTTTCTGCTCAAAATATACAAGAAAATATCGAAAAAGTATCCGATTTGAGACTTTCACTTTTTGGGGTAAAAAAGTTTCAAAGGGGTTAACCTTTGAATTTTTTCAAAAATCGTCAAAAATTTCACTGGTGATTTTAGTGCATAAATCGACTAATTTCGATGCGTAGAGTTCGAAAAACGCGCTGGATCATGGCGCAAACACTTTAATCCGTCGCAAAATGCGAAGTAAAGGAGGGTCAAATTGGCATCGCATTCGCTTACTTTAAAGCCAGATAAAATTTAAAATATCGTACTTAGGAGGAATCTGTTTGCGCCAATCGAATTTTCTGCTCAAAATATACAAGAAAATATCGAAAAAGTATCCGATTTGAGACTTTCACTTTTTGGGGTAAAAAAGTTTCAAAGGGGTTAACCTTTGAATTTTTTCAAAAATCGTCAAAAATTTCACTGGTGATTTTAGTGCATAAATCGACTAATTTCGATGCGTAGATTTCGAAAAACGCGCTGGATCATGGCGCAAACACTTTAATCCGTCGCAAAATGCGAAGTAAAGGAGGGTCAAATTGGCATCGCATTCGCTTACTTTAAAGCCAGATAAAATTTAAAATATCGTACTTAGGAGGAATCTGTTTGCGCCAATCGAATTTTCTGCTCAAAATATACAAGAAAATATCGAAAAAGTATCCGATTTGAGACTTTCACTTTTTGGGGTAAAAAAGTTTCAAAGGGGTTAACCTTTGAATTTTTTCAAAAATCGTCAAAAATTTCACTGGTGATTTTAGTGCATAAATCGACTAATTTCGATGCGTAGAGTTCGAAAAACGCGCTGGATCATGGCGCAAACACTTTAATCCGTCGCAAAATGCGAAGTAAAGGAGGGTCAAATTGGCATCGCATTCGCTTACTTTAAAGCCAGATAAAATTTAAAATATCGTACTTAGGAGGAATCTGTTTGCGCCAATCGAATTTTCTGCTCAAAATATACAAGAAAATATCGAAAAAGTATCCGATTTGAGACTTTCACTTTTTGGGGTAAAAAAGTTTCAAAGGGGTTAACCTTTGAATTTTTTCAAAAATCGTCAAAAATTTCACTGGTGATTTTAGTGCATAAATCGACTAATTTCGATGCGTAGATTTCGAAAAACGCGCTGGATCATGGCGCAAACACTTTAATCCGTCGCAAAATGCGAAGTAAAGGAGGGTCAAATTGGCATCGCATTCGCTTACTTTAAAGCCAGATAAAATTTAAAATATCGTACTTAGGAGGAATCTGTTTGCGCCAATCGAATTTTCTGCTCAAAATATACAAGAAAATATCGAAAAAGTATCCGATTTGAGACTTTCACTTTTTGGGGTAAAAAAGTTTCAAAGGGGTTAACCTTTGAATTTTTTCAAAAATCGTCAATAATTTCACTGGTGATTTTAGTGCATAAATCGACAAATTTCGATGCGTAGAGTTCGAAAAACGCGCTGGATCATGGCGCAAACACTTTAATCCGTCGCAAAATGCGAAGTAAAGGAGGGTCAAATTGGCATCGCATTCGCTTACTTTAAAGCCAGATAAAATTTAAAATATCGTACTTAGGAGGAATCTGTTTGCGCCAATCGAATTTTCTGCTCAAAATATACAAGAAAATATCGAAAAAGTATCCGATTTGAGACTTTCACTTTTTGGGGTAAAAAAGTTTCAAAGGGGTTAACCTTTGAATTTTTTCAAAAATCGTCAAAAATTTCACTGGTGATTTTAGTGCATAAATCGACTAATTTCGATGCGTAGAGTTCGAAAAACGCGCTGGATCATGGCGCAAACACTTTAATCCGTCGCAAAATGCGAAGTAAAGGAGGGTCAAATTGGCATCGCATTCGCTTACTTTAAAGCCAGATAAAATTTAAAATATCGTACTTAGGAGGAATCTGTTTGCGCCAATCGAATTTTCTGCTCAAAATATACAAGAAAATATCGAAAAAGTATCCGATTTGAGACTTTCACTTTTTGGGGTAAAAAAGTTTCAAAGGGGTTAACCTTTGAATTTTTTCAAAAATCGTCAAAAATTTCACTGGTGATTTTAGTGCATAAATCGACTAATTTCGATGCGTAGAGTTCGAAAAACGCGCTGGATCATGGCGCAAACACTTTAATCCGTCGCAAAATGCGAAGTAAAGGAGGGTCAAATTGGCATCGCATTCGCTTACTTTAAAGCCAGATAAAATTTAAAATATCGTACTTAGGAGGAATCTGTTTGCGCCAATCGAATTTTCTGCTCAAAATATACAAGAAAATATCGAAAAAGTATCCGATTTGAGACTTTCACTTTTTGGGGTAAAAAAGTTTCAAAGGGGTTAACCTTTGAATTTTTTCAAAAATCGTCAAAAATTTCACTGGTGATTTTAGTGCATAAATCGACTAATTTCGATGCGTAGAGTTCGAAAAACGCGCTGGATCATGGCGCAAACACTTTAATCCGTCGCAAAATGCGAAGTAAAGGAGGGTCAAATTGGCATCGCATTCGCTTACTTTAAAGCCAGATAAAATTTAAAATATCGTACTTAGGAGGAATCTGTTTGCGCCAATCGAATTTTCTGCTCAAAATATACAAGAAAATATCGAAAAAGTATCCGATTTGAGACTTTTACTTTTTGGGGTAAAAAAGTTTCAAAGGGGTTAACCTTTGAATTTTTTCAAAAATCGTCAATAATTTCACTGGTGATTTTAGTGCATAAATCGACTAATTTCGATGCGTAGAGTTCGAAAAACGCGCTGGATCATGGCGCAAACACTTTAATCCGTCGCAAAATGCGAAGTAAAGGAGGGTCAAATTGGCATCGCATTCGCTTACTTTAAAGCCAGATAAAATTTAAAATATCGTACTTAGGAGGAATCTGTTTGCGCCAATCGAATTTTCTGCTCTAAATATACAAGAAAATATCGAAAAAGTATCCGATTTGAGACTTTCACTTTTTGGGGTAAAAAAGTTTCAAAGGGGTTAACCTTTGAATTTTTTCAAAAATCGTCAAAAATTTCACTGGTGATTTTAGTGCATAAATCGACTAATTTCGATGCGTAGAGTTCGAAAAACGCGCTGGATCATGGCGCAAACACTTTAATCCGTCGCAAAATGCGAAGTAAAGGAGGGTCAAATTGGCATCGCATTCGCTTACTTTAAAGCCAGATAAAATTTAAAATATCGTACTTAGGAGGAATCTGTTTGCGCCAATCGAATTTTCTGCTCAAAATATACAAGAAAATATCGAAAAAGTATCCGATTTGAGACTTTCACTTTTTGGGGTAAAAAAGTTTCAAAGGGGTTAACCTTTGAATTTTTTCAAAAATCGTCAAAAATTTCACTGGTGATTTTAGTGCATAAATCGACTAATTTCGATGCGTAGAGTTCGAAAAACGCGCTGGATCATGGCGCAAACACTTTAATCCGTCGCAAAATGCGAAGTAAAGGAGGGTCAAATTGGCATCGCATTCGCTTACTTTAAAGCCAGATAAAATTTAAAATATCGTACTTAGGAGGAATCTGTTTGCGCCAATCGAATTTTCTGCTCAAAATATACAAGAAAATATCGAAAAAGTATCCGATTTGAGACTTTCACTTTTTGGGGTAAAAAAGTTTCAAAGGGGTTAACCTTTGAATTTTTTCAAAAATCGTCAATAATTTCACTGGTGATTTTAGTGCATAAATCGACTAATTTCGATGCGTAGAGTTCGAAAAACGCGCTGGATCATGGCGCAAACACTTTAATCCGTCGCAAAATGCGAAGTAAAGGAGGGTCAAATTGGCATCGCATTCGCTTACTTTAAAGCCAGATAAAATTTAAAATATCGTACTTAGGAGGAATCTGTTTGCGCCAATCGAATTTTCTGCTCAAAATATACAAGAAAATATCGAAAAAGTATCCGATTTGAGACTTTCACTTTTTGGGGTAAAAAAGTTTCAAAGGGGTTAACCTTTGAATTTTTTCAAAAATCGTCAAAAATTTCACTGGTGATTTTAGTGCATAAATCGACTAATTTCGATGCGTAGATTTCGAAAAACGCGCTGGATCATGGCGCAAACACTTTAATCCGTCGCAAAATGCGAAGTAAAGGAGGGTCAAATTGGCATCGCATTCGCTTACTTTAAAGCCAGATAAAATTTAAAATATCGTACTTAGGAGGAATCTGTTTGCGCCAATCGAATTTTCTGCTCAAAATATACAAGAAAATATCGAAAAAGTATCCGATTTGAGACTTTCACTTTTTGGGGTAAAAAAGTTTCAAAGGGGTTAACCTTTGAATTTTTTCAAAAATCGTCAAAAATTTCACTAGTGATTTTAGTGCATAAATCGACTAATTTCGATGCGTAGAGTTCGAAAAACGCGCTGGATCATGGCGCAAACACTTTAATCCGTCGCAAAATGCGAAGTAAAGGAGGGTCAAATTGGCATCGCATTCGCTTACTTTAAAGCCAGATAAAATTTAAAATATCGTACTTAGGAGGAATCTGTTTGCGCCAATCGAATTTTCTGCTCAAAATATACAAGAAAATATCGAAAAAGTATCCGATTTGAGACTTTCACTTTTTGGGGTAAAAAAGTTTCAAAGGGGTTAACCTTTGAATTTTTTCAAAAATCGTCAAAAATTTCACTGGTGATTTTAGTGCATAAATCGACTAATTTCGATGCGTAGAGTTCGAAAAACGCGCTGGATCATGGCGCAAACACTTTAATCCGTCGCAAAATGCGAAGTAAAGGAGGGTCAAATTGGCATCGCATTCGCTTACTTTAAAGCCAGATAAAATTTAAAATATCGTACTTAGGAGGAATCTGTTTGCGCCAATCGAATTTTCTGCTCAAAATATACAAGAAAATATCGAAAAAGTATCCGATTTGAGACTTTCACTTTTTGGGGTAAAAAAGTTTCAAAGGGGTTAACCTTTGAATTTTTTCAAAAATCGTCAAAAATTTCACTGGTGATTTTAGTGCATAAATCGACTAATTTCGATGCGTAGAGTTCGAAAAACGCGCTGGATCATGGCGCAAACACTTTAATCCGTCGCAAAATGCGAAGTAAAGGAGGGTCAAATTGGCATCGCATTCGCTTACTTTAAAGCCAGATAAAATTTAAAATATCGTACTTAGGAGGAATCTGTTTGCGCCAATCGAATTTTCTGCTCAAAATATACAAGAAAATATCGAAAAAGTATCCGATTTGAGACTTTCACTTTTTGGGGTAAAAAAGTTTCAAAGGGGTTAACCTTTGAATTTTTTCAAAAATCGTCAATAATTTCACTGGTGATTTTAGTGCATAAATCGACTAATTTCGATGCGTAGAGTTCGAAAAACGCGCTGGATCATGGCGCAAACACTTTAATCCGTCGCAAAATGCGAAGTAAAGGAGGGTCAAATTGGCATCGCATTCGCTTACTTTAAAGCCAGATAAAATTTAAAATATCGTACTTAGGAGGAATCTGTTTGCGCCAATCGAATTTTCTGCTCAAAATATACAAGAAAATATCGAAAAAGTATCCGATTTGAGACTTTCACTTTTTGGGGTAAAAAAGTTTCAAAGGGGTTAACCTTTGAATTTTTTCAAAAATCGTCAAAAATTTCACTGGTGATTTTAGTGCATAAATCGACTAATTTCGATGCGTAGATTTCGAAAAACGCGCTGGATCATGGCGCAAACACTTTAATCCGTCGCAAAATGCGAAGTAAAGGAGGGTCAAATTGGCATCGCATTCGCTTACTTTAAAGCCAGATAAAATTTAAAATATCGTACTTTGGAGGAATCTGTTTGCGCCAATCGAATTTTCTGCTCAAAATATACAAGAAAATATCGAAAAAGTATCCGATTTGAGACTTTCACTTTTTGGGGTAAAAAAGTTTCAAAGGGGTTAACCTTTGAATTTTTTCAAAAATCGTCAATAATTTCACTGGTGATTTTAGTGCATAAATCGACAAATTTCGATGCGTAGAGTTCGAAAAACGCGCTGGATCATGGCGCAAACACTTTAATCCGTCGCAAAATGCGAAGTAAAGGAGGGTCAAATTGGCATCGCATTCGCTTACTTTAAAGCCAGATAAAATTTAAAATATCGTACTTAGGAGGAATCTGTTTGCGCCAATCGAATTTTCTGCTCAAAATATACAAGAAAATATCGAAAAAGTATCCGATTTGAGACTTTCACTTTTTGGGGTAAAAAAGTTTCAAAGGGGTTAACCTTTGAATTTTTTCAAAAATCGTCAAAAATTTCACTGGTGATTTTAGTGCATAAATCGACTAATTTCGATGCGTAGAGTTCGAAAAACGCGCTGGATCATGGCGCAAACACTTTAATCCGTCGCAAAATGCGAAGTAAAGGAGGGTCAAATTGGCATCGCATTCGCTTACTTTAAAGCCAGATAAAATTTAAAATATCGTACTTAGGAGGAATCTGTTTGCGCCAATCGAATTTTCTGCTCAAAATATACAAGAAAATATCGAAAAAGTATCCGATTTGAGACTTTCACTTTTTGGGGTAAAAAAGTTTCAAAGGGGTTAACCTTTGAATTTTTTCAAAAATCGTCAAAAATTTCACTGGTGATTTTAGTGCATAAATCGACTAATTTCGATGCGTAGAGTTCGAAAAACGCGCTGGATCATGGCGCAAACACTTTAATCCGTCGCAAAATGCGAAGTAAAGGAGGGTCAAATTGGCATCGCATTCGCTTACTTTAAAGCCAGATAAAATTTAAAATATCGTACTTAGGAGGAATCTGTTTGCGCCAATCGAATTTTCTGCTCAAAATATACAAGAAAATATCGAAAAAGTATCCGATTTGAGACTTTCACTTTTTGGGGTAAAAAAGTTTCAAAGGGGTTAACCTTTGAATTTTTTCAAAAATCGTCAAAAATTTCACTGGTGATTTTAGTGCATAAATCGACTAATTTCGATGCGTAGAGTTCGAAAAACGCGCTGGATCATGGCGCAAACACTTTAATCCGTCGCAAAATGCGAAGTAAAGGAGGGTCAAATTGGCATCGCATTCGCTTACTTTAAAGCCAGATAAAATTTAAAATATCGTACTTAGGAGGAATCTGTTTGCGCCAATCGAATTTTCTGCTCAAAATATACAAGAAAATATCGAAAAAGTATCCGATTTGAGACTTTTACTTTTTGGGGTAAAAAAGTTTCAAAGGGGTTAACCTTTGAATTTTTTCAAAAATCGTCAATAATTTCACTGGTGATTTTAGTGCATAAATCGACTAATTTCGATGCGTAGAGTTCGAAAAACGCGCTGGATCATGGCGCAAACACTTTAATCCGTCGCAAAATGCGAAGTAAAGGAGGGTCAAATTGGCATCGCATTCGCTTACTTTAAAGCCAGATAAAATTTAAAATATCGTACTTAGGAGGAATCTGTTTGCGCCAATCGAATTTTCTGCTCTAAATATACAAGAAATGATCGAAAAAGTATCCGATTTGAGACTTTCACTTTTTGGGGTAAAAAAGTTTCAAAGGGGTTAACCTTTGAATTTTTTCAAAAATCGTCAAAAATTTCACTGGTGATTTTAGTGCATAAATCGACTAATTTCGATGCGTAGAGTTCGAAAAACGCGCTGGATCATGGCGCAAACACTTTAATCCGTCGCAAAATGCGAAGTAAAGGAGGGTCAAATTGGCATCGCATTCGCTTACTTTAAAGCCAGATAAAATTTAAAATATCGTACTTACGAGGAATCTGTTTGCGCCAATCGAATTTTCTGCTCAAAATATACAAGAAAATATCGAAAAAGTATCCGATTTGAGACTTTCACTTTTTGGGGTAAAAAAGTTTCAAAGGGGTTAACCTTTGAATTTTTTCAAAAATCGTCAAAAATTTCACTGGTGATTTTAGTGCATAAATCGACTAATTTCGATGCGTAGAGTTCGAAAAACGCGCTGGATCATGGCGCAAACACTTTAATTCGTCGCAAAATGCGATGTAAAGGAGGGTCAAATTGGCATCGCATTCGCTTACTTTAAAGCCAGATAAAATTTAAAATATCGTACTTAGAAGGAATCTGTTTGCGCCAATCGAATTTTCTGCTCAAAATATACAAGAAAATATCGAAAAAGTATCCGATTTGAGACTTTCACTTTTTGGGGTAAAAAAGTTTCAAAGGGGTTAACCTTTGAATTTTTTCAAAAATCGTCAAAAATTTCACTGGTGATTTTAGTGCATAAATCGACTAATTTCGATGCGTAGAGTTCGAAAAACGCGCTGGATCATGGCGCAAACACTTTAATCCGTCGCAAAATGCGAAGTAAAGGAGGGTCAAATTGGCATCGCATTCGCTTACTTTAAAGCCAGATAAAATTTAAAATATCGTACTTAGGAGGAATCTGTTTGCGCCAATCGAATTTTCTGCTTAAAATATACAAGAAAATATCGAAAAAGTATCCGATTTGAGACTTTCACTTTTTGGGGTAAAAAAGTTTCAAAGGGGCTAGCTAACCTTTGAATTTTTTCAAAAATCGTCAATAATTTCACTGGTGATTTTAGTGCATAAATCGACTAATTTCGATGCGTAGAGTTCGAAAAACGCGCTGGATCATGGCGCAAACACTTTAATCCGTCGCAAAATGCGAAGTAAAGGAGGGTCAAATTGGCATCGCATTCGCTTACTTTAAAGCCAGATAAAATTTAAAATATCGTACTTAGGAGGAATCTGTTTGCGCCAATCGAATTTTCTGCTCAAAATATACAAGAAAATATCGAAAAAGTATCCGATTTGAGACTTTCACTTTTTGGGGTAAAAAAGTTTCAAAGGGGTTAACCTTTGAATTTTTTCAAAAATCGTCAAAAATTTCACTGATGATTTTAGTGCATAAATCGACTAATTTCGATGCGTAGAGTTCGAAAAACGCGCTGGATCATGGCGCAAACACTTTAATCCGTCGCAAAATGCGAAGTAAAGGAGGGTCAAATTGGCATCGCATTCGCTTACTTTAAAGCCAGATAAAATTTAAAATATCGTACTTAGGAGGAATCTGTTTGCGCCAATCGAATTTTCTGCTCAAAATATACAAGAAAATATCGAAAAAGTATCCGATTTGAGACTTTCACTTTTTGGGGTAAAAAAGTTTCAAAGGGGTTAACCTTTGAATTTTTTCAAAAATCGTCAAAAATTTCACTGGTGATTTTAGTGCATAAATCGACTAATTTCGATGCGTAGAGTTCGAAAAACGCGCTGGATCATGGCGCAAACACTTTAATCCGTCGCAAAATGCGAAGTAAAGGAGGGTCAAATTGGCATCGCATTCGCTTACTTTAAAGCCAGATAAAATTTAAAATATCGTACTTAGGAGGAATCTGTTTGCGCCAATCGAATTTTCTGCTCAAAATATACAAGAAAATATCGAAAAAGTATCCGATTTGAGACTTTCACTTTTTGGGGTAAAAAAGTTTCAAAGGGGTTAACCTTTGAATTTTTTCAAAAATCGTCAAAAATTTCACTGGTGATTTTAGTGCATAAATCGACTAATTTCGATGCGTAGAGTTCGAAAAACGCGCTGGATCATGGCGCAAACACTTTAATCCGTCGCAAAATGCGAAGTAAAGGAGGGTCAAATTGGCATCGCATTCGCTTACTTTAAAGCCAGATAAAATTTAAAATATCGTACTTAGGAGGAATCTGTTTGCACCAATCGAATTTTCTGCTCAAAATATACAAGAAAATATCGAAAAAGTATCCGATTTGAGACTTTCACTTTTTGGGGTAAAAAAGTTTCAAAGGGGTTAACCTTTGAATTTTTTCAAAAATCGTCAAAAATTTCACTGGTGATTTTAGTGCATAAATCGACTAATTTCGATGCGTAGAGTTCGAAAAACGCGCTGGATCATGGCGCAAACACTTTAATCCGTCGCAAAATGCAAAGTAAAGGAGGGTCAAATTGGCATCGCATTCGCTTACTTTAAAGCCAGATAAAATTTAAAATACCGTACTTAGGAGGAATCTGTTTGCGCCAATCGAATTTTCTGCTCAAAATATACAAGAAAATATCGAAAAAGTATCCGATTTGAGACTTTCACTTTTTGGGGTAAAATAGTTTCAAAGGGGTTAACCTTTGAATTTTTTCAAAAATCGTCAAAAATTTCACTGGTGATTTTAGTGCATAAATCGACTAATTTCGATGCGTAGAGTTCGAAAAACGCGCTGGATCATGGCGCAAACACTTTAATCCGTCGCAAAATGCGAAGTAAAGGAGGGTCAAATTGGCATCGCATTCGCTTACTTTAAAGCCAGATAAAATTTAAAATATCGTACTTAGGAGGAATCTGTTTGCGCCAATCGAATTTTCTGCTCAAAATATACAAGAAAATATCGAAAAAGTATCCGATTTGAGACTTTCACTTTTTGGGGTAAAAAAGTTTCAAAGGGGTTAACCTTTGAATTTTTTCAAAAATCGTCAATAATTTCACTGGTGATTTTAGTGCATAAATCGACTAATTTCGATGCGTAGAGTTCGAAAAACGCGCTGGATCATGGCGCAAACACTTTAATCCGTCGCAAAATGCGAAGTAAAGGAGGGTCAAATTGGCATCGCATTCGCTTACTTTAAAGCCAGATAAAATTTAAAATATCGTACTTACGAGGAATCTGTATGCGCCAATCGAATTTTCTGCTCAAAATATACAAGAAAATATCGAAAAAGTATCCGATTTGAGACTTTCACTTTTTGGGGTAAAATAGTTTCAAAGGGGTTAACCTTTGAATTTTTTCAAAAATCGTCAAAAATTTCACTGGTGATTTTAGTGCATAAATCGACTAATTTCGATGCGTAGAGTTCGAAAAACGCGCTGGATCATGGCGCAAACACTTTAATCCGTCGCAAAATGCGAAGTAAAGGAGGGTCAAATTGGCATCGCATTCGCTTACTTTAAAGCCAGATAAAATTTAAAATATCGTACTTAGGAGGAATCTGTTTGCGCCAATCGAATTTTCTGCTCAAAATATACAAGAAAATATCGAAAAAGTATCCGATTTGAGACTTTCACTTTTTGGGGTAAAAAAGTTTCAAAGGGGTTAACCTTTGAATTTTTTCAAAAATCGTCAATAATTTCACTGGTGATTTTAGTGCATAAATCGACTAATTTCGATGCGTAGAGTTCGAAAAACGCGCTGGATCATGGCGCAAACACTTTAATCCGTCGCAAAATGCGAAGTAAAGGAGGGTCAAATTGGCATCGCATTCGCTTACTTTAAAGCCAGATAAAATTTAAAGTATAGTACTTAGGAGGAATCTGTTTGCGCCAATCGAATTTTCTGCTCAAAATATACAAGAAAATATCGAAAAAGTATCCGATTTGAGACTTTCACTTTTTGGGGTAAAAAAGTTTCAAAGGGGTTAACCTTTGAATTTTTTCAAAAATCGTCAAAAATTTCACTGGTGATTTTAGTGCATAAATCGACTAATTTCGATGCGTAGAGTTCGAAAAACGCGCTGGATCATGGCGCAAACACTTTAATCCGTCGCAAAATGCGAAGTAAAGGAGGGTCAAATTGGCATCGCATTCGCTTACTTTAAAGCCAGATAAAATTTAAAATATCGTACTTATGAGGAATTCTGTATGCGCCAATCGAATTTTCTGCTCAAAATATACAAGAAAATATCGAAAACGTATCCGATTTGAGACTTTCACTTTTTGGGGTAAAAAAGTTTCAAAGGGGTTAACCTTTGAATTTTTTCAAAAATCGTCAAAAATTTCACTGGTGATTTTAGTGCATAAATCGACTAATTTCGATGCGTAGAGTTCGAAAAACGCGCTGGATCATGGCGCAAACACTTTAATCCGTCGCAAAATGCGAAGTAAAGGTGGGTCAAATTGGCATCGCATTCGCTTACTTTAAAGCCAGATAAAATTTAAAATATCGTACTTAGGAGGAATCTGTTTGCGCCAATCGAATTTTCTGCTCAAAATATACAAGAAAATATCGAAAAAGTATCCGATTTGAGACTTTCACTTTTTGGGGTAAAAAAGTTTCAAAGGGGCTAGCTAACCTTTGAATTTTTTCAAAAATCGTCAATAATTTCACTGGTGATTTTAGTGCATAAATCGACTAATTTCGATGCGTAGAGTTCGAAAAACGCGCTGGATCATGGCGCAAACACTTTAATCCGTCGCAAAATGCGAAGTAAAGGAGGGTCAAATTGGCATCGCATTCGCTTACTTTAAAGCCAGATAAAATTTAAAATATCGTACTTAGGAGGAATCTGTTTGCGCCAATCGAATTTTCTGCTCAAAATATACAAGAAAATATCGAAAAAGTATCCGATTTGAGACTTTCACTTTTTGGGGTAAAAAAGTTTCAAAGGGGTTAACCTTTGAATTTTTTCAAAAATCGTCAAAAATTTCACTGGTGATTTTAGTGCATAAATCGACTAATTTCGATGCGTAGAGTTCGAAAAACGCGCTGGATCATGGCGCAAACACTTTAATCCGTCGCAAAATGCGAAGTAAAGGAGGGTCAAATTGGCATCGCATTCGCTTACTTTAAAGCCAGATAAAATTTAAAATATCGTACTTAGGAGGAATCTGTTTGCGCCAATCGAACTTTCTGCTCAAAATATACAAGAAAATATCGAAAAAGTATCCGATTTGAGACTTTCACTTTTTGGGGTAAAAAGTTTCAAAGGGGTTAACCTTTGAATTTTTTCAAAAATCGTCAAAAATTTCACTGGTGATTTTAGTGCATAAATCGACTAATTTCGATGCGTAGAGTTCGAAAAACGCGCTGGATCATGGCGCAAACACTTTAATCCGTCGCAAAATGCGAAGTAAAGGAGGGTCAAATTGGCATCGCATTCGCTTACTTTAAAGCCAGATAAAATTTAAAATATCGTACTTAGGAGGAATCTGTTTGCGCCAATCGAATTTTCTGCTCAAAATATACAAGAAAATATCGAAAAAGTATCCGATTTGAGACTTTCACTTTTTGGGGTAAAAAAGTTTCAAAGGGGTTAACCTTTGAATTTTTTCAAAAATCGTCAAAAATTTCACTGGTGATTTTAGTGCATAAATCGACTAATTTCGATGCGTAGAGTTCGAAAAACGCGCTGGATCATGGCGCAAACACTTTAATCCGTCGCAAAATGCGAAGTAAAGGAGGGTCAAATTGGCATCGCATTCGCTTACTTTAAAGCCAGATAAAATTTAAAATATCGTACTTAGGAGGAATCTGTTTGCACCAATCGAATTTTCTGCTCAAAATATACAAGAAAATATCGAAAAAGTATCCGATTTGAGACTTTCACTTTTTGGGGTAAAAAAGTTTCAAAGGGGCTAGCTAACCTTTGAATTTTTTCAAAAATCGTCAATAATTTCACTGGTGATTTTAGTGCATAAATCGACTAATTTCGATGCGTAGAGTTCGAAAAACGCGCTGGATCATGGCGCAAACACTTTAATCCGTCGCAAAATGCGAAGTAAAGGAGGGTCAAATTGGCATCGCATTCGCTTACTTTAAAGCCAGATAAAATTTAAAATATCGTACTTAGGAGGAATCTGTTTGCGCCAATCGAATTTTCTGCTCAAAATATACAAGAAAATATCGAAAAAGTATCCGATTTGAGACTTTCACTTTTTGGGGTAAAAAAGTTTCAAAGGGGTTAACCTTTGAATTTTTTCAAAAATCGTCAAAAATTTCACTGGTGATTTTAGTGCATAAATCGACTAATTTCGATGCGTAGAGTTCGAAAAACGCGCTGGATCATGGCGCAAACACTTTAATCCGTCGCAAAATGCGAAGTAAAGGAGGGTCAAATTGGCATCGCATTCGCTTACTTTAAAGCCAGATAAAATTTAAAATATCGTACTTAGGAGGAATCTGTTTGCGCCAATCGAATTTTCTGCTCAAAATATACAAGAAAATATCGAAAAAGTATCCGATTTGAGACTTTCACTTTTTGGGGTAAAAAAGTTTCAAAGGGGGTAACCTTTGAATTTTTTCAAAAATCGTCAAAAATTTCACTGGTGATTTTAGTGCATAAATCGACTAATTTCGATGCGTAGAGTTCGAAAAACGCGCTGGATCATGGCGCAAACACTTTAATCCGTCGCAAAATGCGAAGTAAAGGAGGGTCAAATTGGCATCGCATTCGCTTACTTTAAAGCCAGATAAAATTTAAAATATCGTACTTAGGAGGAATCTGTTTGCGCCAATCGAATTTTCTGCTCAAAATATACAAGAAAATATCGAAAAAGTATCCGATTTGAGACTTTCACTTTTTGGGGTAAAAAAGTTTCAAAGGGGTTAACCTTTGAATTTTTTCAAAAATCGTCAAAAATTTCACTGGTGATTTTAGTGCATAAATCGACTAATTTCGATGCGTAGAGTTCGAAAAACGCGCTGGATCATGGCGCAAACACTTTAATCCGTCGCAAAATGCGAAGTAAAGGAGGGTCAAATTGGCATCGCATTCGCTTACTTTAAAGCCAGATAAAATTTAAAATATCGTACTTAGGAGGAATCTGTTTGCGCCAATCGAATTTTCTGCTCAAAATATACAAGAAAATATCGAAAAAGTATCCGATTTGAGACTTTCACTTTTTGGGGTAAAAAGTTTCAAAGGGGTTAACCTTTGAATTTTTTCAAAAATCGTCAAAAATTTCACTGGTGATTTTAGTGCATAAATCGACTAATTTCGATGCGTAGAGTTCGAAAAACGCGCTGGATCATGGCGCAAACACTTTAATCCGTCGCAAAATGCGAAGTAAAGGTGGGTCAAATTGGCATCGCATTCGCTTACTTTAAAGCCAGATAAAATTTAAAATATCGTACTTAGGAGGAATCTGTTTGCGCCAATCGAATTTTCTGCTCAAAATATACAAGAAAATATCGAAAAAGTATCCGATTTGAGACTTTCACTTTTTGGGGTAAAAAAGTTTCAAAGGGGCTAGCTAACCTTTGAATTTTTTCAAAAATCGTCAATAATTTCACTGGTGATTTTAGTGCATAAATCGACTAATTTCGATGCGTAGAGTTCGAAAAACGCGCTGGATCATGGCGCAAACACTTTAATCCGTCGCAAAATGCGAAGTAAAGGAGGGTCAAATTGGCATCGCATTCGCTTACTTTAAAGCCAGATAAAATTTAAAATATCGTACTTAGGAGGAATCTGTTTGCGCCAATCGAATTTTCTGCTCAAAATATACAAGAAAATATCGAAAAAGTATCCGATTTGAGACTTTCACTTTTTGGGGTAAAAAAGTTTCAAAGGGGTTAACCTTTGAATTTTTTCAAAAATCGTCAAAAATTTCACTGGTGATTTTAGTGCATAAATCGACTAATTTCGATGCGTAGAGTTCGAAAAACGCGCTGGATCATGGCGCAAACACTTTAATCCGTCGCAAAATGCGAAGTAAAGGAGGGTCAAATTGGCATCGCATTCGCTTACTTTAAAGCCAGATAAAATTTAAAATATCGTACTTAGGAGGAATCTGTTTGCGCCAATCGAACTTTCTGCTCAAAATATACAAGAAAATATCGAAAAAGTATCCGATTTGAGACTTTCACTTTTTGGGGTAAAAAGTTTCAAAGGGGTTAACCTTTGAATTTTTTCAAAAATCGTCAAAAATTTCACTGGTGATTTTAGTGCATAAATCGACTAATTTCGATGCGTAGAGTTCGAAAAACGCGCTGGATCATGGCGCAAAACACTTTAATCCGTCGCAAAATGCGAAGTAAAGGAGGGTCAAATTGGCATCGCATTCGCTTACTTTAAAGCCAGATAAAATTTAAAATATCGTACTTAGGAGGAATCTGTTTGCGCCAATCGAATTTTCTGCTCAAAATATACAAGAAAATATCGAAAAAGTATCCGATTTGAGACTTTCACTTTTTGGGGTAAAAAAGTTTCAAAGGGGTTAACCTTTGAATTTTTTCAAAAATCGTCAAAAATTTCACTGGTGATTTTAGTGCATAAATCGACTAATTTCGATGCGTAGAGTTCGAAAAACGCGCTGGATCATGGCGCAAACACTTTAATCCGTCGCAAAATGCGAAGTAAAGGAGGGTCAAATTGGCATCGCATTCGCTTACTTTAAAGCCAGATAAAATTTAAAATATCGTACTTAGGAGGAATCTGTTTGCACCAATCGAATTTTCTGCTCAAAATATACAAGAAAATATCGAAAAAGTATCCGATTTGAGACTTTCACTTTTTGGGGTAAAAAAGTTTCAAAGGGGCTAGCTAACCTTTGAATTTTTTCAAAAATCGTCAATAATTTCACTGGTGATTTTAGTGCATAAATCGACTAATTTCGATGCGTAGAGTTCGAAAAACGCGCTGGATCATGGCGCAAACACTTTAATCCGTCGCAAAATGCGAAGTAAAGGAGGGTCAAATTGGCATCGCATTCGCTTACTTTAAAGCCAGATAAAATTTAAAATATCGTACTTAGGAGGAATCTGTTTGCGCCAATCGAATTTTCTGCTCAAAATATACAAGAAAATATCGAAAAAGTATCCGATTTGAGACTTTCACTTTTTGGGGTAAAAAAGTTTCAAAGGGGTTAACCTTTGAATTTTTTCAAAAATCGTCAAAAATTTCACTGGTGATTTTAGTGCATAAATCGACTAATTTCGATGCGTAGAGTTCGAAAAACGCGCTGGATCATGGCGCAAACACTTTAATCCGTCGCAAAATGCGAAGTAAAGGAGGGTCAAATTGGCATCGCATTCGCTTACTTTAAAGCCAGATAAAATTTAAAATATCGTACTTAGGAGGAATCTGTTTGCGCCAATCGAATTTTCTGCTCAAAATATACAAGAAAATATCGAAAAAGTATCCGATTTGAGACTTTCACTTTTTGGGGTAAAAAAGTTTCAAAGGGGTTAACCTTTGAATTTTTTCAAAAATCGTCAAAAATTTCACTGGTGATTTTAGTGCATAAATCGACTAATTTCGATGCGTAGAGTTCGAAAAACGCGCTGGATCATGGCGCAAACACTTTAATCCGTCGCAAAATGCGAAGTAAAGGAGGGTCAAATTGGCATCGCATTCGCTTACTTTAAAGCCAGATAAAATTTAAAATATCGTACTTAGGAGGAATCTGTTTGCGCCAATCGAATTTTCTGCTCAAAATATACAAGAAAATATCGAAAAAGTATCCGATTTGAGACTTTCACTTTTTGGGGTAAAAAAGTTTCAAAGGGGTTAACCTTTGAATTTTTTCAAAAATCGTCAAAAATTTCACTGGTGATTTTAGTGCATAAATCGACTAATTTCGATGCGTAGAGTTCGAAAAACGCGCTGGATCATGGCGCAAACACTTTAATCCGTCGCAAAATGCAAAGTAAAGGAGGGTCAAATTGGCATCGCATTCGCTTACTTTAAAGCCAGATAAAATTTAAAATACCGTACTTAGGAGGAATCTGTTTGCGCCAATCGAATTTTCTGCTCAAAATATACAAGAAAATATCGAAAAAGTATCCGATTTGAGACTTTCACTTTTTGGGGTAAAATAGTTTCAAAGGGGTTAACCTTTGAATTTTTTCAAAAATCGTCAAAAATTTCACTGGTGATTTTAGTGCATAAATCGACTAATTTCGATGCGTAGAGTTCGAAAAACGCGCTGGATCATGGCGCAAACACTTTAATCCGTCGCAAAATGCGAAGTAAAGGAGGGTCAAATTGGCATCGCATTCGCTTACTTTAAAGCCAGATAAAATTTAAAATATCGTACTTAGGAGGAATCTGTTTGCGCCAATCGAATTTTCTGCTCAAAATATACAAGAAAATATCGAAAAAGTATCCGATTTGAGATTTTCACTTTTTGGGGTAAAAAAGTTTCAAAGGGGTTAACCTTTGAATTTTTTCAAAAATCGTCAATAATTTCACTGGTGATTTTAGTGCATAAATCGACTAATTTCGATGCGTAGAGTTCGAAAAACGCGCTGGATCATGGCGCAAACACTTTAATCCGTCGCAAAATGCGAAGTAAAGGAGGGTCAAATTGGCATCGCATTCGCTTACTTTAAAGCCAGATAAAATTTAAAATATCGTACTTACGAGGAATCTGTATGCGCCAATCGAATTTTCTGCTCAAAATATACAAGAAAATATCGAAAAAGTATCCGATTTGAGACTTTCACTTTTTGGGGTAAAATAGTTTCAAAGGGGTTAACCTTTGAATTTTTTCAAAAATCGTCAAAAATTTCACTGGTGATTTTAGTGCATAAATCGACTAATTTCGATGCGTAGAGTTCGAAAAACGCGCTGGATCATGGCGCAAACACTTTAATCCGTCGCAAAATGCGAAGTAAAGGAGGGTCAAATTGGCATCGCATTCGCTTACTTTAAAGCCAGATAAAATTTAAAATATCGTACTTAGGAGGAATCTGTTTGCGCCAATCGAATTTTCTGCTCAAAATATACAAGAAAATATCGAAAAAGTATCCGATTTGAGACTTTCACTTTTTGGGGTAAAAAAGTTTCAAAGGGGTTAACCTTTGAATTTTTTCAAAAATCGTCAATAATTTCACTGGTGATTTTAGTGCATAAATCGACTAATTTCGATGCGTAGAGTTCGAAAAACGCGCTGGATCATGGCGCAAACACTTTAATCCGTCGCAAAATGCGAAGTAAAGGAGGGTCAAATTGGCATCGCATTCGCTTACTTTAAAGCCAGATAAAATTTAAAATATCGTACTTAGGAGGAATCTGTTTGCGCCAATCGAATTTTCTGCTCAAAATATACAAGAAAATATCGAAAAAGTATCCGATTTGAGACTTTCACTTTTTGGGGTAAAAAAGTTTCAAAGGGGTTAACCTTTGAATTTTTTCAAAAATCGTCAAAAATTTCACTGGTGATTTTAGTGCATAAATCGACTAATTTCGATGCGTAGAGTTCGAAAAACGCGCTGGATCATGGCGCAAACACTTTAATCCGTCGCAAAATGCGAAGTAAAGGAGGGTCAAATTGGCATCGCATTCGCTTACTTTAAAGCCAGATAAAATTTAAAATATCGTACTTATGAGGAATTCTGTATGCGCCAATCGAATTTTCTGCTCAAAATATACAAGAAAATATCGAAAACGTATCCGATTTGAGACTTTCACTTTTTGGGGTAAAAAAGTTTCAAAGGGGTTAACCTTTGAATTTTTTCAAAAATCGTCAAAAATTTCACTGGTGATTTTAGTGCATAAATCGACTAATTTCGATGCGTAGAGTTCGAAAAACGCGCTGGATCATGGCGCAAACATTTTAATCCGTCGCAAAATGCAAAGTAAAGGAGGGTCAAATTGGCATCGCATTCGCTTACTTTAAAGCCAGATAAAATTTAAAATATCGTACTTATGAGGAATCTGTATGCGCCAATCGAATTTTCTGCTCAAAATATACAAGAAAATATCGAAAAAGTATCCGATTTGAGACTTTCACTTTTTGGGGTAAAAAAGTTTCAAAGGGGTTAACCTTTGAATTTTTTCAAAAATCGTCAAAAATTTCACTGGTGATTTTAGTGCATAAATCGACTAATTTCGATGCGTAGAGTTCGAAAAACGCGCTGGATCATGGCGCAAACACTTTAATCCGTCGCAAAATGCGAAGTAAAGGAGGGTCAAATTGGCATCGCATTCGCTTACTTTAAAGCCAGATAAAATTTAAAATACCGTACTTAGGAGGAATCTGTTTGCGCCAATCGAATTTTCTGCTCAAAATATACAAGAAAATATCGAAAAAGTATCCGATTTGAGACTTTCACTTTTTGGGGTAAAATAGTTTCAAAGGGGTTAACCTTTGAATTTTTTCAAAAATCGTCAAAAATTTCACTGGTGATTTTAGTGCATAAATCGACTAATTTCGATGCGTAGAGTTCGAAAAACGCGCTGGATCATGGCGCAAACACTTTAATCCGTCGCAAAATGCGAAGTAAAGGAGGGTCAAATTGGCATCGCATTCGCTTACTTTAAAGCCAGATAAAATTTAAAATATCGTACTTAGGAGGAATCTGTTTGCGCCAATCGAATTTTCTGCTCAAAATATACAAGAAAATATCGAAAAAGTATCCGATTTGAGACTTTCACTTTTTGGGGTAAAAAAGTTTCAAAGGGGTTAACCTTTGAATTTTTTCAAAAATCGTCAATAATTTCACTGGTGATTTTAGTGCATAAATCGACTAATTTCGATGCGTAGAGTTCGAAAAACGCGCTGGATCATGGCGCAAACACTTTAATCCGTCGCAAAATGCGAAGTAAAGGAGGGTCAAATTGGCATCGCATTCGCTTACTTTAAAGCCAGATAAAATTTAAAGTATAGTACTTAGGAGGAATCTGTTTGCGCCAATCGAATTTTCTGCTCAAAATATACAAGAAAATATCGAAAAAGTATCCGATTTGAGACTTTCACTTTTTGGGGTAAAAAAGTTTCAAAGGGGTTAACCTTTGAATTTTTTCAAAAATCGTCAAAAATTTCACTGGTGATTTTAGTGCATAAATCGACTAATTTCGATGCGTAGAGTTCGAAAAACGCGCTGGATCATGGCGCAAACACTTTAATCCGTCGCAAAATGCGAAGTAAAGGAGGGTCAAATTGGCATCGCATTCGCTTACTTTAAAGCCAGATAAAATTTAAAATATCGTACTTAGGAGGAATCTGTTTGCGCCAATCGAATTTTCTGCTCAAAATATACAAGAAAATATCGAAAAAGTATCCGATTTGAGACTTTCACTTTTTGGGGTAAAAAAGTTTCAAAGGGGTTGTTAACCTTTGAATTTTTTCAAAAATCGTCAAAAATTTCACTGGCGATTTTAGTGCATAAATCGACTAATTTCGATGCGTAGAGTTCGAAAAACGCGCTGGATCATGGCGCAAACACTTTAATCCGTCGCAAAATGCGAAGTAAAGGAGGGTCAAATTGGCATCGCATTCGCTTATTTTAAAGCCAGATAAAATTTAAAATATCGTACTTACGAGGAATCTGTATGCGCCAATCGAATTTTCTGCTCAAAATATACAAGAAAATATCGAAAAAGTATTCGATTTGAGACTTTCACTTTTTGGGGTAAAAAAGTTTCAAAGGGGTTAACCTTTGAATTTTTTCTAAAATCGTCAAAAATTTCACTGGTGATTTTAGTGCATAAATCGACTAATTTCGATGCGTAGAGTTCGAAAAACGCGCTGGATCATGGCGCAAACACTTTAATCCGTCGCAAAATGCGAAGTAAAGGAGGGTCAAATTGGCATCGCATTCGCTTACTTTAAAGCCAGATAAAATTTAAAATATCGTACTTAGGAGGAATCTGTTTGCGCCAATCGAATTTTCTGCTCAAAATATACAAGAAAATATCGAAAAAGTATCCGATTTGAGACTTTCACTTTTTGGGGTAAAAAAGTTTCAAAGGGGTTAACCTTTGAATTTTTTCAAAAATCGTCAAAAATTTCACTGGTGATTTTAGTGCATAAATCGACTAATTTCGATGCGTAGAGTTCGAAAAACGCGCTGGATCATGGCGCAAACATTTTAATCCGTCGCAAAATGCAAAGTAAAGGAGGGTCAAATTGGCATCGCATTCGCTTACTTTAAAGCCAGATAAAATTTAAAATATCGTACTTATGAGGAATCTGTATGCGCCAATCGAATTTTCTGCTCAAAATATACAAGAAAATATCGAAAAAGTATCCGATTTGAGACTTTCACTTTTTGGGGTAAAAAAGTTTCAAAGGGGTTAACCTTTGAATTTTTTCAAAAATCGTCAAAAATTTCACTGGTGATTTTAGTGCATAAATCGACTAATTTCGATGCGTAGAGTTCGAAAAACGCGCTGGATCATGGCGCAAACACTTTAATCCGTCGCAAAATGCGAAGTAAAGGAGGGTCAAATTGGCATCGCATTCGCTTACTTTAAAGCCAGATAAAATTTAAAATATCGTACTTAGGAGGAATCTGTTTGCGCCAATCGAATTTTCTGCTCAAAATATACAAGAAAATATCGAAAAAGTATCCGATTTGAGACTTTCACTTTTTGGGGTAAAAAAGTTTTAAAGGGGTTGTTAACCTTTGAATTTTTTCGAAAATCGTCAAAAATTTCACTGGCGATTTTAGTGCATAAATCGACTAATTTCGATGCGTAGAGTTCGAAAAACGCGCTGGATCATGGCGCAAACACTTTAATCCGTCGCAAAATGCGAAGTAAAGGAGGGTCAAATTGGCATCGCATTCGCTTACTTTAAAGCCAGATAAAATTTAAAATATCGTACTTACGAGGAATCTGTTTGCGCCAATCGAATTTTCTGCTCAAAATATACAAGAAAATATCGAAAAAGTATCCGATTTGAGACTTTCACTTTTTGGGGTAAAAAAGTTTCAAAGGGGTTGTTAACCTTTGAATTTTTTCAAAAATCGTCAAAAATTTCACTGGCGATTTTAGTGCATAAATCGACTAATTTCGATGCGTAGAGTTCGAAAAACGCGCTGGATCATGGCGCAAACACTTTAATCCGTCGCAAAATGCGAAGTAAAGGAGGGTCAAATTGGCATCGCATTCGCTTATTTTAAAGCCAGATAAAATTTAAAATATCGTACTTAAGAGGAATCTGTTTGCGCCAATCGAATTTTCTGCTCAAAATATACAAGAAAATATCGAAAAAGTATCCGATTTGAGACTTTCACTTTTTGGGGTAAAAAAGTTTCAAAGGGGTTAACCTTTGAATTTTTTCAAAAATCGTCAAAAATTTCACTGGTGATTTTAGTGCATAAATCGACTAATTTCGATGCGTAGAGTTCGAAAAACGCGCTGGATCATGGCGCAAACTTTAATCCGTCGCAAAATGCGAAGTAAAGGAGGGTCAAATTGGCATCGCATTCGCTTACTTTAAAGCCAGATAAAATTTAAAATATCGTACTTATGAGGAATCTGTATGCGCCAATCGAATTTTCTGCTCAAAATATACAAGAAAATATCGAAAAAGTATCCGATTTGAGACTTTCACTTTTTGGGGTAAAAAAGTTTCAAAGGGGTTAACCTTTGAATTTTTTCAAAAATCGTCAAAAATTTCACTGGTGATTTTAGTGCATAAATCGACTAATTTCGATGCGTAGAGTTCGAAAAACGCGCTGGATCATGGCGCAAACACTTTAATCCGTCGCAAAATGCGAAGTAAAGGAGGGTCAAATTGGCATCGCATTCGCTTACTTTAAAGCCAGATAAAATTTAAAATATCGTACTTAGGAGGAATCTGTTTGCGCCAATCGAATTTTCTGCTCAAAATATACAAGAAAATATCGAAAAAGTATCCGATTTGAGACTTTCACTTTTTGGGGTAAAAAAGTTTCAAAGGGGTTAACCTTTGAATTTTTTCAAAAATCGTCAAAAATTTCACTGGTGATTTTAGTGCATAAATCGACTAATTTCGATGCGTAGATTTCGAAAAACGCGCTGGATCATGGCGCAAACACTTTAATCCGTCGCAAAATGCGAAGTAAAGGAGGGTCAAATTGGCATCGCATTCGCTTACTTTAAAGCCAGATAAAATTTAAAATATCGTACTTAGGAGGAATCTGTTTGCGCCAATCGAATTTTCTGCTCAAAATATACAAGAAAATATCGAAAAAGTATCCGATTTGAGACTTTCACTTTTTGGGGTAAAAAAGTTTCAAAGGGGTTAACCTTTGAATTTTTTCAAAAATCGTCAAAAATTTCACTGGTGATTTTAGTGCATAAATCGACTAATTTCGATGCGTAGAGTTCGAAAAACGCGCTGGATCATGGCGCAAACACTTTAATCCGTCGCAAAATGCGAAGTAAAGGAGGGTCAAATTGGCATCGCATTCGCTTACTTTAAAGCCAGATAAAATTTAAAATATCGTACTTAGGAGGAATCTGTTTGCGCCAATCGAATTTTCTGCTCAAAATATACAAGAAAATATCGAAAAAGTATCCGATTTGAGACTTTCACTTTTTGGGGTAAAAAAGTTTCAAAGGGGTTAACCTTTGAATTTTTTCAAAAATCGTCAAAAATTTCACTGGTGATTTTAGTGCATAAATCGACTAATTTCGATGCGTAGAGTTCGAAAAACGCGCTGGATCATGGCGCAAACACTTTAATCCGTCGCAAAATGCGAAGTAAAGGAGGGTCAAATTGGCATCGCATTCGCTTACTTTAAAGCCAGATAAAATTTAAAATATCGTACTTAGGAGGAATCTGTTTGCGCCAATCGAATTTTCTGCTCAAAATATACAAGAAAATATCGAAAAAGTATCCGATTTGAGACTTTCACTTTTTGGGGTAAAAAAGTTTCAAAGGGGTTAACCTTTGAATTTTTTCAAAAATCGTCAAAAATTTCACTGGTGATTTTAGTGCATAAATCGACTAATTTCGATGCGTAGAGTTCGAAAAACGCGCTGGATCATGGCGCAAACACTTTAATCCGTCGCAAAATGCGAAGTAAAGGAGGGTCAAATTGGCATCGCATTCGCTTACTTTAAAGCCAGATAAAATTTAAAATATCGTACTTAGGAGGAATCTGTTTGCGCCAATCGAATTTTCTGCTCAAAATATACAAGAAAATATCGAAAAAGTATCCGATTTGAGACTTTCACTTTTTGGGGTAAAAAAGTTTCAAAGGGGTTAACCTTTGAATTTTTTCAAAAATCGTCAAAAATTTCACTGGTGATTTTAGTGCATAAATCGACTAATTTCGATGCGTAGAGTTCGAAAAACGCGCTGGATCATGGCGCAAACACTTTAATCCGTCGCAAAATGCGAAGTAAAGGAGGGTCAAATTGGCATCGCATTCGCTTACTTTAAAGCCAGATAAAATTTAAAATATCGTACTTAGAAGGAATCTGTTTGCGCCAATCGAATTTTCTGCTCAAAATATACAAGAAAATATTGAAAAAGTATCCGATTTGAGACTTTCACTTTTTGGGGTAAAAAAGTTTCAAAGGGGTTAACCTTTGAATTTTTTCAAAAATCGTCAAAAATTTCACTGGTGATTTTAGTGCATAAATCGACTAATTTCGATGCGTAGAGTTCGAAAAACGCGCTGGATCATGGCGCAAACACTTTAATCCGTCGCAAAATGCGAAGTAAAGGAGGGTCAAATTGGCATCGCATTCGCTTACTTTAAAGCCAGATAAAATTTAAAATATCGTACTTAGGAGGAATCTGTTTGCGCCAATCGAATTTTCTGCTCAAAATATACAAGAAAATATCGAAAAAGTATCCGATTTGAGACTTTCACTTTTTGGGGTAAAAAAGTTTCAAAGGGGTTAACCTTTGAATTTTTTCAAAAATCGTCAAAAATTTCACTGGTGATTTTAGTGCATAAATCGACTAATTTCGATGCGTAGAGTTCGAAAAACGCGCTGGATCATGGCGCAAACACTTTAATCCGTCGCAAAATGCGAAGTAAAGGAGGGTCAAATTGGCATCGCATTCGCTTACTTTAAAGCCAGATAAAATTTAAAATATCGTACTTAGGAGGAATCTGTTTGCGCCAATCGAATTTTCTGCTCAAAATATACAAGAAAATATCGAAAAAGTATCCGATTTGAGACTTTCACTTTTTGGGGTAAAAAAGTTTCAAAGGGGTTAACCTTTGAATTTTTTCAAAAATCGTCAAAAATTTCACTGGTGATTTTAGTGCATAAATCGACTAATTTCGATGCGTAGAGTTCGAAAAACGCGCTGGATCATGGCGCAAACACTTTAATCCGTCGCAAAATGCGAAGTAAAGGAGGGTCAAATTGGCATCGCATTCGCTTACTTTAAAGCCAGATAAAATTTAAAATATCGTACTTAGAAGGAATCTGTTTGCGCCAATCGAATTTTCTGCTCAAAATATACAAGAAAATATTGAAAAAGTATCCGATTTGAGACTTTCACTTTTTGGGGTAAAAAAGTTTCAAAGGGGTTAACCTTTGAATTTTTTCAAAAATCGTCAAAAATTTCACTGGTGATTTTAGTGCATAAATCGACTAATTTCGATGCGTAGAGTTCGAAAAACGCGCTGGATCATGGCGCAAACACTTTAATCCGTCGCAAAATGCGAAGTAAAGGAGGGTCAAATTGGCATCGCATTCGCTTACTTTAAAGCCAGATAAAATTTAAAATATCGTACTTAGGAGGAATCTGTTTGCGCCAATCGAATTTTCTGCTCAAAATATACAAGAAAATATCGAAAAAGTATCCGATTTGAGACTTTCACTTTTTGGGGTAAAAAAGTTTCAAAGGGGTTAACCTTTGAATTTTTTCAAAAATCGTCAAAAATTTCACTGGTGATTTTAGTGCATAAATCGACTAATTTCGATGCGTAGAGTTCGAAAAACGCGCTGGATCATGGCGCAAACACTTTAATCCGTCGCAAAATGCGAAGTAAAGGAGGGTCAAATTGGCATCGCATTCGCTTACTTTAAAGCCAGATAAAATTTAAAATATCGTACTTAGGAGGAATCTGTTTGCGCCAATCGAATTTTCTGCTCAAAATATACAAGAAAATATCGAAAAAGTATCCGATTTGAGACTTTCACTTTTTGGGGTAAAAAAGTTTCAAAGGGGTTAACCTTTGAATTTTTTCAAAAATCGTCAAAAATTTCACTGGTGATTTTAGTGCATAAATCGACTAATTTCGATGCGTAGAGTTCGAAAAACGCGCTGGATCATGGCGCAAACACTTTAATCCGTCGCAAAATGCGAAGTAAAGGAGGGTCAAATTGGCATCGCATTCGCTTACTTTAAAGCCAGATAAAATTTAAAATATCGTACTTAGGAGGAATCTGTTTGCGCCAATCGAATTTTCTGCTCAAAATATACAAGAAAATATCGAAAAAGTATCCGATTTGAGACTTTCACTTTTTGGGGTAAAAAAGTTTCAAAGGGGTTAACCTTTGAATTTTTTCAAAAATCGTCAAAAATTTCACTGGTGATTTTAGTGCATAAATCGACTAATTTCGATGCGTAGAGTTCGAAAAACGCGCTGGATCATGGCGCAAACACTTTAATCCGTCGCAAAATGCGAAGTAAAGGAGGGTCAAATTGGCATCGCATTCGCTTACTTTAAAGCCAGATAAAATTTAAAATATCGTACTTAGGAGGAATCTGTTTGCGCCAATCGAATTTTCTGCTCAAAATATACAAGAAAATATCGAAAAAGTATCCGATTTGAGTCTTTCACTTTTTGGGGTAAAAAAGTTTCAAAGGGGTTAACCTTTGAATTTTTTCAAAAATCGTCAAAAATTTCACTGGTGATTTTAGTGCATAAATCGACTAATTTCGATGCGTAGAGTTCGAAAAACGCGCTGGATCATGGCGCAAACACTTTAATCCGTCGCAAAATGCGAAGTAAAGGAGGGTCAAATTGGCATCGCATTCGCTTACTTTAAAGCCAGATAAAATTTAAAATATCGTACTTAGGTGGAATCTGTTTGCGCCAATCGAATTTTCTGCTCAAAATATACAAGAAAATATCGAAAAAGTATCCGATTTGAGACTTTCACTTTTTGGGGTAAAAAAGTTTCAAAGGGGTTAACCTTTGAATTTTTACAAAAATCGTCAAAAATTTCACTGGTGATTTTAGTGCATAAATCGACTAATTTCGATGCGTAGAGTTCGAAAAACGCGCTGGATCATGGCGCAAACTTTAATCCGTCGCAAAATGCGAAGTAAAGGAGGGTCAAATTGGCATCGCATTCGCTTACTTTAAAGCCAGATAAAATTTAAAATATCGTACTTAGGAGGAATCTGTTTGCGCCAATCGAATTTTCTGCTCAAAATATACAAGAAAATATCGAAAAAGTATCCGATTTGAGACTTTCACTTTTTGGGGTAAAAAAGTTTCAAACCTTTGAATTTTTTCAAAAATCGTCAAAAATTTCACTGGTGATTTTAGTGCATAAATCGACTAATTTCGATGCGTAGAGTTCGAAAAACGCGCTGGATCATGGCGCAAACACTTTAATCCGTCGCAAAATGCGAAGTAAAGGAGGGTCAAATTGGCATCGCATTCGCTTACTTTAAAGCCAGATAAAATTTAAAGTATAGTACTTAGGAGGAATCTGTTTGCGCCAATCGAATTTTCTGCTCAAAATATACAAGAAAATATCGAAAAAGTATCCGATTTGAGACTTTCACTTTTTGGGGTAAAAAAGTTTCAAAGGGGTTAACCTTTGAATTTTTTCAAAAATCGTCAAAAATTTCACTGGTGATTTTAGTGCATAAATCGACTAATTTCGATGCGTAGAGTTCGAAAAACGCGCTGGATCATGGCGCAAACACTTTAATCCGTCGCAAAATGCGAAGTAAAGGAGGGTCAAATTGGCATCGCATTCGCTTACTTTAAAGCCAGATAAAATTTAAAATATCGTACTTAGGAGGAATCTGTTTGCGCCAATCGAATTTTCTGCTCAAAATATACAAGAAAATATCGAAAAAGTATCCGATTTGAGACTTTCACTTTTTGGGGTAAAAAAGTTTCAAAGGGGTTAACCTTTGAATTTTTTCAAAAATCGTCAAAAATTTCACTGGTGATTTTAGTGCATAAATCGACTAATTTCGATGCGTAGATTTCGAAAAACGCGCTGGATCATGGCGCAAACACTTTAATCCGTCGCAAAATGCGAAGTAAAGGAGGGTCAACTTGGCATCGCATTCGCTTACTTTAAAGCCAGATAAAATTTAAAATATCGTACTTAGGAGGAATCTGTTTGCGCCAATCGAATTTTCTGCTCAAAATATACAAGAAAATATCGAAAAAGTATCCGATTTGAGACTTTCACTTTTTGGGGTAAAAAAGTTTCAAAGGGGTTAACCTTTGAATTTTTTCAAAAATCGTCAAAAATTTCACTGGTGATTTTAGTGCATAAATCGACTAATTTCGATGCGTAGATTTCGAAAAACGCGCTGGATCATGGCGCAAACACTTTAATCCGTCGCAAAATGCGAAGTAAAGGAGGGTCAAATTGGCATCGCATTCGCTTACTTTAAAGCCAGATAAAATTTAAAATATCGTACTTAGGAGGAATCTGTTTGCGCCAATCGAATTTTCTGCTCAAAATATACAAGAAAATATCGAAAAAGTATCCGATTTGAGACTTTCACTTTTTGGGGTAAAAAAGTTTCAAAGGGGTTAACCTTTGAATTTTTTCAAAAATCGTCAAAAATTTCACTGGTGATTTTAGTGCATAAATCGACTAATTTCGATGCGTAGAGTTCGAAAAACGCGCTGGATCATGGCGCAAACACTTTAATCCGTCGCAAAATGCGAAGTAAAGGAGGGTCAAATTGGCATCGCATTCGCTTACTTTAAAGCCAGATAAAATTTAAAATATCGTACTTAGGAGGAATCTGTTTGCGCCAATCGAATTTTCTGCTCAAAATATACAAGAAAATATCGAAAAAGTATCCGATTTGAGACTTTCACTTTTTGGGGTAAAAAAGTTTCAAAGGGGTTAACCTTTGAATTTTTTCAAAAATCGTCAAAAATTTCACTGGTGATTTTAGTGCATAAATCGACTAATTTCGATGCGTAGAGTTCGAAAAACGCGCTGGATCATGGCGCAAACACTTTAATCCGTCGCAAAATGCGAAGTAAAGGAGGGTCAAATTGGCATCGCATTCGCTTACTTTAAAGCCAGATAAAATTTAAAATATCGTACTTAGGAGGAATCTGTTTGCGCCAATCGAATTTTCTGCTCAAAATATACAAGAAAATATCGAAAAAGTATCCGATTTGAAACTTTCACTTTTTGGGGTAAAAAAGTTTCAAAGGGGTTAACCTTTGAATTTTTTCAAAAATCGTCAAAAATTTCACTGGTGCTTTTAGTGCATAAATCGACTAATTTCGATGCGTAGAGTTCGAAAAACGCGCTGGATCATGGCGCAAACACTTTAATCCGTCGCAAAATGCGAAGTAAAGGAGGGTCAAATTGGCATCGCATTCGCTTACTTTAAAGCCAGATAAAATTTAAAATATCGTACTTAGGAGGAATCTGTTTGCGCCAATCGAATTTTCTGCTCAAAATATACAAGAAAATATTGAAAAAGTATCCGATTTGAGACTTTCACTTTTTGGGGTAAAAAAGTTTCAAAGGGGTTAACCTTTGAATTTTTTCAAAAATCGTCAAAAATTTCACTGGTGATTTTAGTGCATAAATCGACTAATTTCGATGCGTAGAGTTCGAAAAACGCGCTGGATCATGGCGCAAACACTTTAATCCGTCGCAAAATGCGAAGTAAAGGAGGGTCAAATTGGCATCGCATTCGCTTACTTTAAAGCCAGATAAAATTTAAAATATCGTACTTAGGAGGAATCTGTTTGCGCCAATCGAATTTTCTGCTCAAAATATACAAGAAAATATCGAAAAAGTATCCGATTTGAGACTTTCACTTTTTGGGGTAAAAAAGTTTCAAAGGGGTTAACCTTTGAATTTTTTCAAAAATCGTCAAAAATTTCACTGGTGATTTTAGTGCATAAATCGACTAATTTCGATGCGTAGAGTTCGAAAAACGCGCTGGATCATGGCGCAAACACTTTAATCCGTCGCAAAATGCGAAGTAAAGGAGGGTCAAATTGGCATCGCATTCGCTTACTTTAAAGCCAGATAAAATTTAAAATATCGTACTTAGGAGGAATCTGTTTGCGCCAATCGAATTTTCTGCTCAAAATATACAAGAAAATATCGAAAAAGTATCCGATTTGAGACTTTCACTTTTTGGGGTAAAAAAGTTTCAAAGGGGTTAACCTTTGAATTTTTTCAAAAATCGTCAAAAATTTCACTGGTGATTTTAGTGCATAAATCGACTAATTTCGATGCGTAGAGTTCGAAAAACGCGCTGGATCATGGCGCAAACACTTTAATCCGTCGCAAAATGCGAAGTAAAGGAGGGTCAAATTGGCATCGCATTCGCTTACTTTAAAGCCAGATAAAATTTAAAATATCGTACTTAGGAGGAATCTGTTTGCGCCAATCGAATTTTCTGCTCAAAATATACAAGAAAATATCGAAAAAGTATCCGATTTGAGACTTTCACTTTTTGGGGTAAAAAAGTTTCAAAGGGGTTAACCTTTGAATTTTTTCAAAAATCGTCAAAAATTTCACTGGTGATTTTAGTGCATAAATCGACTAATTTCGATGCGTAGAGTTCGAAAAACGCGCTGGATCATGGCGCAAACACTTTAATCCGTCGCAAAATGCGAAGTAAAGGAGGGTCAAATTGGCATCGCATTCGCTTACTTTAAAGCCAGATAAAATTTAAAATAACGTACTTAGGAGGAATCTGTTTGCGCCAATCGAATTTTCTGCTCAAAATATACAAGAAAATATCGAAAAAGTATCCGATTTGAGACTTTCACTTTTTGGGGTAAAAAAGTTTCAAAGGGGTTAACCTTTGAATTTTTTCAAAAATCGTCAAAAATTTCACTGGTGATTTTAGTGCATAAATCGACTAATTTCGATGCGTAGAGTTCGAAAAACGCGCTGGATCATGGCGCAAACACTTTAATCCGTCGCAAAATGCGAAGTAAAGGAGGGTCAAATTGGCATCGCATTCGCTTACTTTAAAGCCAGATAAAATTTAAAATATCGTACTTAGGAGGAATCTGTTTGCGCCAATCGAATTTTCTGCTCAAAATATACAAGAAAATATCGAAAAAGTATCCGATTTGAGACTTTCACTTTTTGGGGTAAAAAAGTTTCAAAGGGGTTAACCTTTGAATTTTTTCAAAAATCGTCAAAAATTTCACTGGTGATTTTAGTGCATAAATCGTCTAATTTCGATGCGTAGAGTTCGAAAAACGCGCTGGATCATGGCGCAAACACTTTAATCCGTCGCAAAATGCGAAGTAAAGGAGGGTCAAATTGGCATCGCATTCGCTTACTTTAAAGCCAGATAAAATTTAAAATAACGTACTTAGGAGGAATCTGTTTGCGCCAATCGAATTTTCTGCTCAAAATATACAAGAAAATATCGAAAAAGTATCCGATTTGAGACTTTCACTTTTTGGGGTAAAAAAGTTTCAAAGGGGTTAACCTTTGAATTTTTTCAAAAATCGTCAAAAATTTCACTGGTGATTTTAGTGCATAAATCGACTAATTTCGATGCGTAGAGTTCGAAAAACGCGCTGGATCATGGCGCAAACACTTTAATCCGTCGCAAAATGCGAAGTAAAGGAGGGTCAAATTGGCATCGCATTCGCTTACTTTAAAGCCAGATAAAATTTAAAATAACGTACTTAGGAGGAATCTGTTTGCGCCAATCGAATTTTCTGCTCAAAATATACAAGAAAATATCGAAAAAGTATCCGATTTGAGACTTTCACTTTTTGGGGTAAAAAAGTTTCAAAGGGGTTAACCTTTGAATTTTTTCAAAAATCGTCAAAAATTTCACTGGTGATTTTAGTGCATAAATCGACTAATTTCGATGCGTAGAGTTCGAAAAACGCGCTGGATCATGGCGCAAACACTTTAATCCGTCGCAAAATGCGAAGTAAAGGAGGGTCAAATTGGCATCGCATTCGCTTACTTTAAAGCCAGATAAAATTTAAAATATCGTACTTAGGAGGAATCTGTTTGCGCCAATCGAATTTTCTGCTCAAAATATACAAGAAAATATCGAAAAAGTATCCGATTTGAGACTTTCACTTTTTGGGGTAAAAAAGTTTCAAAGGGGTTAACCTTTGAATTTTTTCAAAAATCGTCAAAAATTTCACTGGTGATTTTAGTGCATAAATCGACTAATTTCGATGCGTAGAGTTCGAAAAACGCGCTGGATCATGGCGCAAACACTTTAATCCGTCGCAAAATGCGAAGTAAAGGAGGGTCAAATTGGCATCGCATTCGCTTACTTTAAAGCCAGATAAAATTTAAAATATCGTACTTAGGAGGAATCTGTTTGCGCCAATCGAATTTTCTGCTCAAAATATACAAGAAAATATCGAAAAAGTATCCGATTTGAGACTTTCACTTTTTGGGGTAAAAAAGTTTCAAAGGGGTTAACCTTTGAATTTTTTCAAAAATCGTCAAAAATTTCACTGGTGATTTTAGTGCATAAATCGACTAATTTCGATGCGTAGAGTTCGAAAAACGCGCTGGATCATGGCGCAAACACTTTAATCCGTCGCAAAATGCGAAGTAAAGGAGGGTCAAATTGGCATCGCATTCGCTTACTTTAAAGCCAGATAAAATTTAAAATATCGTACTTAGGAGGAATCTGTTTGCGCCAATCGAATTTTCTGCTCAAAATATACAAGAAAATATCGAAAAAGTATCCGATTTGAGACTTTCACTTTTTGGGGTAAAAAAGTTTCAAAGGGGTTCCCCTTTGAATTTTTTCAAAAATCGTCAAAAATTTCACTGGTGATTTTAGTGCATAAATCGACTAATTTCGATGCGTAGAGTTCGAAAAACGCGCTGGATCATGGCGCAAACACTTTAATCCGTCGCAAAATGCGAAGTAAAGGAGGGTCAAATTGGCATCGCATTCGCTTACTTTAAAGCCAGATAAAATTTAAAATATCGTACTTAGGAGGAATCTGTTTGCGCCAATCGAATTTTCTGCTCAAAATATACAAGAAAATATCGAAAAAGTATCCGATTTGAGACTTTCACTTTTTGGGGTAAAAAAGTTTCAAAGGGGTTAACCTTTGAATTTTTTCAAAAATCGTCAAAAATTTCACTGGTGATTTTAGTGCATAAATCGACTAATTTCGATGCGTAGAGTTCGAAAAACGCGCTGGATCATGGCGCAAACACTTTAATCCGTCGCAAAATGCGAAGTAAAGGAGGGTCAAATTGGCATCGCATTCGCTTACTTTAAAGCCAGATAAAATTTAAAATAACGTACTTAGGAGGAATCTGTTTGCGCCAATCGAATTTTCTGCTCAAAATATACAAGAAAATATCGAAAAAGTATCCGATTTGAGACTTTCACTTTTTGGGGTAAAAAAGTTTCAAAGGGGTTAACCTTTGAATTTTTTCAAAAATCGTCAAAAATTTCACTGGTGATTTTAGTGCATAAATCGACTAATTTCGATGCGTAGAGTTCGAAAAACGCGCTGGATCATGGCGCAAACACTTTAATCCGTCGCAAAATGCGAAGTAAAGGAGGGTCAAATTGGCATCGCATTCGCTTACTTTAAAGCCAGATAAAATTTAAAATATCGTACTTAGGAGGAATCTGTTTGCGCCAATCGAATTTTCTGCTCAAAATATACAAGAAAATATCGAAAAAGTATCCGATTTGAGACTTTCACTTTTTGGGGTAAAAAAGTTTCAAAGGGGTTAACCTTTGAATTTTTTCTAAAATCGTCAAAAATTTCACTGGTGATTTTAGTGCATAAATCGACTAATTTCGATGCGTAGAGTTCGAAAAACGCGCTGGATCATGGCGCAAACACTTTAATCCGTCGCAAAATGCGAAGTAAAGGAGGGTCAAATTGGCATCGCATTCGCTTACTTTAAAGCCAGATAAAATTTAAAATATCGTACTTACGAGGAATCTGTATGCGCCAATCGAATTTACTGCTCAAAATATACAAGAAAATATCGAAAAAGTATCCGATTTGAGACTTTCACTTTTTGGGGTAAAAAAGTTTCAAAGGGGTTTGAATTTTTTCAAAAATCGTCAATAATTTCACTGGTGATTTTAGTGCATAAATCGACTAATTTCGATGCGTAGAGTTCGAAAAACGCGCTGGATCATGGCGCAAACACTTTAATCCGTCGCAAAATGCGAAGTAAAGGAGGGTCAAATTGGCATCGCATTCGCTTACTTTAAAGCCAGATAAAATTTAAAATATCGTACTTAGGTGGAATCTGTTTGCGCCAATCGAATTTTCTGCTCAAAATATACAAGAAAATATCGAAAAAGTATCCGATTTGAGACTTTCACTTTTTGGGGTAAAAAAGTTTCAAAGGGGTTAACCTTTGAATTTTTTCAAAAATCGTCAAAAATTTCACTGGTGATTTTAGTGCATAAATCGACTAATTTCGATGCGTAGAGTTCGAAAAACGCGCTGGATCATGGCGCAAACACTTTAATCCGTCGCAAAATGCGAAGTAAAGGAGGGTCAAATTGGCATCGCATTCGCTTACTTTAAAGCCAGATAAAATTTAGAATATCGTACTTAGGAGGAATCTGTTTGCGCCAATCGAATTTTCTGCTCAAAATATACAAGAAAATATCGAAAAAGTATCCGATTTGAGACTTTCACTTTTTGGGGTAAAAAAGTTTCAAAGGGGTTAACCTTTGAATTTTTTCAAAAATCGTCAAAAATTTCACTGGTGATTTTAGTGCATAAATCGACTAATTTCGATGCGTAGAGTTCGAAAAACGCGCTGGATCATGGCGCAAACACTTTAATCCGTCGCAAAATGCGAAGTAAAGGAGGGTCAAATTGGCATCGCATTCGCTTACTTTAAAGCCAGATAAAATTTAAAATATCGTACTTAGGAGGAATCTGTTTGCGCCAATCGAATTTTCTGCTCAAAATATACAAGAAAATATCGAAAAAGTATCCGATTTGAGACTTTCACTTTTTGGGGTAAAAAAGTTTCAAAGGGGTTTGAATTTTTTCAAAAATCGTCAATAATTTCACTGGTGATTTTAGTGCATAAATCGACTAATTTCGATGCGTAGAGTTCGAAAAACGCGCTGGATCATGGCGCAAACACTTTAATCCGTCGCAAAATGCGAAGTAAAGGAGGGTCAAATTGGCATCGCATTCGCTTACTTTAAAGCCAGATAAAATTTAAAATATCGTACTTAGGAGGAATCTGTTTGCGCCAATCGAATTTTCTGCTCAAAATATACAAGAAAATATCGAAAAAGTATCCGATTTGAGACTTTCACTTTTTGGGGTAAAAAAGTTTCAAAGGGGTTAACCTTTGAATTTTTTCAAAAATCGTCAAAAATTTCACTGGTGATTTTAGTGCATAAATCGACTAATTTCGATGCGTAGAGTTCGAAAAACGCGCTGGATCATGGCGCAAACACTTTAATCCGTCGCAAAATGCGAAGTAAAGGAGGGTCAAATTGGCATCGCATTCGCTTACTTTAAAGCCAGATAAAATTTAGAATATCGTACTTAGGAGGAATCTGTTTGCGCCAATCGAATTTTCTGCTCAAAATATACAAGAAAATATCGAAAAAGTATCCGATTTGAGACTTTCACTTTTTGGGGTAAAAAAGTTTCAAAGGGGTTAACCTTTGAATTTTTTCAAAAATCGTCAAAAATTTCACTGGTGATTTTAGTGCATAAATCGACTAATTTCGATGCGTAGAGTTCGAAAAACGCGCTGGATCATGGCGCAAACACTTTAATCCGTCGCAAAATGCGAAGTAAAGGAGGGTCAAATTGGCATCGCATTCGCTTACTTTAAAGCCAGATAAAATTTAAAATATCGTACTTAGGAGGAATCTGTTTGCGCCAATCGAATTTTCTGCTCAAAATATACAAGAAAATATCGAAAAAGTATCCGATTTGAGACTTTCACTTTTTGGGGTAAAAAAGTTTCAAAGGGGTTAACCTTTGAATTTTTTCAAAAATCGTCAAAAATTTCACTGGTGATTTTAGTGCATAAATCGACTAATTTCGATGCGTAGAGTTCGAAAAACGCGCTGGATCATGGCGCAAACACTTTAATCCGTCGCAAAATGCGAAGTAAAGGAGGGTCAAATTGGCATCGCATTCGCTTACTTTAAAGCCAGATAAAATTTAAAATATCGTACTTAGGAGGAATCTGTTTGCGCCAATCGAATTTTCTGCTCAAAATATACAAGAAAATATCGAAAAAGTATCCGATTTGAGACTTTCACTTTTTGGGGTAAAAAAGTTTCAAAGGGGTTAACCTTTGAATTTTTTCAAAAATCGTCAAAAATTTCACTGGTGATTTTAGTGCATAAATCGACTAATTTCGATGCGTAGAGTTCGAAAAACGCGCTGGATCATGGCGCAAACACTTTAATCCGTCGCAAAATGCGAAGTAAAGGAGGGTCAAATTGGCATCGCATTCGCTTACTTTAAAGCCAGATAAAATTTAAAATAACGTACTTAGGAGGAATCTGTTTGCGCCAATCGAATTTTCTGCTCAAAATATACAAGAAAATATCGAAAAAGTATCCGATTTGAGACTTTCACTTTTTGGGGTAAAAAAGTTTCAAAGGGGTTAACCTTTGAATTTTTTCAAAAATCGTCAAAAATTTCACTGGTGATTTTAGTGCATAAATCGACTAATTTCGATGCGTAGAGTTCGAAAAACGCGCTGGATCATGGCGCAAACACTTTAATCCGTCGCAAAATGCGAAGTAAAGGAGGGTCAAATTGGCATCGCATTCGCTTACTTTAAAGCCAGATAAAATTTAAAATATCGTACTTAGGAGGAATCTGTTTGCGCCAATCGAATTTTCTGCTCAAAATATACAAGAAAATATCGAAAAAGTATCCGATTTGAGACTTTCACTTTTTGGGGTAAAAAAGTTTCAAAGGGGTTAACCTTTGAATTTTTTCAAAAATCGTCAAAAATTTCACTGGTGATTTTAGTGCATAAATCGACTAATTTCGATGCGTAGAGTTCGAAAAACGCGCTGGATCATGGCGCAAACACTTTAATCCGTCGCAAAATGCGAAGTAAAGGAGGGTCAAATTGGCATCGCATTCGCTTACTTTAAAGCCAGATAAAATTTAAAATATCGTACTTAGGAGGAATCTGTTTGCGCCAATCGAATTTTCTGCTCAAAATATACAAGAAAATATCGAAAAAGTATCCGATTTGAGACTTTCACTTTTTGGGGTAAAAAAGTTTCAAAGGGGTTAACCTTTGAATTTTTTCAAAAATCGTCAAAAATTTCACTGGTGATTTTAGTGCATAAATCGACTAATTTCGATGCGTAGAGTTCGAAAAACGCGCTGGATCATGGCGCAAACACTTTAATCCGTCGCAAAATGCGAAGTAAAGGAGGGTCAAATTGGCATCGCATTCGCTTACTTTAAAGCCAGATAAAATTTAAAATATCGTACTTAGGAGGAATCTGTTTGCGCCAATCGAATTTTCTGCTCAAAATATACAAGAAAATATCGAAAAAGTATCCGATTTGAGACTTTCACTTTTTGGGGTAAAAAAGTTTCAAAGGGGTTAACCTTTGAATTTTTTCAAAAATCGTCAAAAATTTCACTGGTGATTTTAGTGCATAAATCGACTAATTTCGATGCGTAGAGTTCGAAAAACGCGCTGGATCATGGCGCAAACACTTTAATCCGTCGCAAAATGCGAAGTAAAGGAGGGTCAAATTGGCATCGCATTCGCTTACTTTAAAGCCAGATAAAATTTAAAATATCGTACTTAGGAGGAATCTGTTTGCGCCAATCGAATTTTCTGCTCAAAATATACAAGAAAATATCGAAAAAGTATCCGATTTGAGACTTTCACTTTTTGGGGTAAAAAAGTTTCAAAGGGGTTAACCTTTGAATTTTTTCAAAAATCGTCAAAAATTTCACTGGTGATTTTAGTGCATAAATCGACTAATTTCGATGCGTAGAGTTCGAAAAACGCGCTGGATCATGGCGCAAACACTTTAATCCGTCGCAAAATGCGAAGTAAAGGAGGGTCAAATTGGCATCGCATTCGCTTACTTTAAAGCCAGATAAAATTTAAAATATCGTACTTAGGAGGAATCTGTTTGCGCCAATCGAATTTTCTGCTCAAAATATACAAGAAAATATCGAAAAAGTATCCGATTTGAGACTTTCACTTTTTGGGGTAAAAAAGTTTCAAAGGGGTTAACCTTTGAATTTTTTCAAAAATCGTCAAAAATTTCACTGGTGATTTTAGTGCATAAATCGACTAATTTCGATGCGTAGAGTTCGAAAAACGCGCTGGATCATGGCGCAAACACTTTAATCCGTCGCAAAATGCGAAGTAAAGGAGGGTCAAATTGGCATCGCATTCGCTTACTTTAAAGCCAGATAAAATTTAAAATATCGTACTTAGGAGGAATCTGTTTGCGCCAATCGAATTTTCTGCTCAAAATATACAAGAAAATATCGAAAAAGTATCCGATTTGAGACTTTCACTTTTTGGGGTAAAAAAGTTTCAAAGGGGTTAACCTTTGAATTTTTTCAAAAATCGTCAAAAATTTCACTGGTGATTTTAGTGCATAAATCGACTAATTTCGATGCGTAGAGTTCGAAAAACGCGCTGGATCATGGCGCAAACACTTTAATCCGTCGCAAAATGCGAAGTAAAGGAGGGTCAAATTGGCATCGCATTCGCTTACTTTAAAGCCAGATAAAATTTAAAATATCGTACTTAGGAGGAATCTGTTTGCGCCAATCGAATTTTCTGCTCAAAATATACAAGAAAATATCGAAAAAGTATCCGATTTGAGACTTTCACTTTTTGGGGTAAAAAAGTTTCAAAGGGGTTAACCTTTGAATTTTTTCAAAAATCGTCAAAAATTTCACTGGTGATTTTAGTGCATAAATCGACTAATTTCGATGCGTAGAGTTCGAAAAACGCGCTGGATCATGGCGCAAACACTTTAATCCGTCGCAAAATGCGAAGTAAACGAGGGTCAAATTGGCATCGCATTCGCTTACTTTAAAGCCAGATAAAATTTAAAATATCGTACTTAGGAGGAATCTGTTTGCGCCAATCGAATTTTCTGCTCAAAATATACAAGAAAATATCGAAAAAGTATCCGATTTGAGACTTTCACTTTTTGGGGTAAAAAAGTTTCAAAGGGGTTAACCTTTGAATTTTTTCAAAAATCGTCAAAAATTTCACTGGTGATTTTAGTGCATAAATCGACTAATTTCGATGCGTAGAGTTCGAAAAACGCGCTGGATCATGGCGCAAACACTTTAATCCGTCGCAAAATGCGAAGTAAAGGAGGGTCAAATTGGCATCGCATTCGCTTACTTTAAAGCCAGATAAAATTTAAAATATCGTACTTAGGAGGAATCGGTTTGCGCCAATCGAATTTTCTGCTCAAAATATACAAGAAAATATCGAAAAAGTATCCGATTTGAGACTTTCACTTTTTGGGGTAAAAAAGTTTCAAAGGGGTTAACCTTTGAATTTTTTCAAAAATCGTCAAAAATTTCACTGGTGATTTTAGTGCATAAATCGACTAATTTCGATGCGTAGAGTTCGAAAAACGCGCTGGATCATGGCGCAAACACTTTAATCCGTCGCAAAATGCGAAGTAAAGGAGGGTCAAATTGGCATCGCATTCGCTTACTTTAAAGCCAGATAAAATTTAAAATATCGTACTTAGGAGGAATCTGTTTGCGCCAATCGAATTTTCTGCTCAAAATATACAAGAAAATATCGAAAAAGTATCCGATTTGAGACTTTCACTTTTTGGGGTAAAAAAGTTTCAAAGGGGTTAACCTTTGAATTTTTTCAAAAATCGTCAAAAATTTCACTGGTGATTTTAGTGCATAAATCGACTAATTTCGATGCGTAGAGTTCGAGAAACGCGCTGGATCATGGCGCAAACACTTTAATCCGTCGCAAAATGCGAAGTAAAGGAGGGTCAAATTGGCATCGCATTCGCTTACTTTAAAGCCAGATAAAATTTAAAATAACGTACTTAGGAGGAATCTGTTTGCGCCAATCGAATTTTCTGCTCAAAATATACAAGAAAATATCGAAAAAGTATCCGATTTGAGACTTTCACTTTTTGGGGTAAAAAAGTTTCAAAGGGGTTAACCTTTGAATTTTTTCAAAAATCGTCAAAAATTTCACTGGTGATTTTAGTGCATAAATCGACTAATTTCGATGCGTAGAGTTCGAAAAACGCGCTGGATCATGGCGCAAACACTTTAATCCGTCGCAAAATGCGAAGTAAAGGAGGGTCAAATTGGCATCGCATTCGCTTACTTTAAAGCCAGATAAAATTTAAAATATCGTACTTAGGAGGAATCTGTTTGCGCCAATCGAATTTTCTGCTCAAAATATACAAGAAAATATCGAAAAAGTATCCGATTTGAGACTTTCACTTTTTGGGGTAAAAAAGTTTCAAAGGGGTTAACCTTTGAATTTTTTCAAAAATCGTCAAAAATTTCACTGGTGATTTTAGTGCATAAATCGACTAATTTCGATGCGTAGAGTTCGAAAAACGCGCTGGATCATGGCGCAAACACTTTAATCCGTCGCAAAATGCGAAGTAAAGGAGGGTCAAATTGGCATCGCATTCGCTTACTTTAAAGCCAGATAAAATTTAAAATATCGTACTTAGGAGGAATCTGTTTGCGCCAATCGAATTTTCTGCTCAAAATATACAAGAAAATATCGAAAAAGTATCCGATTTGAGACTTTCACTTTTTGGGGTAAAAAAGTTTCAAAGGGGTTAACCTTTGAATTTTTTCAAAAATCGTCAAAAATTTCACTGGTGATTTTAGTGCATAAATCGACTAATTTCGATGCGTAGAGTTCGAAAAACGCGCTGGATCATGGCGCAAACACTTTAATCCGTCGCAAAATGCGAAGTAAAGGAGGGTCAAATTGGCATCGCATTCGCTTACTTTAAAGCCAGATAAAATTTAAAATAACGTACTTAGGAGGAATCTGTTTGCGCCAATCGAATTTTCTGCTCAAAATATACAAGAAAATATCGAAAAAGTATCCGATTTGAGACTTTCACTTTTTGGGGTAAAAAAGTTTCAAAGGGGTTAACCTTTGAATTTTTTCAAAAATCGTCAAAAATTTCACTGGTGATTTTAGTGCATAAATCGACTAATTTCGATGCGTAGAGTTCGAAAAACGCGCTGGATCATGGCGCAAACACTTTAATCCGTCGCAAAATGCGAAGTAAAGGAGGGTCAAATTGGCATCGCATTCGCTTACTTTAAAGCCAGATAAAATTTAAAATATCGTACTTAGGAGGAATCTGTTTGCGCCAATCGAATTTTCTGCTCAAAATATACAAGAAAATATCGAAAAAGTATCCGATTTGAGACTTTCACTTTTTGGGGTAAAAAAGTTTCAAAGGGGTTAACCTTTGAATTTTTTCAAAAATCGTCAAAAATTTCACTGGTGATTTTAGTGCATAAATCGACTAATTTCGATGCGTAGAGTTCGAAAAACGCGCTGGATCATGGCGCAAACACTTTAATCCGTCGCAAAATGCGAAGTAAAGGAGGGTCAAATTGGCATCGCATTCGCTTACTTTAAAGCCAGATAAAATTTAAAATATCGTACTTAGGAGGAATCTGTTTGCGCCAATCGAATTTTCTGCTCAAAATATACAAGAAAATATCGAAAAAGTATCCGATTTGAGACTTTCACTTTTTGGGGTAAAAAAGTTTCAAAGGGGTTAACCTTTGAATTTTTTCAAAAATCGTCAAAAATTTCACTGGTGATTTTAGTGCATAAATCGACTAATTTCGATGCGTAGAGTTCGAAAAACGCGCTGGATCATGGCGCAAACACTTTAATCCGTCGCAAAATGCGAAGTAAAGGAGGGTCAAATTGGCATCGCATTCGCTTACTTTAAAGCCAGATAAAATTTAAAATATCGTACTTAGGAGGAATCTGTTTGCGCCAATCGAATTTTCTGCTCAAAATATACAAGAAAATATCGAAAAAGTATCCGATTTGAGACTTTCACTTTTTGGGGTAAAAAAGTTTCAAAGGGGTTAACCTTTGAATTTTTTCAAAAATCGTCAAAAATTTCACTGGTGATTTTAGTGCATAAATCGACTAATTTCGATGCGTAGAGTTCGAAAAACGCGCTGGATCATGGCGCAAACACTTTAATCCGTCGCAAAATGCGAAGTAAAGGAGGGTCAAATTGGCATCGCATTCGCTTACTTTAAAGCCAGATAAAATTTAAAATATCGTACTTAGGAGGAATCTGTTTGCGCCAATCGAATTTTCTGCTCAAAATATACAAGAAAATATCGAAAAAGTATCCGATTTGAGACTTTCACTTTTTGGGGTAAAAAAGTTTCAAAGGGGTTAACCTTTGAATTTTTTCAAAAATCGTCAAAAATTTCACTGGTGATTTTAGTGCATAAATCGACTAATTTCGATGCGTAGAGTTCGAAAAACGCGCTGGATCATGGCGCAAACACTTTAATCCGTCGCAAAATGCGAAGTAAAGGAGGGTCAAATTGGCATCGCATTCGCTTACTTTAAAGCCAGATAAAATTTAAAATATCGTACTTAGGAGGAATCTGTTTGCGCCAATCGAATTTTCTGCTCAAAATATACAAGAAAATATCGAAAAAGTATCCGATTTGAGACTTTCACTTTTTGGGGTAAAAAAGTTTCAAAGGGGTTAACCTTTGAATTTTTTCAAAAATCGTCAAAAATTTCACTGGTGATTTTAGTGCATAAATCGACTAATTTCGATGCGTAGAGTTCGAAAAACGCGCTGGATCATGGCGCAAACACTTTAATCCGTCGCAAAATGCGAAGTAAAGGAGGGTCAAATTGGCATCGCATTCGCTTACTTTAAAGCCAGATAAAATTTAAAATAACGTACTTAGGAGGAATCTGTTTGCGCCAATCGAATTTTCTGCTCAAAATATACAAGAAAATATCGAAAAAGTATCCGATTTGAGACTTTCACTTTTTGGGGTAAAAAAGTTTCAAAGGGGTTAACCTTTGAATTTTTTCAAAAATCGTCAAAAATTTCACTGGTGATTTTAGTGCATAAATCGACTAATTTCGATGCGTAGAGTTCGAAAAACGCGCTGGATCATGGCGCAAACACTTTAATCCGTCGCAAAATGCGAAGTAAAGGAGGGTCAAATTGGCATCGCATTCGCTTACTTTAAAGCCAGATAAAATTTAAAATATCGTACTTAGGAGGAATCTGTTTGCGACAATCGAATTTTCTGCTCAAAATATACAAGAAAATATCGAAAAAGTATCCGATTTGAGACTTTCACTTTTTGGGGTAAAAAAGTTTCAAAGGGGTTAACCTTTGAATTTTTTCAAAAATCGTCAAAAATTTCACTGGTGATTTTAGTGCATAAATCGACTAATTTCGATGCGTAGAGTTCGAAAAACGCGCTGGATCATGGCGCAAACACTTTAATCCGTCGCAAAATGCGAAGTAAAGGAGGGTCAAATTGGCATCGCATTCGCTTACTTTAAAGCCAGATAAAATTTAAAATAACGTACTTAGGAGGAATCTGTTTGCGCCAATCGAATTTTCTGCTCAAAATATACAAGAAAATATCGAAAAAGTATCCGATTTGAGACTTTCACTTTTTGGGGTAAAAAAGTTTCAAAGGGGTTAACCTTTGAATTTTTTCAAAAATCGTCAAAAATTTCACTGGTGATTTTAGTGCATAAATCGACTAATTTCGATGCGTAGAGTTCGAAAAACGCGCTGGATCATGGCGCAAACACTTTAATCCGTCGCAAAATGCGAAGTAAAGGAGGGTCAAATTGGCATCGCATTCGCTTACTTTAAAGCCAGATAAAATTTAAAATATCGTACTTAGGAGGAATCTGTTTGCGCCAATCGAATTTTCTGCTCAAAATATACAAGAAAATATCGAAAAAGTATCCGATTTGAGACTTTCACTTTTTGGGGTAAAAAAGTTTCAAAGGGGTTAACCTTTGAATTTTTTCAAAAATCGTCAAAAATTTCACTGGTGATTTTAGTGCATAAATCGACTAATTTCGATGCGTAGAGTTCGAAAAACGCGCTGGATCATGGCGCAAACACTTTAATCCGTCGCAAAATGCGAAGTAAAGGAGGGTCAAATTGGCATCGCATTCGCTTACTTTAAAGCCAGATAAAATTTAAAATATCGTACTTAGGAGGAATCTGTTTGCGCCAATCGAATTTTCTGCTCAAAATATACAAGAAAATATCGAAAAAGTATCCGATTTGAGACTTTCACTTTTTGGGGTAAAAAAGTTTCAAAGGGGTTAACCTTTGAATTTTTTCAAAAATCGTCAAAAATTTCACTGGTGATTTTAGTGCATAAATCGACTAATTTCGATGCGTAGAGTTCGAAAAACGCGCTGGATCATGGCGCAAACACTTTAATCCGTCGCAAAATGCGAAGTAAAGGAGGGTCAAATTGGCATCGCATTCGCTTACTTTAAAGCCAGATAAAATTTAAAATATCGTACTTAGGAGGAATCTGTTTGCGCCAATCGAATTTTCTGCTCAAAATATACAAGAAAATATCGAAAAAGTATCCGATTTGAGACTTTCACTTTTTGGGGTAAAAAAGTTTCAAAGGGGTTAACCTTTGAATTTTTTCAAAAATCGTCAAAAATTTCACTGGTGATTTTAGTGCATAAATCGACTAATTTCGATGCGTAGAGTTCGAAAAACGCGCTGGATCATGGCGCAAACACTTTAATCCGTCGCAAAATGCGAAGTAAAGGAGGGTCAAATTGGCATCGCATTCGCTTACTTTAAAGCCAGATAAAATTTAAAATATCGTACTTAGGAGGAATCTGTTTGCGCCAATCGAATTTTCTGCTCAAAATATACAAGAAAATATCGAAAAAGTATCCGATTTGAGACTTTCACTTTTTGGGGTAAAAAAGTTTCAAAGGGGTTAACCTTTGAATTTTTTCAAAAATCGTCAAAAATTTCACTGGTGATTTTAGTGCATAAATCGACTAATTTCGATGCGTAGAGTTCGAAAAACGCGCTGGATCATGGCGCAAACACTTTAATCCGTCGCAAAATGCGAAGTAAAGGAGGGTCAAATTGGCATCGCATTCGCTTACTTTAAAGCCAGATAAAATTTAAAATATCGTACTTAGGAGGAATCTGTTTGCGCCAATCGAATTTTCTGCTCAAAATATACAAGAAAATATCGAAAAAGTATCCGATTTGAGACTTTCACTTTTTGGGGTAAAAAAGTTTCAAAGGGGTTAACCTTTGAATTTTTTCAAAAATCGTCAAAAATTTCACTGGTGATTTTAGTGCATAAATCGACTAATTTCGATGCGTAGAGTTCGAAAAACGCGCTGGATCATGGCGCAAACACTTTAATCCGTCGCAAAATGCGAAGTAAAGGAGGGTCAAATTGGCATCGCATTCGCTTACTTTAAAGCCAGATAAAATTTAAAATAACGTACTTAGGAGGAATCTGTTTGCGCCAATCGAATTTTCTGCTCAAAATATACAAGAAAATATCGAAAAAGTATCCGATTTGAGACTTTCACTTTTTGGGGTAAAAAAGTTTCAAAGGGGTTAACCTTTGAATTTTTTCAAAAATCGTCAAAAATTTCACTGGTGATTTTAGTGCATAAATCGACTAATTTCGATGCGTAGAGTTCGAAAAACGCGCTGGATCATGGCGCAAACACTTTAATCCGTCGCAAAATGCGAAGTAAAGGAGGGTCAAATTGGCATCGCATTCGCTTACTTTAAAGCCAGATAAAATTTAAAATATCGTACTTAGGAGGAATCTGTTTGCGCCAATCGAATTTTCTGCTCAAAATATACAAGAAAATATCGAAAAAGTATCCGATTTGAGACTTTCACTTTTTGGGGTAAAAAAGTTTCAAAGGGGTTATAACCTTTGAATTTTTTCAAAAATCGTCAAAAATTTTACTGGTGATTTTAGTGCATAAATCGACTAATTTCGATGCGTAGAGTTCGAAAAACGCGCTGGATCATGGCGCAAACACTTTAATCCGTCGCAAAATGCGAAGTAAAGGAGGGTCAAATTGGCATCGCATTCGCTTACTTTAAAGCCAGATAAAATTTGAAATATCGTACTTAGGAGGAATCTGTTTGCGCCAATCGAATTTTCTGCTCAAAATATACAAGAAAATATCGAAAAAGTATCCGATTTGAGACTTTCACTTTTTGGGGTAAAAAAGTTTCAAAGGGGTTAACCTTTGAATTTTTTCAAAAATCGTCAAAAATTTCACTGGTGATTTTAGTGCATAAATCGACTAATTTCGATGCGTAGAGTTCGAAAAACGCGCTGGATCATGGCGCAAACACTTTAATCCGTCGCAAAATGCGAAGTAAAGGAGGGTCAAATTGGCATCGCATTCGCTTACTTTAAAGCCAGATAAAATTTAAAATATCGTACTTAGGAGGAATCTGTTTGCGCCAATCGAATTTTCTGCTCAAAATATACAAGAAAATATCGAAAAAGTATCCGATTTGAGACTTTCACTTTTTGGGGTAAAAAAGTTTCAAAGGGGTTAACCTTTGAATTTTTTCAAAAATCGTCAAAAATTTCACTGGTGATTTTAGTGCATAAATCGACTAATTTCGATGCGTAGAGTTCGAAAAACGCGCTGGATCATGGCGCAAACACTTTAATCCGTCGCAAAATGCGAAGTAAAGGAGGGTCAAATTGGCATCGCATTCGCTTACTTTAAAGCCAGATAAAATTTAAAATATCGTACTTAGGAGGAATCTGTTTGCGCCAATCGAATTTTCTGCTCAAAATATACAAGAAAATATCGAAAAAGTATCCGATTTGAGACTTTCACTTTTTGGGGTAAAAAAGTTTCAAAGGGGTTAACCTTTGAATTTTTTCAAAAATCGTCAAAAATTTCACTGGTGATTTTAGTGCATAAATCGACTAATTTCGATGCGTAGAGTTCGAAAAACGCGCTGGATCATGGCGCAAACACTTTAATCCGTCGCAAAATGCGAAGTAAAGGAGGGTCAAATTGGCATCGCATTCGCTTACTTTAAAGCCAGATAAAATTTAAAATAACGTACTTAGGAGGAATCTGTTTGCGCCAATCGAATTTTCTGCTCAAAATATACAAGAAAATATCGAAAAAGTATCCGATTTGAGACTTTCACTTTTTGGGGTAAAAAAGTTTCAAAGGGGTTAACCTTTGAATTTTTTCAAAAATCGTCAAAAATTTCACTGGTGATTTTAGTGCATAAATCGACTAATTTCGATGCGTAGAGTTCGAAAAACGCGCTGGATCATGGCGCAAACACTTTAATCCGTCGCAAAATGCGAAGTAAAGGAGGGTCAAATTGGCATCGCATTCGCTTACTTTAAAGCCAGATAAAATTTAAAATATCGTACTTAGGAGGAATCTGTTTGCGCCAATCGAATTTTCTGCTCAAAATATACAAGAAAATATCGAAAAAGTATCCGATTTGAGACTTTCACTTTTTGGGGTAAAAAAGTTTCAAAGGGGTTAACCTTTGAATTTTTTCAAAAATCGTCAAAAATTTCACTGGTGATTTTAGTGCATAAATCGACTAATTTCGATGCGTAGAGTTCGAAAAACGCGCTGGATCATGGCGCAAACACTTTAATCCGTCGCAAAATGCGAAGTAAAGGAGGGTCAAATTGGCATCGCATTCGCTTACTTTAAAGCCAGATAAAATTTAAAATATCGTACTTAGGAGGAATCTGTTTGCGCCAATCGAATTTTCTGCTCAAAATATACAAGAAAATATCGAAAAAGTATCCGATTTGAGACTTTCACTTTTTGGGGTAAAAAAGTTTCAAAGGGGTTAACCTTTGAATTTTTTCAAAAATCGTCAAAAATTTCACTGGTGATTTTAGTGCATAAATCGACTAATTTCGATGCGTAGAGTTCGAAAAACGCGCTGGATCATGGCGCAAACACTTTAATCCGTCGCAAAATGCGAAGTAAAGGAGGGTCAAATTGGCATCGCATTCGCTTACTTTAAAGCCAGATAAAATTTAAAATATCGTACTTAGGAGGAATCTGTTTGCGCCAATCGAATTTTCTGCTCAAAATATACAAGAAAATATCGAAAAAGTATCCGATTTGAGACTTTCACTTTTTGGGGTAAAAAAGTTTCAAAGGGGTTAACCTTTGAATTTTTTCAAAAATCGTCAAAAATTTCACTGGTGATTTTAGTGCATAAATCGACTAATTTCGATGCGTAGAGTTCGAAAAACGCGCTGGATCATGGCGCAAACACTTTAATCCGTCGCAAAATGCGAAGTAAACGAGGGTCAAATTGGCATCGCATTCGCTTACTTTAAAGCCAGATAAAATTTAAAATATCGTACTTAGGAGGAATCTCTTTGCGCCAATCGAATTTTCTGCTCAAAATATACAAGAAAATATCGAAAAAGTATCCGATTTGAGACTTTCACTTTTTGGGGTAAAAAAGTTTCAAAGGGGTTAACCTTTGAATTTTTTCAAAAATCGTCAAAAATTTCACTGGTGATTTTAGTGCATAAATCGACTAATTTCGATGCGTAGAGTTCGAAAAACGCGCTGGATCATGGCGCAAACACTTTAATCCGTCGCAAAATGCGAAGTAAAGGAGGGTCAAATTGGCATCGCATTCGCTTACTTTAAAGCCAGATAAAATTTAAAATATCGTACTTAGGAGGAATCTGTTTGCGCCAATCGAATTTTCTGCTCAAAATATACAAGAAAATATCGAAAAAGTATCCGATTTGAGACTTTCACTTTTTGGGGTAAAAAAGTTTCAAAGGGGTTAACCTTTGAATTTTTTCAAAAATCGTCAAAAATTTCACTGGTGATTTTAGTGCATAAATCGACTAATTTCGATGCGTAGAGTTCGAAAAACGCGCTGGATCATGGCGCAAACACTTTAATCCGTCGCAAAATGCGAAGTAAAGGAGGGTCAAATTGGCATCGCATTCGCTTACTTTAAAGCCAGATAAAATTTAAAATATCGTACTTAGGAGGAATCTGTTTGCGCCAATCGAATTTTCTGCTCAAAATATACAAGAAAATATCGAAAAAGTATCCGATTTGAGACTTTCACTTTTTGGGGTAAAAAAGTTTCAAAGGGGTTAACCTTTGAATTTTTTCAAAAATCGTCAAAAATTTCACTGGTGATTTTAGTGCATAAATCGACTAATTTCGATGCGTAGAGTTCGAAAAACGCGCTGGATCATGGCGCAAACACTTTAATCCGTCGCAAAATGCGAAGTAAAGGAGGGTCAAATTGGCATCGCATTCGCTTACTTTAAAGCCAGATAAAATTTAAAATATCGTACTTAGGAGGAATCTGTTTGCGCCAATCGAATTTTCTGCTCAAAATATACAAGAAAATATCGAAAAAGTATCCGATTTGAGACTTTCACTTTTTGGGGTAAAAAAGTTTCAAAGGGGTTAACCTTTGAATTTTTTCAAAAATCGTCAAAAATTTCACTGGTGATTTTAGTGCATAAATCGACTAATTTCGATGCGTAGAGTTCGAAAAACGCGCTGGATCATGGCGCAAACACTTTAATCCGTCGCAAAATGCGAAGTAAAGGAGGGTCAAATTGGCATCGCATTCGCTTACTTTAAAGCCAGATAAAATTTAAAATATCGTACTTAGGAGGAATCTGTTTGCGCCAATCGAATTTTCTGCTCAAAATATACAAGAAAATATCGAAAAAGTATCCGATTTGAGACTTTCACTTTTTGGGGTAAAAAAGTTTCAAAGGGGTTAACCTTTGAATTTTTTCAAAAATCGTCAAAAATTTCACTGGTGATTTTAGTGCATAAATCGACTAATTTCGATGCGTAGAGTTCGAAAAACGCGCTGGATCATGGCGCAAACACTTTAATCCGTCGCAAAATGCGAAGTAAAGGAGGGTCAAATTGGCATCGCATTCGCTTACTTTAAAGCCAGATAAAATTTAAAATATCGTACTTAGGAGGAATCTGTTTGCGCCAATCGAATTTTCTGCTCAAAATATACAAGAAAATATCGAAAAAGTATCCGATTTGAGACTTTCACTTTTTGGGGTAAAAAAGTTTCAAAGGGGTTAACCTTTGAATTTTTTCAAAAATCGTCAAAAATTTCACTGGTGATTTTAGTGCATAAATCGACTAATTTCGATGCGTAGAGTTCGAAAAACGCGCTGGATCATGGCGCAAACACTTTAATCCGTCGCAAAATGCGAAGTAAAGGAGGGTCAAATTGGCATCGCATTCGCTTACTTTAAAGCCAGATAAAATTTAAAATATCGTACTTAGGAGGAATCTGTTTGCGCCAATCGAATTTTCTGCTCAAAATATACAAGAAAATATCGAAAAAGTATCCGATTTGAGACTTTCACTTTTTGGGGTAAAAAAGTTTCAAAGGGGTTAACCTTTGAATTTTTTCAAAAATCGTCAAAAATTTCACTGGTGATTTTAGTGCATAAATCGACTAATTTCGATGCGTAGAGTTCGAAAAACGCGCTGGATCATGGCGCAAACACTTTAATCCGTCGCAAAATGCGAAGTAAAGGAGGGTCAAATTGGCATCGCATTCGCTTACTTTAAAGCCAGATAAAATTTAAAATATCGTACTTAGGAGGAATCTGTTTGCGCCAATCGAATTTTCTGCTCAAAATATACAAGAAAATATCGAAAAAGTATCCGATTTGAGACTTTCACTTTTTGGGGTAAAAAAGTTTCAAAGGGGTTAACCTTTGAATTTTTTCAAAAATCGTCAAAAATTTCACTGGTGATTTTAGTGCATAAATCGACTAATTTCGATGCGTAGAGTTCGAAAAACGCGCTGGATCATGGCGCAAACACTTTAATCCGTCGCAAAATGCGAAGTAAAGGAGGGTCAAATTGGCATCGCATTCGCTTACTTTAAAGCCAGATAAAATTTAAAATATCGTACTTAGGAGGAATCTGTTTGCGCCAATCGAATTTTCTGCTCAAAATATACAAGAAAATATCGAAAAAGTATCCGATTTGAGACTTTCACTTTTTGGGGTAAAAAAGTTTCAAAGGGGTTAACCTTTGAATTTTTTCAAAAATCGTCAAAAATTTCACTGGTGATTTTAGTGCATAAATCGACTAATTTCGATGCGTAGAGTTCGAAAAACGCGCTGGATCATGGCGCAAACACTTTAATCCGTCGCAAAATGCGAAGTAAAGGAGGGTCAAATTGGCATCGCATTCGCTTACTTTAAAGCCAGATAAAATTTAAAATATCGTACTTAGGAGGAATCTGTTTGCGCCAATCGAATTTTCTGCTCAAAATATACAAGAAAATATCGAAAAAGTATCCGATTTGAGACTTTCACTTTTTGGGGTAAAAAAGTTTCAAAGGGGTTAACCTTTGAATTTTTTCAAAAATCGTCAAAAATTTCACTGGTGATTTTAGTGCATAAATCGACTAATTTCGATGCGTAGAGTTCGAAAAACGCGCTGGATCATGGCGCAAACACTTTAATCCGTCGCAAAATGCGAAGTAAAGGAGGGTCAAATTGGCATCGCATTCGCTTACTTTAAAGCCAGATAAAATTTAAAATATCGTACTTAGGAGGAATCTGTTTGCGCCAATCGAATTTTCTGCTCAAAATATACAAGAAAATATCGAAAAAGTATCCGATTTGAGACTTTCACTTTTTGGGGTAAAAAAGTTTCAAAGGGGTTAACCTTTGAATTTTTTCAAAAATCGTCAAAAATTTCACTGGTGATTTTAGTGCATAAATCGACTAATTTCGATGCGTAGAGTTCGAAAAACGCGCTGGATCATGGCGCAAACACTTTAATCCGTCGCAAAATGCGAAGTAAAGGAGGGTCACATTGGCATCGCATTCGCTTACTTTAAAGCCAGATAAAATTTAAAATAACGTACTTAGGAGGAATCTGTTTGCGCCAATCGAATTTTCTGCTCAAAATATACAAGAAAATATCGAAAAAGTATCCGATTTGAGACTTTCACTTTTTGGGGTAAAAAAGTTTCAAAGGGGTTAACCTTTGAATTTTTTCAAAAATCGTCAAAAATTTCACTGGTGATTTTAGTGCATAAATCGACTAATTTCGATGCGTAGAGTTCGAAAAACGCGCTGGATCATGGCGCAAACACTTTAATCCGTCGCAAAATGCGAAGTAAAGGAGGGTCAAATTGGCATCGCATTCGCTTACTTTAAAGCCAGATAAAATTTAAAATATCGTACTTAGGAGGAATCTGTTTGCGCCAATCGAATTTTCTGCTCAAAATATACAAGAAAATATCGAAAAAGTATCCGATTTGAGACTTTCACTTTTTGGGGTAAAAAAGTTTCAAAGGGGTTAACCTTTGAATTTTTTCAAAAATCGTCAAAAATTTCACTGGTGATTTTAGTGCATAAATCGACTAATTTCGATGCGTAGAGTTCGAAAAACGCGCTGGATCATGGCGCAAACACTTTAATCCGTCGCAAAATGCGAAGTAAAGGAGGGTCAAATTGGCATCGCATTCGCTTACTTTAAAGCCAGATAAAATTTAAAATATCGTACTTAGGAGGAATCTGTTTGCGCCAATCGAATTTTCTGCTCAAAATATACAAGAAAATATCGAAAAAGTATCCGATTTGAGACTTTCACTTTTTGGGGTAAAAAAGTTTCAAAGGGGTTAACCTTTGAATTTTTTCAAAAATTGTCAAAAATTTCACTGGTGATTTTAGTGCATAAATCGACTAATTTCGATGCGTAGAGTTCGAAAAACGCGCTGGATCATGGCGCAAACACTTTAATCCGTCGCAAAATGCGAAGTAAAGGAGGGTCAAATTGGCATCGCATTCGCTTACTTTAAAGCCAGATAAAATTTAAAATATCGTACTTAGGAGGAATCTGTTTGCGCCAATCGAATTTTCTGCTCAAAATATACAAGAAAATATCGAAAAAGTATCCGATTTGAGACTTTCACTTTTTGGGGTAAAAAAGTTTCAAAGGGGTTAACCTTTGAATTTTTTCAAAAATCGTCAAAAATTTCACTGGTGATTTTAGATAAATCGACTAATTTCGATGCGTAGAGTTCGAAAAACGCGCTGGATCATGGCGCAAACACTTTAATCCGTCGCAAAATGCGAAGTAAAGGAGGGTCAAATTGGCATCGCATTCGCTTACTTTAAAGCCAGATAAAATTTAAAATATCGTACTTAGGAGGAATCTGTTTGCGCCAATCGAATTTTCTGCTCAAAATATACAAGAAAATATCGAAAAAGTATCCGATTTGAGACTTTCACTTTTTGGGGTAAAAAAGTTTCAAAGGGGTTAACCTTTGAATTTTTTCAAAAATCGTCAAAAATTTCACTGGTGATTTTAGTGCATAAATCGACTAATTTCGATGCGTAGAGTTCGAAAAAACGCGCTGGATCATGGCGCAAACACTTTAATCCGTCGCAAAATGCGAAGTAAAGGAGGGTCAAATTGGCATCGCATTCGCTTACTTTAAAGCCAGATAAAATTTAAAATATCGTACTTAGGAGGAATCTGTTTGCGCCAATCGAATTTTCTGCTCAAAATATACAAGAAAATATCGAAAAAGTATCCGATTTGAGACTTTCACTTTTTGGGGTAAAAAAGTTTCAAAGGGGTTAACCTTTGAATTTTTTCAAAAATCGTCAAAAATTTCACTGGTGATTTTAGTGCATAAATCGACTAATTTCGATGCGTAGAGTTCGAAAAACGCGCTGGATCATGGCGCAAACACTTTAATCCGTCGCAAAATGCGAAGTAAAGGAGGGTCAAATTGGCATCGCATTCGCTTACTTTAAAGCCAGATAAAATTTAAAATATCGTACTTAGGAGGAATCTGTTTGCGCCAATCGAATTTTCTGCTCAAAATATACAAGAAAATATCGAAAAAGTATCCGATTTGAGACTTTCACTTTTTGGGGTAAAAAAGTTTCAAAGGGGTTAACCTTTGAATTTTTTCAAAAATCGTCAAAAATTTCACTGGTGATTTTAGTGCATAAATCGACTAATTTCGATGCGTAGAGTTCGAAAAACGCGCTGGATCATGGCGCAAACACTTTAATCCGTCGCAAAATGCGAAGTAAACGAGGGTCAAATTGGCATCGCATTCGCTTACTTTAAAGCCAGATAAAATTTAAAATATCGTACTTAGGAGGAATCTGTTTGCGCCAATCGAATTTTCTGCTCAAAATATACAAGAAAATATCGAAAAAGTATCCGATTTGAGACTTTCACTTTTTTGGGGTAAAAAAGTTTCAAAGGGGTTAACCTTTGAATTTTTTCAAAAATCGTCAAAAATTTCACTGGTGATTTTAGTGCATAAATCGACTAATTTCGATGCGTAGAGTTCGAAAAACGCGCTGGATCATGGCGCAAACACTTTAATCCGTCGCAAAATGCGAAGTAAAGGAGGGTCAAATTGGCATCGCATTCGCTTACTTTAAAGCCAGATAAAATTTAAAATATCGTACTTAGGAGGAATCTGTTTGCGCCAATCGAATTTTCTGCTCAAAATATACAAGAAAATATCGAAAAAGTATCCGATTTGAGACTTTCACTTTTTGGGGTAAAAAAGTTTCAAAGGGGTTAACCTTTGAATTTTTTCAAAAATCGTCAAAAATTTCACTGGTGATTTTAGTGCATAAATCGACTAATTTCGATGCGTAGAGTTCGAAAAACGCGCTGGATCATGGCGCAAACACTTTAATCCGTCGCAAAATGCGAAGTAAAGGAGGGTCAAATTGGCATCGCATTCGCTTACTTTAAAGCCAGATAAAATTTAAAATATCGTACTTAGGAGGAATCTGTTTGCGCCAATCGAATTTTCTGCTCAAAATATACAAGAAAATATCGAAAAAGTATCCGATTTGAGACTTTCACTTTTTGGGGTAAAAAAGTTTCAAAGGGGTTAACCTTTGAATTTTTTCAAAAATCGTCAAAAATTTCACTGGTGATTTTAGTGCATAAATCGACTAATTTCGATGCGTAGAGTTCGAAAAACGCGCTGGATCATGGCGCAAACACTTAATCCGTCGCAAAATGCGAAGTAAAGGAGGGTCAAATTGGCATCGCATTCGCTTACTTTAAAGCCAGATAAAATTTAAAATATCGTACTTAGGAGGAATCTGTTTGCGCCAATCGAATTTTCTGCTCAAAATATACAAGAAAATATCGAAAAAGTATCCGATTTGAGACTTTCACTTTTTGGGGTAAAAAAGTTTCAAAGGGGTTAACCTTTGAATTTTTTCAAAAATCGTCAAAAATTTCACTGGTGATTTTAGTGCATAAATCGACTAATTTCGATGCGTAGAGTTCGAAAAACGCGCTGGATCATGGCGCAAACACTTTAATCCGTCGCAAAATGCGAAGTAAAGGAGGGTCAAATTGGCATCGCATTCGCTTACTTTAAAGCCAGATAAAATTTAAAATATCGTACTTAGGAGGAATCTGTTTGCGCCAATCGAATTTTCTGCTCAAAATATACAAGAAAATATCGAAAAAGTATCCGATTTGAGACTTTCACTTTTTGGGGTAAAAAAGTTTCAAAGGGGTTAACCTTTGAATTTTTTCAAAAATCGTCAAAAATTTCACTGGTGATTTTAGTGCATAAATCGACTAATTTCGATGCGTAGAGTTCGAAAAACGCGCTGGATCATGGCGCAAACACTTTAATCCGTCGCAAAATGCGAAGTAAAGGAGGGGTCAAATTGGCATCGCATTCGCTTACTTTAAAGCCAGATAAAATTTAAAATATCGTACTTAGGAGGAATCTGTTTGCGCCAATCGAATTTTCTGCTCAAAATATACAAGAAAATATCGAAAAAGTATCCGATTTGAGACTTTCACTTTTTGGGGTAAAAAAGTTTCAAAGGGGTTAACCTTTGAATTTTTTCAAAAATCGTCAAAAATTTCACTGGTGATTTTAGTGCATAAATCGACTAATTTCGATGCGTAGAGTTCGAAAAACGCGCTGGATCATGGCGCAAACACTTTAATCCGTCGCAAAATGCGAAGTAAAGGAGGGTCAAATTGGCATCGCATTCGCTTACTTTAAAGCCAGATAAAATTTAAAATATCGTACTTAGGAGGAATCTGTTTGCGCCAATCGAATTTTCTGCTCAAAATATACAAGAAAATATCGAAAAAGTATCCGATTTGAGACTTTCACTTTTTGGGGTAAAAAAGTTTCAAAGGGGTTAACCTTTGAATTTTTTCAAAAAATCGTCAAAAATTTCACTGGTGATTTTAGTGCATAAATCGACTAATTTCGATGCGTAGAGTTCGAAAAACGCGCTGGATCATGGCGCAAACACTTTAATCCGTCGCAAAATGCGAAGTAAAGGAGGGTCAAATTGGCATCGCATTCGCTTACTTTAAAGCCAGATAAAATTTAAAATATCGTACTTAGGAGGAATCTGTTTGCGCCAATCGAATTTTCTGCTCAAAATATACAAGAAAATATCGAAAAAGTATCCGATTTGAGACTTTCACTTTTTGGGGTAAAAAAGTTTCAAAGGGGTTAACCTTTGAATTTTTTCAAAAATCGTCAAAAATTTCACTGGTGATTTTAGTGCATAAATCGACTAATTTCGATGCGTAGAGTTCGAAAAACGCGCTGGATCATGGCGCAAACACTTTAATCCGTCGCAAAATGCGAAGTAAAGGAGGGTCAAATTGGCATCGCATTCGCTTACTTTAAAGCCAGATAAAATTAAAATATCGTACTTAGGAGGAATCTGTTTGCGCCAATCGAATTTTCTGCTCAAAATATACAAGAAAATATCGAAAAAGTATCCGATTTGAGACTTTCACTTTTTGGGGTAAAAAAGTTTCAAGGGGTTAACCTTTGAATTTTTTCAAAAATCGTCAAAAATTTCACTGGTGATTTTAGTGCATAAATCGACTAATTTCGATGCGTAGAGTTCGAAAAACGCGCTGGATCATGGCGCAAACACTTTAATCCGTCGCAAAATGCGAAGTAAAGGAGGGTCAAATTGGCATCGCATTCGCTTACTTTAAAGCCAGATAAAATTTAAAATATCGTACTTAGGAGGAATCTGTTTGCGCCAATCGAATTTTCTGCTCAAAATATACAAGAAAATATCGAAAAAGTATCCGATTTGAGACTTTCACTTTTTGGGGTAAAAAAGTTTCAAAGGGGTTAACCTTTGAATTTTTTCAAAAATCGTCAAAAATTTCACTGGTGATTTTAGTGCATAAATCGACTAATTTCGATGCGTAGAGTTCGAAAAACGCGCTGGATCATGGCGCAAACACTTTAATCCGTCGCAAAATGCGAAGTAAAGGAGGGTCAAATTGGCATCGCATTCGCTTACTTTAAAGCCAGATAAAATTTAAAATATCGTACTTAGGAGGAATCTGTTTGCGCCAATCGAATTTTCTGCTCAAAATATACAAGAAAATATCGAAAAAGTATCCGATTTGAGACTTTCACTTTTTGGGGTAAAAAAGTTTCAAAGGGGTTAACCTTTGAATTTTTTCAAAAATCGTCAAAAATTTCACTGGTGATTTTAGTGCATAAATCGACTAATTTCGATGCGTAGAGTTCGAAAAACGCGCTGGATCATGGCGCAAACACTTTAATCCGTCGCAAAATGCGAAGTAAAGGAGGGTCAAATTGGCATCGCATTCGCTTACTTTAAAGCCAGATAAAATTTAAAATATCGTACTTAGGAGGAATCTGTTTGCGCCAATCGAATTTTCTGCTCAAAATATACAAGAAAATATCGAAAAAGTATCCGATTTGAGACTTTCACTTTTTGGGGGTAAAAAAGTTTCAAAGAGGTTAACCTTTGAATTTTTTCAAAAATCGTCAAAAATTTCACTGGTGATTTTAGTGCATAAATCGACTAATTTCGATGCGTAGAGTTCGAAAAACGCGCTGGATCATGGCGCAAACACTTTAATCCGTCGCAAAATGCGAAGTAAAGGAGGGTCAAATTGGCATCGCATTCGCTTACTTTAAAGCCAGATAAAATTTAAAATATCGTACTTAGGAGGAATCTGTTTGCGCCAATCGAATTTTCTGCTCAAAATATACAAGAAAATATCGAAAAAGTATCCGATTTGAGACTTTCACTTTTTGGGGTAAAAAAGTTTCAAAGAGGTTAACCTTTGAATTTTTTCAAAATCGTCAAAAATTTCACTGGTGATTTTTAGTGCATAAATCGACTAATTTCGATGCGTAGAGTTCGAAAAACGCGCTGGATCATGGCGCAAACACTTTAATCCGTCGCAAAATGCGAAGTAAAGGAGGGTCAAATTGGCATCGCATTCGCTTACTTTAAAGCCAGATAAAATTTAAAATATCGTACTTAGGAGGAATCTGTTTGCGCCAATCGAATTTTCTGCTCAAAATATACAAGAAAATATCGAAAAAGTATCCGATTTGAGACTTTCACTTTTTGGGGTAAAAAAGTTTCAAAGGGGTTAACCTTTGAATTTTTTCAAAAATCGTCAAAAATTTCACTGGTGATTTTAGTGCATAAATCGACTAATTTCGATGCGTAGAGTTCGAAAAACGCGCTGGATCATGGCGCAAACACTTTAATCCGTCGCAAAATGCGAAGTAAAGGAGGGTCAAATTGGCATCGCATTCGCTTACTTTAAAGCCAGATAAAATTTAAAATATCGTACTTAGGAGGAATCTGTTTGCGCCAATCGAATTTTCTGCTCAAAATATACAAGAAAATATCGAAAAAGTATCCGATTTGAGACTTTCACTTTTTGGGGTAAAAAAGTTTCAAAGGGGTTAACCTTTGAATTTTTTCAAAAATCGTCAAAAATTTCACTGGTGATTTTAGTGCATAAATCGACTAATTTCGATGCGTAGAGTTCGAAAAACGCGCTGGATCATGGCGCAAACACTTTAATCCGTCGCAAAATGCGAAGTAAAGGAGGGTCAAATTGGCATCGCATTCGCTTACTTTAAAGCCAGATAAAATTTAAAATAACGTACTTAGGAGGAATCTGTTTGCGCCAATCGAATTTTCTGCTCAAAATATACAAGAAAATATCGAAAAAGTATCCGATTTGAGACTTTCACTTTTTGGGGTAAAAAAGTTTCAAAGGGGTTAACCTTTGAATTTTTTCAAAAATCGTCAAAAAATTTCACTGGTGATTTTAGTGCATAAATCGACTAATTTCGATGCGTAGAGTTCGAAAAACGCGCTGGATCATGGCGCAAACACTTTAATCCGTCGCAAAATGCGAAGTAAAGGAGGGTCAAATTGGCATCGCATTCGCTTACTTTAAAGCCAGATAAAATTTAAAATATCGTACTTAGGAGGAATCTGTTTGCGCCAATCGAATTTTCTGCTCAAAATATACAAGAAAATATCGAAAAAGTATCCGATTTGAGACTTTCACTTTTTGGGGTAAAAAAGTTTCAAAGGGGTTAACCTTTGAATTTTTTCAAAAATCGTCAAAAATTTCACTGGTGATTTTAGTGCATAAATCGACTAATTTCGATGCGTAGAGTTCGAAAAACGCGCTGGATCATGGCGCAAACACTTTAATCCGTCGCAAAATGCGAAGTAAAGGAGGGTCAAATTGGCATCGCATTCGCTTACTTTAAAGCCAGATAAAATTTAAAATATCGTACTTAGGAGGAATCTGTTTGCGCCAATCGAATTTTCTGCTCAAAATATACAAGAAAATATCGAAAAAGTATCCGATTTGAGACTTTCACTTTTTGGGGTAAAAAAGTTTCAAAGGGGTTAACCTTTGAATTTTTTCAAAAATCGTCAAAAATTTCACTGGTGATTTTAGTGCATAAATCGACTAATTTCGATGCGTAGAGTTCGAAAAACGCGCTGGATCATGGCGCAAACACTTTAATCCGTCGCAAAATGCGAAGTAAAGGAGGGTCAAATTGGCATCGCATTCGCTTACTTTAAAGCCAGATAAAATTTAAAATATCGTACTTAGGAGGAATCTGTTTGCGCCAATCGAATTTTCTGCTCAAAATATACAAGAAAATATCGAAAAAGTATCCGATTTGAGACTTTCACTTTTTGGGGTAAAAAAGTTTCAAAGGGGTTAACCTTTGAATTTTTTCAAAAATCGTCAAAAATTTCACTGGTGATTTTAGTGCATAAATCGACTAATTTCGATGCGTAGAGTTCGAAAAACGCGCTGGATCATGGCGCAAACACTTTAATCCGTCGCAAAATGCGAAGTAAAGGAGGGTCAAATTGGCATCGCATTCGCTTACTTTAAAGCCAGATAAAATTTAAAATATCGTACTTAGGAGGAATCTGTTTGCGCCAATCGAATTTTCTGCTCAAAATATACAAGAAAATATCGAAAAAGTATCCGATTTGAGACTTTCACTTTTTGGGGTAAAAAAGTTTCAAAGGGGTTAACCTTTGAATTTTTTCAAAAATCGTCAAAAATTTCACTGGTGATTTTAGTGCATAAATCGACTAATTTCGATGCGTAGAGTTCGAAAAACGCGCTGGATCATGGCGCAAACACTTTAATCCGTCGCAAAATGCGAAGTAAAGGAGGGTCAAATTGGCATCGCATTCGCTTACTTTAAAGCCAGATAAAATTTAAAATATCGTACTTAGGAGGAATCTGTTTGCGCCAATCGAATTTTCTGCTCAAAATATACAAGAAAATATCGAAAAAGTATCCGATTTGAGACTTTCACTTTTTGGGGTAAAAAAGTTTCAAAGGGGTTAACCTTTGAATTTTTTCAAAAATCGTCAAAAATTTCACTGGTGATTTTAGTGCATAAATCGACTAATTTCGATGCGTAGAGTTCGAAAAACGCGCTGGATCATGGCGCAAACACTTTAATCCGTCGCAAAATGCGAAGTAAAGGAGGGTCAAATTGGCATCGCATTCGCTTACTTTAAAGCCAGATAAAATTTAAAATATCGTACTTAGGAGGAATCTGTTTGCGCCAATCGAATTTTCTGCTCAAAATATACAAGAAAATATCGAAAAAGTATCCGATTTGAGACTTTCACTTTTTGGGGTAAAAAAGTTTCAAAGGGGTTAACCTTTGAATTTTTTCAAAAATCGTCAAAAATTTCACTGGTGATTTTAGTGCATAAATCGACTAATTTCGATGCGTAGAGTTCGAAAAACGCGCTGGATCATGGCGCAAACACTTTAATCCGTCGCAAAATGCGAAGTAAAGGAGGGTCAAATTGGCATCGCATTCGCTTACTTTAAAGCCAGATAAAATTTAAAATATCGTACTTAGGAGGAATCTGTTTGCGCCAATCGAATTTTCTGCTCAAAATATACAAGAAAATATCGAAAAAGTATCCGATTTGAGACTTTCACTTTTTGGGGTAAAAAAGTTTCAAAGGGGTTAACCTTTGAATTTTTTCAAAAATCGTCAAAAATTTCACTGGTGATTTTAGTGCATAAATCGACTAATTTCGATGCGTAGAGTTCGAAAAACGCGCTGGATCATGGCGCAAACACTTTAATCCGTCGCAAAATGCGAAGTAAAGGAGGGTCAAATTGGCATCGCATTCGCTTACTTTAAAGCCAGATAAAATTTAAAATATCGTACTTAGGAGGAATCTGCTTGCGCCAATCGAATTTTCTGCTCAAAATATACAAGAAAATATCGAAAAAGTATCCGATTTGAGACTTTCACTTTTTGGGGTAAAAAAGTTTCAAAGGGGTTAACCTTTGAATTTTTTCAAAAATCGTCAAAAATTTCACTGGTGATTTTAGTGCATAAATCGACTAATTTCGATGCGTAGAGTTCGAAAAACGCGCTGGATCATGGCGCAAACACTTTAATCCGTCGCAAAATGCGAAGTAAAGGAGGGTCAAATTGGCATCGCATTCGCTTACTTTAAAGCCAGATAAAATTTAAAATATCGTACTTAGGAGGAATCTGTTTGCGCCAATCGAATTTTCTGCTGAAAATATCCAAAAAATATCGAAAAAGTATCCGATTTGAGACTTTCACTTTTTGGGGTAAAAAAGTTTCAAAGGGGTTAACCTTTGAATTTTTTCAAAAATCGTCAATAATTTCACTGGTGATTTTAGTGCATAAATCGACTAATTTCGATGCGTAGAGTTCGAAAAACGCGCTGGATCATGGCGCAAACACTTTAATCCGTCGCAAAATGCGAAGTAAAGGAGGGTCAAATTGGCATCGCATTCGCTTACTTTAAAGCCAGATAAAATTTAAAATATCGTACTTAGGAGGAATCTGTTTGCGCCAATCGAATTTTCTGCTCAAAATATACAAGAAAATATCGAAAAAGTATCCGATTTGAGACTTTCACTTTTTGGGGTAAAAAAGTTTCAAAGGGGTTAACCTTTGAATTTTTTCAAAAATCGTCAAAAATTTCACTGGTGATTTTAGTGCATAAATCGACTAATTTCGATGCGTAGAGTTCGAAAAACGCGCTGGATCATGGCGCAAACACTTTAATCCGTCGCAAAATGCGAAGTAAAGGAGGGTCAAATTGGCATCGCATTCGCTTACTTTAAAGCCAGATAAAATTTAAAATATCGTACTTAGGAGGAATCTGTTGGCGCCAATCGAATTTTCTGCTCAAAATATACAAGAAAATATCGAAAAAGTATCCGATTTGAGACTTTCACTTTTTGGGGTAAAAAAGTTTCAAAGGGGTTAACCTTTGAATTTTTTCAAAAATCGTCAAAAATTTCACTGGTGATTTTAGTGCATAAATCGACTAATTTCGATGCGTAGAGTTCGAAAAACGCGCTGGATCATGGCGCAAACACTTTAATCCGTCGCAAAATGCGAAGTAAAGGAGGGTCAAATTGGCATCGCATTCGCTTACTTTAAAGCCAGATAAAATTTAAAATATCGTACTTAGGAGGAATCTGTTTGCGCCAATCGAATTTTCTGCTCAAAATATACAAGAAAATATCGAAAAAGTATCCGATTTGAGACTTTCACTTTTTGGGGTAAAAAAGTTTCAAAGGGGTTAACCTTTGAATTTTTTCAAAAATCGTCAAAAATTTCACTGGTGATTTTAGTGCATAAATCGACTAATTTCGATGCGTAGAGTTCGAAAAACGCGCTGGATCATGGCGCAAACACTTTAATCCGTCGCAAAATGCGAAGTAAAGGAGGGTCAAATTGGCATCGCATTCGCTTACTTTAAAGCCAGATAAAATTTAAAATATCGTACTTAGGAGGAATCTGTTTGCGCCAATCGAATTTTCTGCTCAAAATATACAAGAAAATATCGAAAAAGTATCCGATTTGAGACTTTCACTTTTTGGGGTAAAAAAGTTTCAAAGGGGTTAACCTTTGAATTTTTTCAAAAATCGTCAAAAATTTCACTGGTGATTTTAGTGCATAAATCGACTAATTTCGATGCGTAGAGTTCGAAAAACGCGCTGGATCATGGCGCAAACACTTTAATCCGTCGCAAAATGCGAAGTAAAGGAGGGTCAAATTGGCATCGCATTCGCTTACTTTAAAGCCAGATAAAATTTAAAATATCGTACTTAGCAGGAATCTGTTTGCGCCAATCGAATTTTCTGCTCAAAATATACAAGAAAATATCGAAAAAGTATCCGATTTGAGACTTTCACTTTTTGGGGTAAAAAAGTTTCAAAGGGGTTAACCTTTGAATTTTTTCAAAAATCGTCAAAAATTTCACTGGTGATTTTAGTGCATAAATCGACTAATTTCGATGCGTAGAGTTCGAAAAACGCGCTGGATCATGGCGCAAACACTTTAATCCGTCGCAAAATGCGAAGTAAAGGAGGGTCAAATTGGCATCGCATTCGCTTACTTTAAAGCCAGATAAAATTTAAAATATCGTACTTAGGAGGAATCTGTTTGCGCCAATCGAATTTTCTGCTCAAAATATACAAGAAAATATCGAAAAAGTATCCGATTTGAGACTTTCACTTTTTGGGGTAAAAAAGTTTCAAAGGGGTTAACCTTTGAATTTTTTCAAAAATCGTCAAAAATTTCACTGGTGATTTTAGTGCATAAATCGACTAATTTCGATGCGTAGAGTTCGAAAAACGCGCTGGATCATGGCGCAAACACTTTAATCCGTCGCAAAATGCGAAGTAAAGGAGGGTCAAATTGGCATCGCATTCGCTTACTTTAAAGCCAGATAAAATTTAAAATAACGTACTTAGGAGGAATCTGTTTGCGCCAATCGAATTTTCTGCTCAAAATATACAAGAAAATATCGAAAAAGTATCCGATTTGAGACTTTCACTTTTTGGGGTAAAAAAGTTTCAAAGGGGTTAACCTTTGAATTTTTTCAAAAATCGTCAAAAATTTCACTGGTGATTTTAGTGCATAAATCGACTAATTTCGATGCGTAGAGTTCGAAAAACGCGCTGGATCATGGCGCAAACACTTTAATCCGTCGCAAAATGCGAAGTAAAGGAGGGTCAAATTGGCATCGCATTCGCTTACTTTAAAGCCAGATAAAATTTAAAATATCGTACTTAGGAGGAATCTGTTTGCGCCAATCGAATTTTCTGCTCAAAATATACAAGAAAATATCGAAAAAGTATCCGATTTGAGACTTTCACTTTTTGGGGTAAAAAAGTTTCAAAGGGGTTAACCTTTGAATTTTTTCAAAAATCGTCAAAAATTTCACTGGTGATTTTAGTGCATAAATCGACTAATTTCGATGCGTAGAGTTCGAAAAACGCGCTGGATCATGGCGCAAACACTTTAATCCGTCGCAAAATGCGAAGTAAAGGAGGGTCAAATTGGCATCGCATTCGCTTACTTTAAAGCCAGATAAAATTTAAAATATCGTACTTAGGAGGAATCTGTTTGCGCCAATCGAATTTTCTGCTCAAAATATACAAGAAAATATCGAAAAAGTATCCGATTTGAGACTTTCACTTTTTGGGGTAAAAAAGTTTCAAAGGGGTTAACTTTTGAATTTTTTCAAAAATCGTCAAAAATTTCACTGGTGATTTTAGTGCATAAATCGACTAATTTCGATGCGTAGAGTTCGAAAAACGCGCTGGATCATGGCGCAAACACTTTAATCCGTCGCAAAATGCGAAGTAAAGGAGGGTCAAATTGGCATCGCATTCGCTTACTTTAAAGCCAGATAAAATTTAAAATATCGTACTTAGGAGGAATCTGTTTGCGCCAATCGAATTTTCTGCTCAAAATATACAAGAAAATATCGAAAAAGTATCCGATTTGAGACTTTCACTTTTTGGGGTAAAAAAGTTTTAAAGGGGTTAACCTTTGAATTTTTTCAAAAATCGTCAAAAATTTCACTGGTGATTTTAGTGCATAAATCGACTAATTTCGATGCGTAGAGTTCGAAAAACGCGCTGGATCATGGCGCAAACACTTTAATCCGTCGCAAAATGCGAAGTAAAGGAGGGTCAAATTGGCATCGCATTCGCTTACTTTAAAGCCAGATAAAATTTAAAATAACGTACTTAGGAGGAATCTGTTTGCGCCAATCGAATTTTCTGCTCAAAATATACAAGAAAATATCGAAAAAGTATCCGATTTGAGACTTTCACTTTTTGGGGTAAAAAAGTTTCAAAGGGGTTAACCTTTGAATTTTTTCAAAAATCGTCAAAAATTTCACTGGTGATTTTAGTGCATAAATCGACTAATTTCGATGCGTAGAGTTCGAAAAACGCGCTGGATCATGGCGCAAACACTTTAATCCGTCGCAAAATGCGAAGTAAAGGAGGGTCAAATTGGCATCGCATTCGCTTACTTTAAAGCCAGATAAAATTTAAAATATCGTACTTAGGAGGAATCTGTTTGCGCCAATCGAATTTTCTGCTCAAAATATACAAGAAAATATCGAAAAAGTATCCGATTTGAGACTTTCACTTTTTGGGGTAAAAAAGTTTCAAAGGGGTTAACCTTTGAATTTTTTCAAAAATCGTCAAAAATTTCACTGGTGATTTTAGTGCATAAATCGACTAATTTCGATGCGTAGAGTTCGAAAAACGCGCTGGATCATGGCGCAAACACTTTAATCCGTCGCAAAATGCGAAGTAAAGGAGGGTCAAATTGGCATCGCATTCGCTTACTTTAAAGCCAGATAAAATTTAAAATATCGTACTTAGGAGGAATCTGTTTGCGCCAATCGAATTTTCTGCTCAAAATATACAAGAAAATATCGAAAAAGTATCCGATTTGAGACTTTCACTTTTTGGGGTAAAAAAGTTTCAAAGGGGTTAACCTTTGAATTTTTTCAAAAATAGTCAAAAATTTCACTGGTGATTTTAGTGCATAAATCGACTAATTTCGATGCGTAGAGTTCGAAAAACGCGCTGGATCATGGCGCAAACACTTTAATCCGTCGCAAAATGCGAAGTAAAGGAGGGTCAAATTGGCATCGCATTCGCTTACTTTAAAGCCAGATAAAATTTAAAATATCGTACTTAGGAGGAATCTGTTTGCGCCAATCGAATTTTCTGCTCAAAATATACAAGAAAATATCGAAAAAGTATCCGATTTGAGACTTTCACTTTTTGGGGTAAAAAAGTTTCAAAGGGGTTAACCTTTGAATTTTTTCAAAAATCGTCAAAAATTTCACTGGTGATTTTAGTGCATAAATCGACTAATTTCGATGCGTAGAGTTCGAAAAACGCGCTGGATCATGGCGCAAACACTTTAATCCGTCGCAAAATGCGAAGTAAAGGAGGGTCAAATTGGCATCGCATTCGCTTACTTTAAAGCCAGATAAAATTTAAAATAACGTACTTAGGAGGAATCTGTTTGCGCCAATCGAATTTTCTGCTCAAAATATACAAGAAAATATCGAAAAAGTATCCGATTTGAGACTTTCACTTTTTGGGGTAAAAAAGTTTCAAAGGGGTTAACCTTTGAATTTTTTCAAAAATCGTCAAAAATTTCACTGGTGATTTTAGTGCATAAATCGACTAATTTCGATGCGTAGAGTTCGAAAAACGCGCTGGATCATGGCGCAAACACTTTAATCCGTCGCAAAATGCGAAGTAAAGGAGGGTCAAATTGGCATCGCATTCGCTTACTTTAAAGCCAGATAAAATTTAAAATATCGTACTTAGGAGGAATCTGTTTGCGCCAATCGAATTTTCTGCTCAAAATATACAAGAAAATATCGAAAAAGTATCCGATTTGAGACTTTCACTTTTTGGGGTAAAAAAGTTTCAAAGGGGTTAACCTTTGAATTTTTTCAAAAATCGTCAAAAATTTCACTGGTGATTTTAGTGCATAAATCGACTAATTTCGATGCGTAGAGTTCGAAAAACGCGCTGGATCATGGCGCAAACACTTTAATCCGTCGCAAAATGCGAAGTAAAGGAGGGTCAAATTGGCATCGCATTCGCTTACTTTAAAGCCAGATAAAATTTAAAATATCGTACTTAGGAGGAATCTGTTTGCGCCAATCGAATTTTCTGCTCAAAATATACAAGAAAATATCGAAAAAGTATCCGATTTGAGACTTTCACTTTTTGGGGTAAAAAAGTTTCAAAGGGGTTAACCTTTGAATTTTTTCAAAAATAGTCAAAAATTTCACTGGTGATTTTAGTGCATAAATCGACTAATTTCGATGCGTAGAGTTCGAAAAACGCGCTGGATCATGGCGCAAACACTTTAATCCGTCGCAAAATGCGAAGTAAAGGAGGGTCAAATTGGCATCGCATTCGCTTACTTTAAAGCCAGATAAAATTTAAAATATCGTACTTAGGAGGAATCTGTTTGCGCCAATCGAATTTTCTGCTCAAAATATACAAGAAAATATCGAAAAAGTATCCGATTTGAGACTTTCACTTTTTGGGGTAAAAAAGTTTCAAAGGGGTTAACCTTTGAATTTTTTCAAAAATCGTCAAAAATTTCACTGGTGATTTTAGTGCATAAATCGACTAATTTCGATGCGTAGAGTTCGAAAAACGCGCTGGATCATGGCGCAAACACTTTAATCCGTCGCAAAATGCGAAGTAAAGGAGGGTCAAATTGGCATCGCATTCGCTTACTTTAAAGCCAGATAAAATTTAAAATAACGTACTTAGGAGGAATCTGTTTGCGCCAATCGAATTTTCTGCTCAAAATATACAAGAAAATATCGAAAAATTATCCGATTTGAGACTTTCACTTTTTGGGGTAAAAAAGTTTCAAAGGGGTTAACCTTTGAATTTTTTCAAAAATCGTCAAAAATTTCACTGGTGATTTTAGTGCATAAATCGACTAATTTCGATGCGTAGAGTTCGAAAAACGCGCTGGATCATGGCGCAAACACTTTAATCCGTCGCAAAATGCGAAGTAAAGGAGGGTCAAATTGGCATCGCATTCGCTTACTTTAAAGCCAGATAAAATTTAAAATATCGTACTTAGGAGGAATCTGTTTGCGCCAATCGAATTTTCTGCTCAAAATATACAAGAAAATATCGAAAAAGTATCCGATTTGAGACTTTCACTTTTTGGGGTAAAAAAGTTTCAAAGGGGTTAACCTTTGAATTTTTTCAAAAATCGTCAAAAATTTCACTGGTGATTTTAGTGCATAAATCGACTAATTTCGATGCGTAGAGTTCGAAAAACGCGCTGGATCATGGCGCAAACACTTTAATCCGTCGCAAAATGCGAAGTAAAGGAGGGTCAAATTGGCATCGCATTCGCTTACTTTAAAGCCAGATAAAATTTAAAATATCGTACTTAGGAGGAATCTGTTTGCGCCAATCGAATTTTCTGCTCAAAATATACAAGAAAATATCGAAAAAGTATCCGATTTGAGACTTTCACTTTTTGGGGTAAAAAAGTTTCAAAGGGGTTAACCTTTGAATTTTTTCAAAAATCGTCAAAAATTTCACTGGTGATTTTAGTGCATAAATCGACTAATTTCGATGCGTAGAGTTCGAAAAACGCGCTGGATCATGGCGCAAACACTTTAATCCGTCGCAAAATGCGAAGTAAAGGAGGGTCAAATTGGCATCGCATTCGCTTACTTTAAAGCCAGATAAAATTTAAAATATCGTACTTAGGAGGAATCTGTTTGCGCCAATCGAATTTTCTGCTCAAAATATACAAGAAAATATCGAAAAAGTATCCGATTTGAGACTTTCACTTTTTGGGGTAAAAAAGTTTCAAAGGGGTTAACCTTTGAATTTTTTCAAAAATAGTCAAAAATTTCACTGGTGATTTTAGTGCATAAATCGACTAATTTCGATGCGTAGAGTTCGAAAAACGCGCTGGATCATGGCGCAAACACTTTAATCCGTCGCAAAATGCGAAGTAAAGGAGGGTCAAATTGGCATCGCATTCGCTTACTTTAAAGCCAGATAAAATTTAAAATATCGTACTTAGGAGGAATCTGTTTGCGCCAATCGAATTTTCTGCTCAAAATATACAAGAAAATATCGAAAAAGTATCCGATTTGAGACTTTCACTTTTTGGGGTAAAAAAGTTTCAAAGGGGTTAACCTTTGAATTTTTTCAAAAATCGACAAAAATTTCACTGGTGATTTTAGTGCATAAATCGACTAATTTCGATGCGTAGAGTTCGAAAAACGCGCTGGATCATGGCGCAAACACTTTAATCCGTCGCAAAATGCGAAGTAAAGGAGGGTCAAATTGGCATCGCATTCGCTTACTTTAAAGCCAGATAAAATTTAAAATATCGTACTTAGGAGGAATCTGTTTGCGCCAATCGAATTTTCTGCTCAAAATATACAAGAAAATATCGAAAAAGTATCCGATTTGAGACTTTCACTTTTTGGGGTAAAAAAGTTTCAAAGGGGTTAACCTTTGAATTTTTTCAAAAATCGTCAAAAATTTCACTGGTGATTTTAGTGCATAAATCGACTAATTTCGATGCGTAGAGTTCGAAAAACGCGCTGGATCATGGCGCAAACACTTTAATCCGTCGCAAAATGCGAAGTAAAGGAGGGTCAAATTGGCATCGCATTCGCTTACTTTAAAGCCAGATAAAATTTAAAATATCGTACTTAGGAGGAATCTGTTTGCGCCAATCGAATTTTCTGCTCAAAATATACAAGAAAATATCGAAAAAGTATCCGATTTGAGACTTTCACTTTTTGGGGTAAAAAAGTTTCAAAGGGGTTAACCTTTGAATTTTTTCAAAAATCGTCAAAAATTTCACTGGTGATTTTAGTGCATAAATCGACTAATTTCGATGCGTAGAGTTCGAAAAACGCGCTGGATCATGGCGCAAACACTTTAATCCGTCGCAAAATGCGAAGTAAAGGAGGGTCAAATTGGCATCGCATTCGCTTACTTTAAAGCCAGATAAAATTTAAAATATCGTACTTAGGAGGAATCTGTTTGCGCCAATCGAATTTTCTGCTCAAAATATACAAGAAAATATCGAAAAAGTATCCGATTTGAGACTTTCACTTTTTGGGGTAAAAAAGTTTCAAAGGGGTTAACCTTTGAATTTTTTCAAAAATCGACAAAAATTTCACTGGTGATTTTAGTGCATAAATCGACTAATTTCGATGCGTAGAGTTCGAAAAACGCGCTGGATCATGGCGCAAACACTTTAATCCGTCGCAAAATGCGAAGTAAAGGAGGGTCAAATTGGCATCGCATTCGCTTACTTTAAAGCCAGATAAAATTTAAAATATCGTACTTAGGAGGAATCTGTTTGCGCCAATCGAATTTTCTGCTCAAAATATACAAGAAAATATCGAAAAAGTATCCGATTTGAGACTTTCACTTTTTGGGGTAAAAAAGTTTCAAAGGGGTTAACCTTTGAATTTTTTCAAAAATCGTCAAAAATTTCACTGGTGATTTTAGTGCATAAATCGACTAATTTCGATGCGTAGAGTTCGAAAAACGCGCTGGATCATGGCGCAAACACTTTAATCCGTCGCAAAATGCGAAGTAAAGGAGGGTCAAATTGGCATCGCATTCGCTTACTTTAAAGCCAGATAAAATTTAAAATATCGTACTTAGGAGGAATCTGTTTGCGCCAATCGAATTTTCTGCTCAAAATATACAAGAAAATATCGAAAAAGTATCCGATTTGAGACTTTCACTTTTTGGGGTAAAAAAGTTTCAAAAATTTCACTGGTGATTTTAGTGCATAAATCGACTAATTTCGATGCGTAGAGTTCGAAAAACGCGCTGGATCATGGCGCAAACACTTTAATCCGTCGCAAAATGCGAAGTAAAGGAGGGTCAAATTGGCATCGCATTCGCTTACTTTAAAGCCAGATAAAATTTAAAATATCGTACTTAGGAGGAATCTGTTTGCGCCAATCGAATTTTCTGCTCAAAATATACAAGAAAATATCGAAAAAGTATCCGATTTGAGACTTTCACTTTTTGGGGTAAAAAAGTTTCAAAGGGGTTAACCTTTGAATTTTTTCAAAAATCGTCAAAAATTTCACTGGTGATTTTAGTGCATAAATCGACTAATTTCGATGCGTAGATTTCGAAAAACGCGCTGGATCATGGCGCAAACACTTTAATCCGTCGCAAAATGCGAAGTAAAGGAGGGTCAAATTGGCATCGCATTCGCTTACTTTAAAGCCAGATAAAATTTAAAATATCGTACTTAGGAGGAATCTGTTTGCGCCAATCGAATTTTCTGCTCAAAATATACAAGAAAATATCGAAAAAGTATCCGATTTGAGACTTTCACTTTTTGGGGTAAAAAAGTTTCAAAGGGGTTAACCTTTGAATTTTTTCAAAAATCGTCAAAAATTTCACTGGTGATTTTAGTGCATAAATCGACTAATTTCGATGCGTAGATTTCGAAAAACGCGCTGGATCATGGCGCAAACACTTTAATCCGTCGCAAAATGCGAAGTAAAGGAGGGTCAAATTGGCATCGCATTCGCTTACTTTAAAGCCAGATAAAATTTAAAATATCGTACTTAGGAGGAATCTGTTTGCGCCAATCGAATTTTCTGCTCAAAATATACAAGAAAATATCGAAAAAGTATCCGATTTGAGACTTTCACTTTTTGGGGTAAAAAAGTTTCAAAGGGGTTAACCTTTGAATTTTTTCAAAAATCGTCAATAATTTCACTGGTGATTTTAGTGCATAAATCGACTAATTTCGATGCGTAGAGTTCGAAAAACGCGCTGGATCATGGCGCAAACACTTTAATCCGTCGCAAAATGCGAAGTAAAGGAGGGTCAAATTGGCATCGCATTCGCTTACTTTAAAGCCAGATAAAATTTAAAATATCGTACTTAGGAGGAATCTGTTTGCGCCAATCGAATTTTCTGCTCAAAATATACAAGAAAATATCGAAAAAGTATCCGATTTGAGACTTTCACTTTTTGGGGTAAAAAAGTTTCAAAAATTTCACTGGTGATTTTAGTGCATAAATCGACTAATTTCGATGCGTAGAGTTCGAAAAACGCGCTGGATCATGGCGCAAACACTTTAATCCGTCGCAAAATGCGAAGTAAAGGAGGGTCAAATTGGCATCGCATTCGCTTACTTTAAAGCCAGATAAAATTTAAAATATCGTACTTAGGAGGAATCTGTTTGCGCCAATCGAATTTTCTGCTCAAAATATACAAGAAAATATCGAAAAAATATCCGATTTGAGACTTTCACTTTTTGGGGTAAAAAAGTTTCAAAGGGGTTAACCTTTGAATTTTTTCAAAAATCGTCAAAAATTTCACTGGTGATTTTAGTGCATAAATCGACTAATTTCGATGCGTAGAGTTCGAAAAACGCGCTGGATCATGGCGCAAACACTTTAATCCGTCGCAAAATGCGAAGTAAAGGAGGGTCAAATTGGCATCGCATTCGCTTACTTTAAAGCCAGATAAAATTTAAAATAACGTACTTAGGAGGAATCTGTTTGCGCCAATCGAATTTTCTGCTCAAAATATACAAGAAAATATCGAAAAAGTATCCGATTTGAGACTTTCACTTTTTGGAGTATAAAAGTTTCAAAGGGGTTAACCTTTAAATTTTTTCAAAAATCGTCAATAATTTCACTGGTGATTTTAGTGCATAAATCGACTAATTTTGATGCGTAGAGTTCGAAAAACGCGCTGGATCATGGCGCAAACACTTTAATCCGTCGCAAAATGCGAAGTAAAGGAGGGTCAAATTGGCATCGCATTCGCTTACTTTAAAGCCAGATAAAATTTAAAATATCGTACTTAGGAGGAATCTGTTTGCGCCAATCGAATTTTCTGCTCAAAATATACAAGAAAATATCGAAAAAGTATCCGATTTGAGACTTTCACTTTTTGGGGTAAAAAAGTTTCAAAGGGGTTAACCTTTGAATTTTTTCAAAAATCGTCAATAATTTCACTGGTGATTTTAGTGCATAAATCGACTAATTTCGATGCGTAGAGTTCGAAAAACGCGCTGGATCATGGCGCAAACACTTTAATCCGTCGCAAAATGCGAAGTAAAGGAGGGTCAAATTGGCATCGCATTCGCTTACTTTAAAGCCAGATAAAATTTAAAATATCGTACTTAGGAGGAATCTGTTTGCGCCAATCGAATTTTCTGCTCAAAATATACAAGAAAATATCGAAAAAGTATCCGATTTGAGACTTTCACTTTTTGGGGTAAAAAAGTTTCAAAAATTTCACTGGTGATTTTAGTGCATAAATCGACTAATTTCGATGCGTAGAGTTCGAAAAACGCGCTGGATCATGGCGCAAACACTTTAATCCGTCGCAAAATGCGAAGTAAAGGAGGGTCAAATTGGCATCGCATTCGCTTACTTTAAAGCCAGATAAAATTTAAAATATCGTACTTAGGAGGAATCTGTTTGCGCCAATCGAATTTTCTGCTCAAAATATACAAGAAAATATCGAAAAAATATCCGATTTGAGACTTTCACTTTTTGGGGTAAAAAAGTTTCAAAGGGGTTAACCTTTGAATTTTTTCAAAAATCGTCAAAAATTTCACTGGTGATTTTAGTGCATAAATCGACTAATTTCGATGCGTAGAGTTCGAAAAACGCGCTGGATCATGGCGCAAACACTTTAATCCGTCGCAAAATGCGAAGTAAAGGAGGGTCAAATTGGCATCGCATTCGCTTTTTTTAAAGCCAGATAAAATTTAAAATAACGTACTTAGGAGGAATCTGTTTGCGCCAATCGAATTTTCTGCTCAAAATATACAAGAAAATATCGAAAAAGTATCCGATTTGAGACTTTCACTTTTTGGGGTAAAAAAGTTTCAAAGGGGTTAACCTTTGAATTTTTTCAAAAATCGTCAATAATTTCACTGGTGATTTTAGTGCATAAATCGACTAATTTCGATGCGTAGAGTTCGAAAAACGCGCTGGATCATGGCGCAAACACTTTAATCCGTCGCAAAATGCGAAGTAAAGGAGGGTCAAATTGGCATCGCATTCGCTTACTTTAAAGCCAGATAAAATTTAAAATATCGTACTTAGGAGGAATCTGTTTGCGCCAATCGAATTTTCTGCTCAAAATATACAAGAAAATATCGAAAAAGTATCCGATTTGAGACTTTCACTTTTTGGGGTAAAAAAGTTTCAAAGGGGTTAACCTTTGAATTTTTTCAAAAATCGTCAATAATTTCACTGGTGATTTTAGTGCATAAATCGACTAATTTTGATGCGTAGAGTTCGAAAAACGCGCTGGATCATGGCGCAAACACTTTAATCCGTCGCAAAATGCGAAGTAAAGGAGGGTCAAATTGGCATCGCATTCGCTTACTTTAAAGCCAGATAAAATTTAAAATATCGTACTTAGGAGGAATCTGTTTGCGCCAATCGAATTTTCTGCTCAAAATATACAAGAAAATATCGAAAAAGTATCCGATTTGAGACTTTCACTTTTTGGGGTAAAAAAGTTTCAAAGGGGTTAACCTTTGAATTTTTTCAAAAATCGTCAATAATTTCACTGGTGATTTTAGTGCATAAATCGACTAATTTCGATGCGTAGAGTTCGAAAAACGCGCTGGATCATGGCGCAAACACTTTAATCCGTCGCAAAATGCGAAGTAAAGGAGGGTCAAATTGGCATCGCATTCGCTTACTTTAAAGCCAGATAAAATTTAAAATATCGTACTTAGGAGGAATCTGTTTGCGCCAATCGAATTTTCTGCTCAAAATATACAAGAAAATATCGAAAAAATATCCGATTTGAGACTTTCACTTTTTGGGGTAAAAAAGTTTCAAAGGGGTTAACCTTTGAATTTTTTCAAAAATCGTCAAAAATTTCACTGGTGATTTTAGTGCATAAATCGACTAATTTTGATGCGTAGAGTTCGAAAAACGCGCTGGATCATGGCGCAAACACTTTAATCCGTCGCAAAATGCGAAGTAAAGGAGGGTCAAATTGGCATCGCATTCGCTTACTTTAAAGCCAGATAAAATTTAAAATATCGTACTTAGGAGGAATCTGTTTGCGCCAATCGAATTTTCTGCTCAAAATATACAAGAAAATATCGAAAAAGTATCCGATTTGAGATTTTCACTTTTTGGGGTAAAAAAGTTTCAAAGGGGTTAACCTTTGAATTTTTTCAAAAATCGTCAATAATTTCACTGGTGATTTTAGTGCATAAATCGACTAATTTCGATGCGTAGAGTTCGAAAAACGCGCTGGATCATGGCGCAAACACTTTAATCCGTCGCAAAATGCGAAGTAAAGGAGGGTCAAATTGGCATCGCATTCGCTTACTTTAAAGCCAGATAAAATTTAAAATATCGTACTTAGGAGGAATCTGTTTGCGCCAATCGAATTTTCTGCTCAAAATATACAAGAAAATATCGAAAAAGTATCCGATTTGAGACTTTCACTTTTTGGGGTAAAAAAGTTTCAAAAATTTCACTGGTGATTTTAGTGCATAAATCGACTAATTTCGATGCGTAGAGTTCGAAAAACGCGCTGGATCATGGCGCAAACACTTTAATCCGTCGCAAAATGCGAAGTAAAGGAGGGTCAAATTGGCATCGCATTCGCTTACTTTAAAGCCAGATAAAATTTAAAATATCGTACTTAGGAGGAATCTGTTTGCGCCAATCGAATTTTCTGCTCAAAATATACAAGAAAATATCGAAAAAGTATCCGATTTGAGACTTTCACTTTTTGGGGTAAAAAAGTTTCAAAGGGGTTAACCTTTGAATTTTTTCAAAAATCGTCAAAAATTTCACTGGTGATTTTAGTGCATAAATCGACTAATTTCGATGCGTAGATTTCGAAAAACGCGCTGGATCATGGCGCAAACACTTTAATCCGTCGCAAAATGCGAAGTAAAGGAGGGTCAAATTGGCATCGCATTCGCTTACTTTAAAGCCAGATAAAATTTAAAATATCGTACTTAGGAGGAATCTGTTTGCGCCAATCGAATTTTCTGCTCAAAATATACAAGAAAATATCGAAAAAGTATCCGATTTGAGACTTTCACTTTTTGGGGTAAAAAAGTTTCAAAGGGGTTAACCTTTGAATTTTTTCAAAAATCGTCAAAAATTTCACTGGTGATTTTAGTGCATAAATCGACTAATTTCGATGCGTAGAGTTCGAAAAACGCGCTGGATCATGGCGCAAACACTTTAATCCGTCGCAAAATGCGAAGTAAAGGAGGGTCAAATTGGCATCGCATTCGCTTTTTTTAAAGCCAGATAAAATTTAAAATAACGTACTTAGGAGGAATCTGTTTGCGCCAATCGAATTTTCTGCTCAAAATATACAAGAAAATATCGAAAAAGTATCCGATTTGAGACTTTCACTTTTTGGGGTAAAAAAGTTTCAAAGGGGTTAACCTTTGAATTTTTTCAAAAATCGTCAATAATTTCACTGGTGATTTTAGTGCATAAATCGACTAATTTCGATGCGTAGAGTTCGAAAAACGCGCTGGATCATGGCGCAAACACTTTAATCCGTCGCAAAATGCGAAGTAAAGGAGGGTCAAATTGGCATCGCATTCGCTTACTTTAAAGCCAGATAAAATTTAAAATATCGTACTTAGGAGGAATCTGTTTGCGCCAATCGAATTTTCTGCTCAAAATATACAAGAAAATATCGAAAAAGTATCCGATTTGAAACTTTCACTTTTTGGGGTAAAAAAGTTTCAAAGGGGTTAACCTTTGAATTTTTTCAAAAATCGTCAAAAATTTCACTGGTGATTTTAGTGCATAAATCGACTAATTTTGATGCGTAGAGTTCGAAAAACGCGCTGGATCATGGCGCAAACACTTTAATCCGTCGCAAAATGCGAAGTAAAGGAGGGTCAAATTGGCATCGCATTCGCTTACTTTAAAGCCAGATAAAATTTAAAATAACGTACTTAGGAGGAATCTGTTTGCGCCAATCGAATTTTCTGCTCAAAATATACAAGAAAATATCGAAAAAGTATCCGATTTGAGACTTTCACTTTTTGGGGTAAAAAAGTTTCAAAGGGGTTAACCTTTGAATTTTTTCAAAAATCGTCAATAATTTCACTGGTGATTTTAGTGCATAAATCGACTAATTTCGATGCGTAGAGTTCGAAAAACGCGCTGGATCATGGCGCAAACACTTTAATCCGTCGCAAAATGCGAAGTAAAGGAGGGTCAAATTGGCATCGCATTCGCTTACTTTAAAGCCAGATAAAATTTAAAATATCGTACTTAGGAGGAATCTGTTTGCGCCAATCGAATTTTCTGCTCAAAATATACAAGAAAATATCGAAAAAGTATCCGATTTGAGACTTTCACTTTTTGGGGTAAAAAAGTTTCAAAGGGGTTAACCTTTGAATTTTTTCAAAAATCGTCAATAATTTCACTGGTGATTTTAGTGCATAAATCGACTAATTTCGATGCGTAGAGTTCGAAAAACGCGCTGGATCATGGCGCAAACACTTTAATCCGTCGCAAAATGCGAAGTAAAGGAGGGTCAAATTGGCATCGCATTCGCTTACTTTAAAGCCAGATAAAATTTAAAATATCGTACTTAGGAGGAATCTGTTTGCGCCAATCGAATTTTCTGCTCAAAATATACAAGAAAATATCGAAAAAGTATCCGATTTGAGACTTTGACTTTTTGGGGTAAAAAAGTTTCAAAGGGGTTAACCTTTGAATTTTTTCAAAAATCGTCAAAAATTTCAATGGTGATTTTAGTGCATAAATCGACTAATTTCGATGCGTAGAGTTCGAAAAACGCGCTGGATCATGGCGCAAACACTTTAATCCGTCGCAAAATGCGAAGTAAAAGAGGGTCAAATTGGCATCGCATTCGCTTACTTTAAAGCCAGATAAAATTTAAAATATCGTACTTAGGAGGAATCTGTTTGCGCCAATCGAATTTTCTGCTCAAAATATACAAGAAAATATCGAAAAAGTATCCGATTTGAGACTTTCACTTTTTGGGGTAAAAAAGTTTCAAAGGGGTTAACCTTTGAATTTTTTCAAAAATCGTCAATAATTTCACTGGTGATTTTAGTGCATAAATCGACTAATTTCGATGCGTAGAGTTCGAAAAACGCGCTGGATCATGGCGCAAACACTTTAATCCGTCGCAAAATGCGAAGTAAAGGAGGGTCAAATTGGCATCGCATTCGCTTACTTTAAAGCCAGATAAAATTTAAAATATCGTACTTAGGAGGAATCTGTTTGCGCCAATCGAATTTTCTGCTCAAAATATACAAGAAAATATCGAAAAAGTATCCGATTTGAGACTTTCACTTTTTGGGGTAAAAAAGTTTCAAAGGGGTTAACCTTTGAATTTTTTCAAAAATCGTCAAAAATTTCACTGGTGATTTTAGTGCATAAATCGACTAATTTCGATGCGTAGAGTTCGAAAAACGCGCTGGATCATGGCGCAAACACTTTAATCCGTCGCAAAATGCGAAGTAAAGGAGGGTCAAATTGGCATCGCATTCGCTTACTTTAAAGCCAGATAAAATTTAAAATATCGTACTTAGGAGGAATCTGTTTGCGCCAATCGAATTTTCTGCTCAAAATATACAAGAAAATATCGAAAAAGTATCCGATTTGAGACTTTCACTTTTTGGGGTAAAAAAGTTTCAAAGGGGTTAACCTTTGAATTTTTTCAAAAATCGTCAAAAATTTCACTGGTGATTTTAGTGCATAAATCGACTAATTTCGATGCGTAGAGTTCGAAAAACGCGCTGGATCATGGCGCAAACACTTTAATCCGTCGCAAAATGCGAAGTAAAGGAGGGTCAAATTGGCATCGCATTCGCTTACTTTAAAGCCAGATAAAATTTAAAATATCGTACTTAGGAGGAATCTGTTTGCGCCAATCGAATTTTCTGCTCAAAATATACAAGAAAATATCGAAAAAGTATCCGATTTGAGACTTTCACTTTTTGGAGTATAAAAGTTTCAAAGGGGTTAACCTTTGAATTTTTTCAAAAATCGTCAATAATTTCACTGGTGATTTTAGTGCATAAATCGACTAATTTCGATGCGTAGAGTTCGAAAAACGCGCTGGATCATGGCGCAAACACTTTAATCCGTCGCAAAATGCGAAGTAAAGGATGGTCAAATTGGCATCGCATTCGCTTACTTTAAAGCCAGATAAAATTTAAAATATCGTACTTAGGAGGAATCTGTTTGCGCCAATCGAATTTTCTGCTCAAAATATACAAGAAAATATCGAAAAAGTATCCGATTTGAGACTTTCACTTTTTGGGGTAAAAAAGTTTCAAAGGGGTTAACCTTTGAATTTTTTCAAAATTCGTCAAAAATTTCACTGGTGATTTTAGTGCATAAATCGACTAATTTCGATGCGTAGAGTTCGAAAAACGCGCTGGATCATGGCGCAAACACTTTAATCCGTCGCAAAATGCGAAGTAAAGGAGGGTCAAATTGGCATCGCATTCGCTTACTTTAAAGCCAGATAAAATTTAAAATATCGTACTTAGGAGGAATCTCTTTGCGCCAATCGAATTTTCTGCTCAAAATATACAAGAAAATATCGAAAAAGTATCCGATTTGAGACTTTCACTTTTTGGGGTAAAAAAGTTTCAAAGGGGTTAACCTTTGAATTTTTTCAAAAATCGTCAAAAATTTCACTGGTGATTTTAGTGCATAAATCGACTAATTTCGATGCGTAGAGTTCGAAAAACGCGCTGGATCATGGCGCAAACACTTTAATCCGTCGCAAAATGCGAAGTAAAGGAGGGTCAAATTGGCATCGCATTCGCTTACTTTAAAGCCAGATAAAATTTAAAATATCGTACTTAGGAGGAATCTGTTTGCGCCAATCGAATTTTCTGCTCAAAATATACAAGAAAATATCGAAAAAGTATCCGATTTGAGACTTTCACTTTTTGGGGTAAAAAAGTTTCAAAGGGGTTAACCTTTGAATTTTTTCAAAATTCGTCAAAAATTTCACTGGTGATTTTAGTGCATAAATCGACTAATTTCGATGCGTAGAGTTCGAAAAACGCGCTGGATCATGGCGCAAACACTTTAATCCGTCGCAAAATGCGAAGTAAAGGAGGGTCAAATTGGCATCGCATTCGCTTACTTTAAAGCCAGATAAAATTTAAAATATCGTACTTAGGAGGAATCTGTTTGCGCCAATCGAATTTTCTGCTCAAAATATACAAAAAAATATCGAAAAAGTATCCGATTTGAGACTTTCACTTTTTGGGGTAAAAAAGTTTCAAAGGGGTTAACCTTTGAATTTTTTCAAAAATCGTCAAAAATTTCACTGGTGATTTTAGTGCATAAATCGACTAATTTCGATGCGTAGAGTTCGAAAAACGCGCTGGATCATGGCGCAAACACTTTAATCCGTCGCAAAATGCGAAGTAAAGGAGGGTCAAATTGGCATCGCATTCGCTTACTTTAAAGCCAGATAAAATTTAAAATAACGTACTTAGGAGGAATCTGTTTGCGCCAATCGAATTTTCTGCTCAAAATATACAAGAAAATATCGAAAAAGTATCCGATTTGAGACTTTCACTTTTTGGAGTATAAAAGTTTCAAAGGGGTTAACCTTTAAATTTTTTCAAAAATCGTCAATAATTTCACTGGTGATTTTAGTGCATAAATCGACTAATTTTGATGCGTAGAGTTCGAAAAACGCGCTGGATCATGGCGCAAACACTTTAATCCGTCGCAAAATGCGAAGTAAAGGAGGGTCAAATTGGCATCGCATTCGCTTACTTTAAAGCCAGATAAAATTTAAAATATCGTACTTAGGAGGAATCTGTTTGCGCCAATCGAATTTTCTGCTCAAAATATACAAGAAAATATCGAAAAAGTATCCGATTTGAGACCTTCACTTTTTGGAGTATAAAAGTTTCAAAGGGGTTAACCTTTAAATTTTTTCAAAAATCGTCAATAATTTCACTGGTGATTTTAGTGCATAAATCGACTAATTTTGATGCGTAGAGTTCGAAAAACGCGCTGGATCATGGCGCAAACACTTTAATCCGTCGCAAAATGCGAAGTAAAGGAGGGTCAAATTGGCATCGCATTCGCTTACTTTAAAGCCAGATAAAATTTAAAATATCGTACTTAGGAGGAATCTGTTTGCGCCAATCGAATTTTCTGCTCAAAATATACAAGAAAATATCGAAAAAGTATCCGATTTGAGACTTTCACTTTTTGGGGTAAAAAAGTTTCAAAGGGGTTAACCTTTGAATTTTTTCAAAAATCGTCAATAATTTCACTGGTGATTTTAGTGCATAAATCGACTAATTTCGATGCGTAGAGTTCGAAAAACGCGCTGGATCATGGCGCAAACACTTTAATCCGTCGCAAAATGCGAAGTAAAGGAGGGTCAAATTGGCATCGCATTCGCTTACTTTAAAGCCAGATAAAATTTAAAATATCGTACTTAGGAGGAATCTGTTTGCGCCAATCGAATTTTCTGCTCAAAATATACAAGAAAATATCGAAAAACAATCCGATTTGAGACTTTCACTTTTTGGGGTAAAAAAGTTTCAAAAATTTCACTGGTGATTTTAGTGCATAAATCGACTAATTTCGATGCGTAGAGTTCGAAAAACGCGCTGGATCATGGCGCAAACACTTTAATCCGTCGCAAAATGCGAAGTAAAGGAGGGTCAAATTGGCATCGCATTCGCTTACTTTAAAGCCAGATAAAATTTAAAATATCGTACTTAGGAGGAATCTGTTTGCGCCAATCGAATTTTCTGCTCAAAATATACAAGAAAATATCGAAAAAGTATCCGATTTGAGACTTTCACTTTTTGGGGTAAAAAAGTTTCAAAGGGGTTAACCTTTGAATTTTTTCAAAAATCGTCAAAAATTTCACTGGTGATTTTAGTGCATAAATCGACTAATTTCGATGCGTAGAGTTCGAAAAACGCGCTGGATCATGGCGCAAACACTTTAATCCGTCGCAAAATGCGAAGTAAAGGAGGGTCAAATTGGCATCGCATTCGCTTACTTTAAAGCCAGATAAAATTTAAAATATCGTACTTAGGAGGAATCTGTTTGCGCCAATCGAATTTTCTGCTCAAAATATACAAGAAAATATCGAAAAAGTATCCGATTTGAGACTTTCACTTTTTGGAGTATAAAAGTTTCAAAGGGGTTAACCTTTGAATTTTTTCAAAAATCGTCAATAATTTCACTGGTGATTTTAGTGCATAAATCGACTAATTTCGATGCGTAGAGTTCGAAAAACGCGCTGGATCATGGCGCAAACACTTTAATCCGTCGCAAAATGCGAAGTAAAGGAGGGTCAAATTGGCATCGCATTCGCTTACTTTAAAGCCAGATAAAATTTAAAATATCGTACTTAGGAGGAATCTGTTTGCGCCAATCGAATTTTCTGCTCAAAATATACAAGAAAATATCGAAAAAGTATCCGATTTGAGACTTTCACTTTTTGGGGTAAAAAAGTTTCAAAGGGGTTAACCTTTGAATTTTTTCAAAATTCGTCAAAAATTTCACTGGTGATTTTAGTGCATAAATCGACTAATTTCGATGCGTAGAGTTCGAAAAACGCGCTGGATCATGGCGCAAACACTTTAATCCGTCGCAAAATGCGAAGTAAAGGAGGGTCAAATTGGCATCGCATTCGCTTACTTTAAAGCCAGATAAAATTTAAAATATCGTACTTAGGAGGAATCTCTTTGCGCCAATCGAATTTTCTGCTCAAAATATACAAGAAAATATCGAAAAAGTATCCGATTTGAGACTTTCACTTTTTGGGGTAAAAAAGTTTCAAAGGGGTTAACCTTTGAATTTTTTCAAAAATCGTCAAAAATTTCACTGGTGATTTTAGTGCATAAATCGACTAATTTCGATGCGTAGAGTTCGAAAAACGCGCTGGATCATGGCGCAAACACTTTAATCCGTCGCAAAATGCGAAGTAAAGGAGGGTCAAATTGGCATCGCATTCGCTTACTTTAAAGCCAGATAAAATTTAAAATATCGTACTTAGGAGGAATCTGTTTGCGCCAATCGAATTTTCTGCTCAAAATATACAAGAAAATATCGAAAAAGTATCCGATTTGAGACTTTCACTTTTTGGGGTAAAAAAGTTTCAAAGGGGTTAACCTTTGAATTTTTTCAAAAATCGTCAAAAATTTCACTGGTGATTTTAGTGCATAAATCGACTAATTTCGATGCGTAGAGTTCGAAAAACGCGCTGGATCATGGCGCGAACACTTTAATCCGTCGCAAAATGCGAAGTAAAGGAGGGTCAAATTGGCATCGCATTCGCTTACTTTAAAGCCAGATAAAATTTAAAATATCGTACTTAGGAGGAATCTGTTTGCGCCAATCGAATTTTCTGCTCAAAATATACAAGAAAATATCGAGAAAATATCCGATTTGAGACTTTCACTTTTTGGGGTAAAAAAGTTTCAAAGGGGTTAACCTTTGAATTTTTTCAAAAATCGTCAAAAATTTCACTGGTGATTTTAGTGCATAAATCGACTAATTTCGATGCGTAGAGTTCGAAAAACGCGCTGGATCATGGCGCAAACACTTTAATCCGTCGCAAAATGCGAAGTAAAGGAGGGTCAAATTGGCATCGCATTCGCTTACTTTAAAGCCAGATAAAATTTAAAATAACGTACTTAGGAGGAATCTGTTTGCGCCAATCGAATTTTCTGCTCAAAATATACAAGAAAATATCGAAAAAGTATCCGATTTGAGACTTTCACTTTTTGGGGTAAAAAAGTTTCAAAGGGGTTAACCTTTGAATTTTTTCAAAAATCGTCAAAAATTTCACTGGTGATTTTAGTGCATAAATCGACTAATTTCGATGCGTAGAGTTCGAAAAACGCGCTGGATCATGGCGCAAACACTTTAATCCGTCGCAAAATGCGAAGTAAAGGAGGGTCAAATTGGCATCGCATTCGCTTACTTTAAAGCCAGATAAAATTTAAAATATCGTACTTAAGAGGAATCTGTTTGCGCCAATCGAATTTTCTGCTCAAATATACAAGAAAATATCGAAAAAGTATCCGATTTGAGACTTTCACTTTTTGGGGTAAAAAAGTTTCAAAGGGGTTAACCTTTGAATTTTTTTCAAAAATCGTCAAAAATTTCACTGGTGATTTTAGTGCATAAATCGACTAATTTCGATGCGTAGAGTTCGAAAAACGCGCTGGATCATGGCGCAAACACTTTAATCCGTCGCAAAATGCGAAGTAAAGGAGGGTCAAATTGGCATCGCATTCGCTTACTTTAAAGCCAGATAAAATTTAAAATATCGTACTTAGGAGGAATCTGTTTGCGCCAATCGAATTTTCTGCTCAAAATATACAAGAAAATATCGAAAAAGTATCCGATTTGAGACTTTCACTTTTTGGAGTATAAAAGTTTCAAAGGGGTTAACCTTTGAATTTTTTCAAAAATCGTCAATAATTTCACTGGTGATTTTAGTGCATAAATCAACTAATTTCGATGCGTAGAGTTCGAAAAAACGCGCTGGATCATGGCGCAAACACTTTAATCCGTCGCAAAATGCGAAGTAAAGGAGGGGTCAAATTGGCATCGCATTCGCTTACTTTAAAGCCAGATAAAATTTAAAATATCGTACTTAGGAGGAATCTGTTTGCGCCAATCGAATTTTCTGCTCAAAATATACAAGAAAATATCGAAAAAGTATCCGATTTGAGACTTTCACTTTTTGGGGTAAAAAAGTTTCAAAGGGGTTAACCTTTGAATTTTTTCAAAATTCGTCAAAAATTTCACTGGTGATTTTAGTGCATAAATCGACTAATTTCGATGCGTAGAGTTCGAAAAACGCGCTGGATCATGGCGCAAACACTTTAATCCGTCGCAAAATGCGAAGTAAAGGAGGGTCAAATTGGCATCGCATTCGCTTACTTTAAAGCCAGATAAAATTTAAAATATCGTACTTAGGAGGAATCTCTTTGCGCCAATCGAATTTTCTGCTCAAAATATACAAGAAAATATCGAAAAAGTATCCGATTTGAGACTTTCACTTTTTGGGTTAAAAAAGTTTCAAAGGGGTTAACCTTTGAATTTTTTCAAAAATCGTCAAAAATTTCACTGGTGATTTTAGTGCATAAATCGACTAATTTCGATGCGTAGAGTTCGAAAAACGCGCTGGATCATGGCGCAAACACTTTAATCCGTCGCAAAATGCGAAGTAAAGGAGGGTCAAATTGGCATCGCATTCGCTTACTTTAAAGCCAGATAAAATTTAAAATATCGTACTTAGGAGGAATCTGTTTGCGCCAATCGAATTTTCTGCTCAAAATATACAAGAAAATATCGAAAAAGTATCCGATTTGAGACTTTCACTTTTTGGGGTAAAAAAGTTTCAAAGGGGGTTAACCTTTGAATTTTTTCAAAATTCGTCAAAAATTTCACTGGTGATTTTAGTGCATAAATCGACTAATTTCGATGCGTAGAGTTCGAAAAACGCGCTGGATCATGGCGCAAACACTTTAATCCGTCGCAAAATGCGAAGTAAAGGAGGGTCAAATTGGCATCGCATTCGCTTACTTTAAAGCCAGATAAAATTTAAAATATCGTACTTAGGAGGAATCTGTTTGCGCCAATCGAATTTTCTGCTCAAAATATACAAAAAAATATCGAAAAAGTATCCGATTTGAGACTTTCACTTTTTGGGGTAAAAAAGTTTCAAAGGGGTTAACCTTTGAATTTTTTCAAAAATCGTCAAAAATTTCACTGGTGATTTTAGTGCATAAATCGACTAATTTCGATGCGTAGAGTTCGAAAAACGCGCTGGATCATGGCGCAAACACTTTAATCCGTCGCAAAATGCGAAGTAAAGGAGGGTCAAATTGGCATCGCATTCGCTTACTTTAAAGCCAGATAAAATTTAAAATATCGTACTTAGGAGGAATCTGTTTGCGCCAATCGAATTTTCTGCTCAAAATATACAAGAAAATATCGAAAAAGTATCCGATTTGAGACTTTCACTTTTTGGGGTAAAAAAGTTTCAAAGGGGTTAACCTTTGAATTTTTTCAAAAATCGTCAAAAATTTCACTGGTGATTTTAGTGCATAAATCGACTAATTTCGATGCGTAGAGTTCGAAAAACGCGCTGGATCATGGCGCAAACACTTTAATCCGTCGCAAAATGCGAAGTAAAGGAGGGTCAAATTGGCATCGCATTCGCTTACTTTAAAGCCAGATAAAATTTAAAATAACGTACTTAGGAGGAATCTGGTTGCGCCAATCGAATTTTCTGCTCAAAATATACAAGAAAATATCGAAAAAGTATCCGATTTGAGACTTTCACTTTTTGGGGTAAAAAAGTTTCAAAGGGGTTAACCTTTGAATTTTTTCAAAAATCGTCAAAAATTTCACTGGTGATTTTAGTGCATAAATCGACTAATTTCGATGCGTAGAGTTCGAAAAACGCGCTGGATCATGGCGCAAACACTTTAATCCGTCGCAAAATGCGAAGTAAAGGAGGGTCAAATTGGCATCGCATTCGCTTACTTTAAAGCCAGATAAAATTTAAAATATCGTACTTAGGAGGAATCTGTTTGCGCCAATCGAATTTTCTGCTCAAAATATACAAGAAAATATCGAAAAAGTATCCGATTTGAGACTTTCACTTTTTGGGGTAAAAAAGTTTCAAAGGGGTTAACCTTTGAATTTTTTCAAAAATCGTCAAAAATTTCACTGGTGATTTTAGTGCATAAATCGACTAATTTCGATGCGTAGAGTTCGAAAAACGCGCTGGATCATGGCGCAAACACTTTAATCCGTCGCAAAATGCGAAGTAAAGGAGGGTCAAATTGGCATCGCATTCGCTTACTTTAAAGCCAGATAAAATTTAAAATATCGTACTTAGGAGGAATCTGTTTGCGCCAATCGAATTTTCTGCTCAAAATATACAAGAAAATATCGAAAAAGTATCCGATTTGAGACTTTCACTTTTTGGGGTAAAAAAGTTTCAAAGGGGTTAACCTTTGAATTTTTTCAAAAATCGTCAAAAATTTCACTGGTGATTTTAGTGCATAAATCGACTAATTTCGATGCGTAGAGTTCGAAAAACGCGCTGGATCATGGCGCAAACACTTTAATCCGTCGCAAAATGCGAAGTAAAGGAGGGTCAAATTGGCATCGCATTCGCTTACTTTAAAGCCAGATAAAATTTAAAATATCGTACTTAGGAGGAATCTGTTTGCGCCAATCGAATTTTCTGCTCAAAATATACAAGAAAATATCGAAAAAGTATCCGATTTGAGACTTTCACTTTTTGGAGTATAAAAGTTTCAAAGGGGTTAACCTTTGAATTTTTTCAAAAATCGTCAATAATTTCACTGGTGATTTTAGTGCATAAATCGACTAATTTCGATGCGTAGAGTTCGAAAAACGCGCTGGATCATGGCGCAAACACTTTAATCCGTCGCAAAATGCGAAGTAAAGGAGGGTCAAATTGGCATCGCATTCGCTTACTTTAAAGCCAGATAAAATTTAAAATATCGTACTTAGGAGGAATCTGTTTGCGCCAATCGAATTTTCTGCTCAAAATATACAAGAAAATATCGAAAAAGTATCCGATTTGAGACTTTCACTTTTTGGGGTAAAAAAGTTTCAAAGGGGTTAACCTTTGAATTTTTTCAAAATTCGTCAAAAATTTCACTGGTGATTTTAGTGCATAAATCGACTAATTTCGATGCGTAGAGTTCGAAAAACGCGCTGGATCATGGCGCAAACACTTTAATCCGTCGCAAAATGCGAAGTAAAGGAGGGTCAAATTGGCATCGCATTCGCTTACTTTAAAGCCAGATAAAATTTAAAATATCGTACTTAGGAGGAATCTCTTTGCGCCAATCGAATTTTCTGCTCAAAATATACAAGAAAATATCGAAAAAGTATCCGATTTGAGACTTTCACTTTTTGGGGTAAAAAAGTTTCAAAGGGGTTAACCTTTGAATTTTTTCAAAAATCGTCAAAAATTTCACTGGTGATTTTAGTGCATAAATCGACTAATTTCGATGCGTAGAGTTCGAAAAACGCGCTGGATCATGGCGCAAACACTTTAATCCGTCGCAAAATGCGAAGTAAAGGAGGGTCAAATTGGCATCGCATTCGCTTACTTTAAAGCCAGATAAAATTTAAAATATCGTACTTAGGAGGAATCTGTTTGCGCCAATCGAATTTTCTGCTCAAAATATACAAGAAAATATCGAAAAAGTATCCGATTTGAGACTTTCACTTTTTGGGGTAAAAAAGTTTCAAAGGGGTTAACCTTTGAATTTTTTCAAAATTCGTCAAAAATTTCACTGGTGATTTTAGTGCATAAATCGACTAATTTCGATGCGTAGAGTTCGAAAAACGCGCTGGATCATGGCGCAAACACTTTAATCCGTCGCAAAATGCGAAGTAAAGGAGGGTCAAATTGGCATCGCATTCGCTTACTTTAAAGCCAGATAAAATTTAAAATATCGTACTTAGGAGGAATCTGTTTGCGCCAATCGAATTTTCTGCTCAAAATATACAAAAAAATATCGAAAAAGTATCCGATTTGAGACTTTCACTTTTTGGGGTAAAAAAGTTTCAAAGGGGTTAACCTTTGAATTTTTTCAAAAATCGTCAAAAATTTCACTGGTGATTTTAGTGCATAAATCGACTAATTTCGATGCGTAGAGTTCGAAAAACGCGCTGGATCATGGCGCGAACACTTTAATCCGTCGCAAAATGCGAAGTAAAGGAGGGTCAAATTGGCATCGCATTCGCTTACTTTAAAGCCAGATAAAATTTAAAATATCGTACTTAGGAGGAATCTGTTTGCGCCAATCGAATTTTCTGCTCAAAATATACAAGAAAATATCGAAAAAATATCCGATTTGAGACTTTCACTTTTTGGGGTAAAAAAGTTTCAAAGGGGTTAACCTTTGAATTTTTTCAAAAATCGTCAAAAATTTCACTGGTGATTTTAGTGCATAAATCGACTAATTTCGATGCGTAGAGTTCGAAAAACGCGCTGGATCATGGCGCAAACACTTTAATCCGTCGCAAAATGCGAAGTAAAGGAGGGTCAAATTGGCATCGCATTCGCTTACTTTAAAGCCAGATAAAATTTAAAATAACGTACTTAGGAGGAATCTGTTTGCGCCAATCGAATTTTCTGCTCAAAATATACAAGAAAATATCGAAAAAGTATCCGATTTGAGACTTTCACTTTTTGGAGTATAAAAGTTTCAAAGGGGTTAACCTTTAAATTTTTTCAAAAATCGTCAATAATTTCACTGGTGATTTTAGTGCATAAATCGACTAATTTTGATGCGTAGAGTTCGAAAAACGCGCTGGATCATGGCGCAAACACTTTAATCCGTCGCAAAATGCGAAGTAAAGGAGGGTCAAATTGGCATCGCATTCGCTTACTTTAAAGCCAGATAAAATTTAAAATATCGTACTTAGGAGGAATCTGTTTGCGCCAATCGAATTTTCTGCTCAAAATATACAAGAAAATATCGAAAAAGTATCCGATTTGAGACTTTCACTTTTTGGAGTATAAAAGTTTCAAAGGGGTTAACCTTTAAATTTTTTCAAAAATCGTCAATAATTTCACTGGTGATTTTAGTGCATAAATCGACTAATTTTGATGCGCAGAGTTCGAAAAACGCGCTGGATCATGGCGCAAACACTTTAATCCGTCGCAAAATGCGAAGTAAAGGAGGGTCAAATTGGCATCGCATTCGCTTACTTTAAAGCCAGATAAAATTTAAAATATCGTACTTAGGAGGAATCTGTTTGCGCCAATCGAATTTTCTGCTCAAAATATACAAGAAAATATCGAAAAAGTATCCGATTTGAGACTTTCACTTTTTGGGGTAAAAAAGTTTCAAAGGGGTTAACCTTTGAATTTTTTCAAAAATCGTCAATAATTTCACTGGTGATTTTAGTGCATAAATCGACTAATTTCGATGCGTAGAGTTCGAAAAACGCGCTGGATCATGGCGCAAACACTTTAATCCGTCGCAAAATGCGAAGTAAAGGAGGGTCAAATTGGCATCGCATTCGCTTACTTTAAAGCCAGATAAAATTTAAAATATCGTACTTAGGAGGAATCTGTTTGCGCCAATCGAATTTTCTGCTCAAAATATACAAGAAAATATCGAAAAAGTATCCGATTTGAGACTTTCACTTTTTGGGGTAAAAAAGTTTCAAAAATTTCACTGGTGATTTTAGTGCATAAATCGACTAATTTCGATGCGTAGAGTTCGAAAAACGCGCTGGATCATGGCGCAAACACTTTAATCCGTCGCAAAATGCGAAGTAAAGGAGGGTCAAATTGGCATCGCATTCGCTTACTTTAAAGCCAGATAAAATTTAAAATATCGTACTTAGGAGGAATCTGTTTGCGCCAATCGAATTTTCTGCTCAAAATATACAAGAAAATATCGAAAAAGTATCCGATTTGAGACTTTCACTTTTTGGGGTAAAAAAGTTTCAAAGGGGTTAACCTTTGAATTTTTTCAAAATTCGTCAAAAATTTCACTGGTGATTTTAGTGCATAAATCGACTAATTTCGATGCGTAGAGTTCGAAAAACGCGCTGGATCATGGCGCAAACACTTTAATCCGTCGCAAAATGCGAAGTAAAGGAGGGTCAAATTGGCATCGCATTCGCTTACTTTAAAGCCAGATAAAATTTAAAATATCGTACTTAGGAGGAATCTCTTTGCGCCAATCGAATTTTCTGCTCAAAATATACAAGAAAATATCGAAAAAGTATCCGATTTGAGACTTTCACTTTTTGGGGTAAAAAAGTTTCAAAGGGGTTAACCTTTGAATTTTTTCAAAAATCGTCAAAAATTTCACTGGTGATTTTAGTGCATAAATCGACTAATTTCGATGCGTAGAGTTCGAAAAACGCGCTGGATCATGGCGCAAACACTTTAATCCGTCGCAAAATGCGAAGTAAAGGAGGGTCAAATTGGCATCGCATTCGCTTACTTTAAAGCCAGATAAAATTTAAAATATCGTACTTAGGAGGAATCTGTTTGCGCCAATCGAATTTTCTGCTCAAAATATACAAGAAAATATCGAAAAAGTATCCGATTTGAGACTTTCACTTTTTGGGGTAAAAAAGTTTCAAAGGGGTTAACCTTTGAATTTTTTCAAAATTCGTCAAAAATTTCACTGGTGATTTTAGTGCATAAATCGACTAATTTCGATGCGTAGAGTTCGAAAAACGCGCTGGATCATGGCGCAAACACTTTAATCCGTCGCAAAATGCGAAGTAAAGGAGGGTCAAATTGGCATCGCATTCGCTTACTTTAAAGCCAGATAAAATTTAAAATATCGTACTTAGGAGGAATCTGTTTGCGCCAATCGAATTTTCTGCTCAAAATATACAAAAAAATATCGAAAAAGTATCCGATTTGAGACTTTCACTTTTTGGGGTAAAAAAGTTTCAAAGGGGTTAACCTTTGAATTTTTTCAAAAATCGTCAAAAATTTCACTGGTGATTTTAGTGCATAAATCGACTAATTTCGATGCGTAGAGTTCGAAAAACGCGCTGGATCATGGCGCGAACACTTTAATCCGTCGCAAAATGCGAAGTAAAGGAGGGTCAAATTGGCATCGCATTCGCTTACTTTAAAGCCAGATAAAATTTAAAATATCGTACTTAGGAGGAATCTGTTTGCGCCAATCGAATTTTCTGCTCAAAATATACAAGAAAATATCGAAAAAATATCCGATTTGAGACTTTCACTTTTTGGGGTAAAAAAGTTTCAAAGGGGTTAACCTTTGAATTTTTTCAAAAATCGTCAAAAATTTCACTGGTGATTTTAGTGCATAAATCGACTAATTTCGATGCGTAGAGTTCGAAAAACGCGCTGGATCATGGCGCAAACACTTTAATCCGTCGCAAAATGCGAAGTAAAGGAGGGTCAAATTGGCATCGCATTCGCTTACTTTAAAGCCAGATAAAATTTAAAATAACGTACTTAGGAGGAATCTGTTTGCGCCAATCGAATTTTCTGCTCAAAATATACAAGAAAATATCGAAAAAGTATCCGATTTGAGACTTTCACTTTTTGGGGTAAAAAAGTTTCAAAGGGGTTAACCTTTGAATTTTTTCAAAAATCGTCAAAAATTTCACTGGTGATTTTAGTGCATAAATCGACTAATTTCGATGCGTAGAGTTCGAAAAACGCGCTGGATCATGGCGCAAACACTTTAATCCGTCGCAAAATGCGAAGTAAAGGAGGGTCAAATTGGCATCGCATTCGCTTACTTTAAAGCCAGATAAAATTTAAAATATCGTACTTAAGAGGAATCTGTTTGCGCCAATCGAATTTTCTGCCCAAAATATACAAGAAAATATCGAAAAAGTATCCGATTTGAGACTTTCACTTTTTGGGGTAAAAAAGTTTCAAAGGGGTTAACCTTTGAATTTTTTCAAAAATCGTCAAAAATTTCACTGGTGATTTTAGTGCATAAATCGACTAATTTCGATGCGTAGAGTTCGAAAAACGCGCTGGATCATGGCGCAAACACTTTAATCCGTCGCAAAATGCGAAGTAAAGGAGGGTCAAATTGGCATCGCATTCGCTTACTTTAAAGCCAGATAAAATTTAAAATATCGTACTTAGGAGGAATCTGTTTGCGCCAATCGAATTTTCTGCTCAAAATATACAAGAAAATATCGAAAAAGTATCCGATTTGAGACTTTCACTTTTTGGAGTATAAAAGTTTCAAAGGGGTTAACCTTTGAATTTTTTCAAAAATCGTCAATAATTTCACTGGTGATTTTAGTGCATAAATCAACTAATTTCGATGCGTAGAGTTCGAAAAACGCGCTGGATCATGGCGCAAACACTTTAATCCGTCGCAAAATGCGAAGTAAAGGAGGGTCAAATTGGCATCGCATTCGCTTACTTTAAAGCCAGATAAAATTTAAAATATCGTACTTAGGAGGAATCTCTTTGCGCCAATCGAATTTTCTGCTCAAAATATACAAGAAAATATCGAAAAAGTATCCGATTTGAGACTTTCACTTTTTGGGGTAAAAAAGTTTCAAAGGGGTTAACCTTTGAATTTTTTCAAAAATCGTCAAAAATTTCACTGGTGATTTTAGTGCATAAATCGACTAATTTCGATGCGTAGAGTTCGAAAAACGCGCTGGATCATGGCGCAAAAACTTTAATCCGTCGCAAAATGCGAAGTAAAGGAGGGTCAAATTGGCATCGCATTCGCTTACTTTAAAGCCAGATAAAATTTAAAATATCGTACTTAGGAGGAATCTGTTTGCGCCAATCGAATTTTCTGCTCAAAATATACAAGAAAATATCGAAAAAGTATCCGATTTGAGACTTTCACTTTTTGGGGTAAAAAAGTTTCAAAGGGGTTAACCTTTGAATTTTTTCAAAATTCGTCAAAAATTTCACTGGTGATTTTAGTGCATAAATCGACTAATTTCGATGCGTAGAGTTCGAAAAACGCGCTGGATCATGGCGCAAACACTTTAATCCGTCGCAAAATGCGAAGTAAAGGAGGGTCAAATTGGCATCGCATTCGCTTACTTTAAAGCCAGATAAAATTTAAAATATCGTACTTAGGAGGAATCTGTTTGCGCCAATCGAATTTTCTGCTCAAAATATACAAAAAAATATCGAAAAAGTATCCGATTTGAGACTTTCACTTTTTGGGGTAAAAAAGTTTCAAAGGGGTTAACCTTTGAATTTTTTCAAAAATCGTCAAAAATTTCACTGGTGATTTTAGTGCATAAATCGACTAATTTCGATGCGTAGAGTTCGAAAAACGCGCTGGATCATGGCGCAAACACTTTAATCCGTCGCAAAATGCGAAGTAAAGGAGGGTCAAATTGGCATCGCATTCGCTTACTTTAAAGCCAGATAAAATTTAAAATATCGTACTTAGGAGGAATCTGTTTGCGCCAATCGAATTTTCTGCTCAAAATATACAAGAAAATATCGAAAAAGTATCCGATTTGAGACTTTCACTTTTTGGGGTAAAAAAGTTTCAAAGGGGTTAACCTTTGAATTTTTTCAAAAATCGTCAAAAATTTCACTGGTGATTTTAGTGCATAAATCGACTAATTTCGATGCGTAGAGTTCGAAAAACGCGCTGGATCATGGCGCAAACACTTTAATCCGTCGCAAAATGCGAAGTAAAGGAGGGTCAAATTGGCATCGCATTCGCTTACTTTAAAGCCAGATAAAATTTAAAATAACGTACTTAGGAGGAATCTGTTTGCGCCAATCGAATTTTCTGCTCAAAATATACAAGAAAATATCGAAAAAGTATCCGATTTGAGACTTTCACTTTTTGGGGTAAAAAAGTTTCAAAGGGGTTAACCTTTGAATTTTTTCAAAAATCGTCAAAAATTTCACTGGTGATTTTAGTGCATAAATCGACTAATTTCGATGCGTAGAGTTCGAAAAACGCGCTGGATCATGGCGCAAACACTTTAATCCGTCGCAAAATGCGAAGTAAAGGAGGGTCAAATTGGCATCGCATTCGCTTACTTTAAAGCCAGATAAAATTTAAAATATCGTACTTAGGAGGAATCTGTTTGCGCCAATCGAATTTTCTGCTCAAAATATACAAGAAAATATCGAAAAAGTATCCGATTTGAGACTTTCACTTTTTGGGGTAAAAAAGTTTCAAAGGGGTTAACCTTTGAATTTTTTCAAAAATCGTAATAAATTTCACTGGTGATTTTAGTGCATAAATCGACTAATTTCGATGCGTAGAGTTCGAAAAACGCGCTGGATCATGGCGCAAACACTTTAATCCGTCGCAAAATGCGAAGTAAAGGAGGGTCAAATTGGCATCGCATTCGCTTACTTTAAAGCCAGATAAAATTTAAAATATCGTACTTAGGAGGAATCTGTTTGCGCCAATCGAATTTTCTGCTCAAAATATACAAGAAAATATCGAAAAAGTATCCGATTTGAGACTTTCACTTTTTGGAGTATAAAAGTTTCAAAGGGGTTAACCTTTGAATTTTTTCAAAAATCGTCAATAATTTCACTGGTGATTTTAGTGCATAAATCAACTAATTTCGATGCGTAGAGTTCGAAAAACGCGCTGGATCATGGCGCAAACACTTTAATCCGTCGCAAAATGCGAAGTAAAGGAGGGTCAAATTGGCATCGCATTCGCTTACTTTAAAGCCAGATAAAATTTAAAATATCGTACTTAGGAGGAATCTGTTTGCGCCAATCGAATTTTCTGCTCAAAATATACAAGAAAATATCGAAAAAGTATCCGATTTGAGACTTTCACTTTTTGGGGTAAAAAAGTTTCAAAGGGGTTAACCTTTGAATTTTTTCAAAAATCGTCAATAATTTCACTGGTGATTTTAGTGCATAAATCGACTAATTTCGATGCGTAGAGTTCGAAAAACGCGCTGGATCATGGCGCAAACACTTTAATCCGTCGCAAAATGCGAAGTAAAGGAGGGTCAAATTGGCATCGCATTCGCTTACTTTAAAGCCAGATAAAATTTAAAATATCGTACTTAGGAGGAATCTGTTTGCGCCAATCGAATTTTCTGCTCAAAATATACAAGAAAATATCGAAAAAGTATCCGATTTGAGACTTTCACTTTTTGGGGTAAAAAAGTTTCAAAAATTTCACTGGTGATTTTAGTGCATAAATCGACTAATTTCGATGCGTAGAGTTCGAAAAACGCGCTGGATCATGGCGCAAACACTTTAATCCGTCGCAAAATGCGAAGTAAAGGAGGGTCAAATTGGCATCGCATTCGCTTACTTTAAAGCCAGATAAAATTTAAAATATCGTACTTAGGAGGAATCTGTTTGCGCCAATCGAATTTTCTGCTCAAAATATACAAGAAAATATCGAAAAAGTATCCGATTTGAGACTTTCACTTTTTGGGGTAAAAAAGTTTCAAAGGGGTTAACCTTTGAATTTTTTCAAAAATCGTCAAAAATTTCACTGGTGATTTTAGTGCATAAATCGACTAATTTCGATGCGTAGATTTCGAAAAACGCGCTGGATCATGGCGCAAACACTTTAATCCGTCGCAAAATGCGAAGTAAAGGAGGGTCAAATTGGCATCGCATTCGCTTACTTTAAAGCCAGATAAAATTTAAAATATCGTACTTAGGAGGAATCTGTTTGCGCCAATCGAATTTTCTGCTCAAAATATACAAGAAAATATCGAAAAAGTATCCGATTTGAGACTTTCACTTTTTGGGGTAAAAAATTTCAAAGGGGTTAACCTTTGAATTTTTTCAAAAATCGTCAAAAATTTCACTGGTGATTTTAGTGCATAAATCGACTAATTTCGATGCGTAGAGTTCGAAAAACGCGCTGGATCATGGCGCAAACACTTTAATCCGTCGCAAAATGCGAAGTAAAGGAGGGTCAAATTGGCATCGCATTCGCTTTCTTTAAAGCCAGATAAAATTTAAAATAACGTACTTAGGAGGAATCTGTTTGCGCCAATCGAATTTTCTGCTCAAAATATACAAGAAAATATCGAAAAAGTATCCGATTTGAGACTTTCACTTTTTGGGGTAAAAAAGTTTCAAAGGGGTTAACCTTTGAATTTTTTCAAAAATCGTCAATAATTTTCACTGGTGATTTTAGTGCATAAATCGACTAATTTCGATGCGTAGAGTTCGAAAAACGCGCTGGATCATGGCGCAAACACTTTAATCCGTCGCAAAATGCGAAGTAAAGGAGGGTCAAATTGGCATCGCATTCGCTTACTTTAAAGCCAGATAAAATTTAAAATATCGTACTTAGGAGGAATCTGTTTGCGCCAATCGAATTTTCTGCTCAAAATATACAAGAAAATATCGAAAAAGTATCCGATTTGAGACTTTCACTTTTTGGGGTAAAAAAGTTTCAAAGGGGTTAACCTTTGAATTTTTTCAAAATTCGTCAAAAATTTCACTGGTGATTTTAGTGCATAAATCGACTAATTTCGATGCGTAGAGTTCGAAAAACGCGCTGGATCATGGCGCAAACACTTTAATCCGTCGCAAAATGCGAAGTAAAGGAGGGTCAAATTGGCATCGCATTCGCTTACTTTAAAGCCAGATAAAATTTAAAATATCGTACTTAGGAGGAATCTGTTTGCGCCAATCGAATTTTCTGCTCAAAATATACAAAAAAATATCGAAAAAGTATCCGATTTGAGACTTTCACTTTTTGGGGTAAAAAAGTTTCAAAGGGGTTAACCTTTGAATTTTTTCAAAAATCGTAAAAAATTTCACTGGTGATTTTAGTGCATAAATCGACTAATTTCGATGCGTAGAGTTCGAAAAACGCGCTGGATCATGGCGCAAACACTTTAATCCGTCGCAAAATGCGAAGTAAAGGAGGGTCAAATTGGCATCGCATTCGCTTACTTTAAAGCCAGATAAAATTTAAAATATCGTACTTAGGAGGAATCTGTTTGCGCCAATCGAATTTTCTGCTCAAAATATACAAGAAAATATCGAAAAAGTATCCGATTTGAGACTTTCACTTTTTGGGGTAAAAAAGTTTCAAAGGGGTTAACCTTTGAATTTTTTCAAAAATCGTCAAAAATTTCACTGGTGATTTTAGTGCATAAATCGACTAATTTCGATGCGTAGAGTTCGAAAAACGCGCTGGATCATGGCGCAAACACTTTAATCCGTCGCAAAATGCGAAGTAAAGGAGGGTCAAATTGGCATCGCATTCGCTTACTTTAAAGCCAGATAAAATTTAAAATAACGTACTTAGGAGGAATCTGTTTGCGCCAATCGAATTTTCTGCTCAAAATATACAAGAAAATATCGAAAAAGTATCCGATTTGAGACTTTCACTTTTTGGGGTAAAAAAGTTTCAAAGGGGTTAACCTTTGAATTTTTTCAAAAATCGTCAAAAATTTCACTGGTGATTTTAGTGCATAAATCGACTAATTTCGATGCGTAGAGTTCGAAAAACGCGCTGGATCATGGCGCAAACACTTTAATCCGTCGCAAAATGCGAAGTAAAGGAGGGTCAAATTGGCATCGCATTCGCTTACTTTAAAGCCAGATAAAATTTAAAATATCGTACTTAGGAGGAATCTGTTTGCGCCAATCGAATTTTCTGCTCAAAATATACAAGAAAATATCGAAAAAGTATCCGATTTGAGACTTTCACTTTTTGGGGTAAAAAAGTTTCAAAGGGGTTAACCTTTGAATTTTTTCAAAAATCGTCAAAAATTTCACTGGTGATTTTAGTGCATAAATCGACTAATTTCGATGCGTAGAGTTCGAAAAACGCGCTGGATCATGGCGCAAACACTTTAATCCGTCGCAAAATGCGAAGTAAAGGAGGGTCAAATTGGCATCGCATTCGCTTACTTTAAAGCCAGATAAAATTTAAAATATCGTACTTAGGAGGAATCTGTTTGCGCCAATCGAATTTTCTGCTCAAAATATACTAGAAAATATCGAAAAAGTATCCGATTTGAGACTTTCACTTTTTGGGGTAAAAAAGTTTCAAAGGGGTTAACCTTTGAATTTTTTCAAAAATCGTCAAAAATTTCACTGGTGATTTTAGTGCATAAATCGACTAATTTCGATGCGTAGAGTTCGAAAAACGCGCTGGATCATGGCGCAAACACTTTAATCCGTCGCAAAATGCGAAGTAAAGGAGGGTCAAATTGGCATCGCATTCGCTTACTTTAAAGCCAGATAAAATTTAAAATATCGTACTTAGGAGGAATCTGTTTGCGCCAATCGAATTTTCTGCTCAAAATATACAAGAAAATATCGAAAAAGTATCCGATTTGAGACTTTCACTTTTTGGAGTATAAAAGTTTCAAAGGGGTTAACCTTTAAATTTTTTCAAAAATCGTCAATAATTTCACTGGTGATTTTTGTGCATAAATCGACTAATTTTGATGCGTAGAGTTCGAAAAACGCGCTGGATCATGGCGCAAACACTTTAATCCGTCGCAAAATGCGAAGTAAAGGAGGGCCAAATTGGCATCGCATTCGCTTACTTTAAAGCCAGATAAAATTTAAAATATCGTACTTAGGAGGAATCTGTTTGCGCCAATCGAATTTTCTGCTCAAAATATACAAGAAAATATCGAAAAAGTATCCGATTTGAGACTTTCACTTTTTGGAGTATAAAAGTTTCAAAGGGGTTAACCTTTAAATTTTTTCAAAAATCGTCAATAATTTCACTGGTGATTTTAGTGCATAAATCGACTAATTTTGATGCGTAGAGTTCGAAAAACGCGCTGGATCATGGCGCAAACACTTTAATCCGTCGCAAAATGCGAAGTAAAGGAGGGTCAAATTGGCATCGCATTCGCTTACTTTAAAGCCAGATAAAATTTAAAATATCGTACTTAGGAGGAATCTGTTTGCGCCAATCGAATTTTCTGCTCAAAATATACAAGAAAATATCGAAAAAGTATCCGATTTGAGACTTTCACTTTTTGGGGTAAAAAAGTTTCAAAGGGGTTAACCTTTGAATTTTTTCAAAAATCGTCAAAAATTTCACTGGTGATTTTAGTGCATAAATCGACTAATTTCGATGCGTAGAGTTCGAAAAACGCGCTGGATCATGGCGCAAACACTTTAATCCGTCGCAAAATGCGAAGTAAAGGAGGGTCAAATTGGCATCGCATTCGCTTACTTTAAAGCCAGATAAAATTTAAAATATCGTACTTAGGAGGAATCTGTTTGCGCCAATCGAATTTTCTGCTCAAAATATACAAGAAAATATCGAAAAAGTATCCGATTTGAGACTTTCACTTTTTGGGGTAAAAAAGTTTCAAAAATTTCACTGGTGATTTTAGTGCATAAATCGACTAATTTCGATGCGTAGAGTTCGAAAAACGCGCTGGATCATGGCGCAAACACTTTAATCCGTCGCAAAATGCGAAGTAAAGGAGGGTCAAATTGGCATCGCATTCGCTTACTTTAAAGCCAGATAAAATTTAAAATATCGTACTTAGGAGGAATCTGTTTGCGCCAATCGAATTTTCTGCTCAAAATATACAAGAAAATATCGAAAAAGTATCCGATTTGAGACTTTCACTTTTTGGAGTATAAAAGTTTCAAAGGGGTTAACCTTTAAATTTTTTCAAAAATCGTCAATAATTTCACTGGTGATTTTAGTGCATAAATCGACTAATTTTGATGCGTAGAGTTCGAAAAACGCGCTGGATCATGGCGCAAACACTTTAATCCGTCGCAAAATGCGAAGTAAAGGAGGGTCAAATTGGCATCGCATTCGCTTACTTTAAAGCCAGATAAAATTTAAAATATCGTACTTAGGAGGAATCTGTTTGCGCCAATCGAATTTTCTGCTCAAAATATACAAGAAAATATCGAAAAAGTATCCGATTTGAGACTTTCACTTTTTGGGGTAAAAAAGTTTCAAAGGGGTTAACCTTTGAATTTTTTCAAAATTCGTCAAAAATTTCACTGGTGATTTTAGTGCATAAATCGACTAATTTCGATGCGTAGAGTTCGAAAAACGCGCTGGATCATGGCGCAAACACTTTAATCCGTCGCAAAATGCGAAGTAAAGGAGGGTCAAATTGGCATCGCATTCGCTTACTTTAAAGCCAGATAAAATTTAAAATATCGTACTTAGGAGGAATCTGTTTGCGCCAATCGAATTTTCTGCTCAAAATATACAAAAAAATATCGAAAAAGTATCCGATTTGAGACTTTCACTTTTTGGGGTAAAAAAGTTTCAAAGGGGTTAACCTTTGAATTTTTTCAAAAATCGTAAAAAATTTCACTGGTGATTTTAGTGCATAAATCGACTAATTTCGATGCGTAGAGTTCGAAAAACGCGCTGGATCATGGCGCAAACACTTTAATCCGTCGCAAAATGCGAAGTAAAGGAGGGTCAAATTGGCATCGCATTCGCTTACTTTAAAGCCAGATAAAATTTAAAATATCGTACTTAGGAGGAATCTGTTTGCGCCAATCGAATTTTCTGCTCAAAATATACAAGAAAATATCGAAAAAGTATCCGATTTGAGACTTTCACTTTTTGGGGTAAAAAAGTTTCAAAGGGGTTAACCTTTGAATTTTTTCAAAAATCGTCAAAAATTTCACTGGTGATTTTAGTGCATAAATCGACTAATTTCGATGCGTAGAGTTCGAAAAACGCGCTGGATCATGGCGCAAACACTTTAATCCGTCGCAAAATGCGAAGTAAAGGAGGGTCAAATTGGCATCGCATTCGCTTACTTTAAAGCCAGATAAAATTTAAAATAACGTACCTAGGAGGAATCTGTTTGCGCCAATCGAATTTTCTGCTCAAAATATACAAGAAAATATCGAAAAAGTATCCGATTTGAGACTTTCACTTTTTGGGGTAAAAAAGTTTCAAAGGGGTTAACCTTTGAATTTTTTCAAAAATCGTCAAAAATTTCACTGGTGATTTTAGTGCATAAATCGACTAATTTCGATGCGTAGAGTTCGAAAAACGCGCTGGATCATGGCGCAAACACTTTAATCCGTCGCAAAATGCGAAGTAAAGGAGGGTCAAATTGGCATCGCATTCGCTTACTTTAAAGCCAGATAAAATTTAAAATATCGTACTTAGGAGGAATCTGTTTGCGCCAATCGAATTTTCTGCTCAAAATATACAAGAAAATATCGAAAAAGTATCCGATTTGAGACTTTCACTTTTTGGGGTAAAAAAGTTTCAAAGGGGTTAACCTTTGAATTTTTTCAAAAATCGTCAAAAATTTCACTGGTGATTTTAGTGCATAAATCGACTAATTTCGATGCGTAGAGTTCGAAAAACGCGCTGGATCATGGCGCAAACACTTTAATCCGTCGCAAAATGCGAAGTAAAGGAGGGTCAAATTGGCATCGCATTCGCTTACTTTAAAGCCAGATAAAATTTAAAATATCGTACTTAGGAGGAATCTGTTTGCGCCAATCGAATTTTCTGCTCAAAATATACTAGAAAATATCGAAAAAGTATCCGATTTGAGACTTTCACTTTTTGGGGTAAAAAAGTTTCAAAGGGGTTAACCTTTGAATTTTTTCAAAAATCGTCAAAAATTTCACTGGTGATTTTAGTGCATAAATCGACTAATTTCGATGCGTAGAGTTCGAAAAACGCGCTGGATCATGGCGCAAACACTTTAATCCGTCGCAAAATGCGAAGTAAAGGAGGGTCAAATTGGCATCGCATTCGCTTACTTTAAAGCCAGATAAAATTTAAAATATCGTACTTAGGAGGAATCTGTTTGCGCCAATCGAATTTTCTGCTCAAAATATACAAGAAAATATCGAAAAAGTATCCGATTTGAGACTTTCACTTTTTGGAGTATAAAAGTTTCAAAGGGGTTAACCTTTAAATTTTTTCAAAAATCGTCAATAATTTCACTGGTGATTTTAGTGCATAAATCGACTAATTTTGATGCGTAGAGTTCGAAAAACGCGCTGGATCATGGCGCAAACACTTTAATCCGTCGCAAAATGCGAAGTAAAGGAGGGTCAAATTGGCATCGCATTCGCTTACTTTAAAGCCAGATAAAATTTAAAATATCGTACTTAGGAGGAATCTGTTTGCGCCAATCGAATTTTCTGCTCAAAATATACAAGAAAATATCGAAAAAGTATCCGATTTGAGACTTTCACTTTTTGGGGTAAAAAAGTTTCAAAGGGGTTAACCTTTGAATTTTTTCAAAAATCGTCAAAAATTTCACTGGTGATTTTAGTGCATAAATCGACTAATTTCGATGCGTAAAGTTCGAAAAACGCGCTGGATCATGGCGCAAACACTTTAATCCGTCGCAAAATGCGAAGTAAAGGAGGGTCAAATTGGCATCGCATTCGCTTACTTTAAAGCCAGATAAAATTTAAAATAACGTACTTAGGAGGAATCTGTTTGCGCCAATCGAATTTTCTGCTCAAAATATACAAGAAAATATCGAAAAAGTATCCGATTTGAGACTTTCACTTTTTGGGGTAAAAAAGTTTCAAAGGGGTTAACCTTTGAATTTTTTCAAAAATCGTCAAAAATTTCACTGGTGATTTTAGTGCATAAATCGACTAATTTCGATGCGTAGAGTTCGAAAAACGCGCTGGATCATGGCGCAAACACTTTAATCCGTCGCAAAATGCGAAGTAAAGGAGGGTCAAATTGGCATCGCATTCGCTTACTTTAAAGCCAGATAAAATTTAAAATATCGTACTTAGGAGGAATCTGTTTGCGCCAATCGAATTTTCTGCTCAAAATATACAAGAAAATATCGAAAAAGTATCCGATTTGAGACTTTCACTTTTTGGGGTAAAAAAGTTTCAAAGGGGTTAACCTTTGAATTTTTTCAAAAATCGTCAAAAATTTCACTGGTGATTTTAGTGCATAAATCGACTAATTTCGATGCGTAGAGTTCGAAAAACGCGCTGGATCATGGCGCAAACACTTTAATCCGTCGCAAAATGCGAAGTAAAGGAGGGTCAAATTGGCATCGCATTCGCTTACTTTAAAGCCAGATAAAATTTAAAATATCGTACTTAGGAGGAATCTGTTTGCGCCAATCGAATTTTCTGCTCAAAATATACAAGAAAATATCGAAAAAGTATCCGATTTGAGACTTTCACTTTTTGGAGTATAAAAGTTTCAAAGGGGTTAACCTTTGAATTTTTTCAAAAATCGTCAATAATTTCACTGGTGATTTTAGTGCATAAATCAACTAATTTCGATGCGTAGAGTTCGAAAAACGCGCTGGATCATGGCGCAAACACTTTAATCCGTCGCAAAATGCGAAGTAAAGGAGGGTCAAATTGGCATCGCATTCGCTTACTTTAAAGCCAGATAAAATTTAAAATATCGTACTTAGGAGGAATCTGTTTGCGCCAATCGAATTTTCTGCTCAAAATATACAAGAAAATATCGAAAAAGTATCCGATTTGAGACTTTCACTTTTTGGGGTAAAAAAGTTTCAAAGGGGTTTGAATTTGAATTTTTTCAAAAATCGTCAATAATTTCACTGGTGATTTTAGTGCATAAATCGACTAATTTCGATGCGTAGAGTTCGAAAAACGTGCTGGATCATGGCGCAAACACTTTAATCCGTCGCAAAATGCGAAGTAAAGGAGGGTCAAATTGGCATCGCATTCGCTTACTTTAAAGCCAGATAAAATTTAAAATATCGTACTTAGGAGGAATCTGTTTGCGCCAATCGAATTTTCTGCTCAAAATATACAAGAAAATATCGAAAAAGTATCCGATTTGAGACTTTCACTTTTTGGGGTAAAAAAGTTTCAAAGGGGTTAACCTTTGAATTTTTTCAAAAATCGTCAAAAATTTCACTGGTGATTTTAGTGCATAAATCGACTAATTTCGATGCGTAGAGTTCGAAAAACGCGCTGGATCATGGCGCAAACACTTTAATCCGTCGCAAAATGCGAAGTAAAGGAGGGTCAAATTGGCATCGCATTCGCTTACTTTAAAGCCAGATAAAATTTAAAATATCGTACTTAGAAGGAATCTGTTTGCGCCAATCGAATTTTCTGCTCAAAATATACAAGAAAATATCGAAAAAGTATCCGATTTGAGACTTTCACTTTTTGGGGTAAAAAAGTTTCAAAGGGGTTAACCTTTGAATTTTTTCAAAAATCGTCAAAAATTTCACTGGTGATTTTAGTGCATAAATCGACTAATTTCGATGCGTAGAGTTCGAAAAACGCGCTGGATCATGGCGCAAACATTTTAATCCGTCGCAAAATGCGAAGTAAAGGAGGGTCAAATTGGCATCGCATTCGCTTACTTTAAAGCCAGATAAAATTTAAAATATCGTACTTAGGAGGAATCTGTTTGCGCCAATCGAATTTTCTGCTCAAAATATACAAGAAAATATCGAAAAAGTATCCGATTTGAGACTTTCACTTTTTGGGGTAAAAAAGTTTCAAAGGGGTTTTTTTCAAAAATCGTCAAAAATTTCACTGGTGATTTTAGTGCATAAATCGACTAATTTCGATGCGTAGAGTTCGAAAAACGCGCTGGATCATGGCGCAAACACTTTAATCCGTCGCAAAATGCGAAGTAAAGGAGGGTCAAATTGGCATCGCATTCGCTTACTTTAAAGCCAGATAAAATTTAAAATATCGTACTTAGGAGGAATCTGTTTGCGCCAATCGAATTTTCTGCTCAAAATATACAAGAAAATATCGAAAAAGTATCCGATTTGAGACTTTCACTTTTTGGGGTAAAAAAGTTTCAAAGGGGTTAACCTTTGAATTTTTTCAAAAATCGTCAAAAATTTCACTGGTGATTTTAGTGCATAAATCGACTAATTTCGATGCGTAGAGTTCGAAAAACGCGCTGGATCATGGCGCAAACACTTTAATCCGTCGCAAAATGCGAAGTAAAGGAGGGTCAAATTGGCATCGCATTCGCTTACTTTAAAGCCAGATAAAATTTAAAATATCGTACTTAGGAGGAATCTGTTTGCGCCAATCGAATTTTCTGCTCAAAATATACAAGAAAATATCGAAAAAGTATCCGATTTGAGACTTTCACTTTTTGGGGTAAAAAAGTTTCAAAGGGGTTAACCTTTGAATTTTTTCAAAAATCGTCAAAAATTTCACTGGTGATTTTAGTGCATAAATCGACTAATTTCGATGCGTAGAGTTCGAAAAACGCGCTGGATCATGGCGCAAACACTTTAATCCGTCGCAAAATGCGAAGTAAAGGAGGGTCAAATTGGCATCGCATTCGCTTACTTTAAAGCCAGATAAAATTTAAAATATCGTACTTAGGAGGAATCTGTTTGCGCCAATCGAATTTTCTGCTCAAAATATACAAGAAAATATCGAAAAAGTATCCGATTTGAGACTTTCACTTTTTGGGGTAAAAAAGTTTCAAAGGGGTTAACCTTTGAATTTTTTCAAAAATCGTCAAAAATTTCACTGGTGATTTTAGTGCATAAATCGACTAATTTCGATGCGTAGAGTTCGAAAAACGCGCTGGATCATGGCGCAAACACTTTAATCCGTCGCAAAATGCGAAGTAAAGGAGGGTCAAATTGGCATCGCATTCGCTTACTTTAAAGCCAGATAAAATTTAAAATATCGTACTTAGGAGGAATCTGTTTGCGCCAATCGAATTTTCTGCTCAAAATATACAAGAAAATATCGAAAAAGTATCCGATTTGAGACTTTCACTTTTTGGGGTAAAAAAGTTTCAAAGGGGTTTGAATTTGAATTTTTTCAAAAATCGTCAATAATTTCACTGGTGATTTTAGTGCATAAATCGACTAATTTCGATGCGTAGAGTTCGAAAAACGTGCTGGATCATGGCGCAAACACTTTAATCCGTCGCAAAATGCGAAGTAAAGGAGGGTCAAATTGGCATCGCATTCGCTTACTTTAAAGCCAGATAAAATTTAAAATATCGTACTTAGGAGGAATCTGTTTGCGCCAATCGAATTTTCTGCTCAAAATATACAAGAAAATATCGAAAAAGTATCCGATTTGAGACTTTCACTTTTTGGGGTAAAAAAGTTTCAAAGGGGTTAACCTTTGAATTTTTTCAAAAATCGTCAAAAATTTCACTGGTGATTTTAGTGCATAAATCGACTAATTTCGATGCGTAGAGTTCGAAAAACGCGCTGGATCATGGCGCAAACATTTTAATCCGTCGCAAAATGCGAAGTAAAGGAGGGTCAAATTGGCATCGCATTCGCTTACTTTAAAGCCAGATAAAATTTAAAATATCGTACTTACGAGGAATCTGTATGCGCCAATCGAATTTTCTGCTCAAAATATACAAGAAAATATCGAAAAAGTATCCGATTTGAGACTTTCACTTTTTGTATCGTAATGTAATATCGTACTTAGGAGGAATCTGTTTGCGCCAATCGAATTTTCTGCTCAAAATATACAAGAAAATATCGAAAAAGTATCCGATTTGAGACTTTCACTTTTTGGGGTAAAAAAGTTTCAAAGGGGTTAACCTTTGAATTTTTTCAAAAATCGTCAAAAATTTCACTGGTGATTTTAGTGCATAAATCGACTAATTTCGATGCGTAGAGTTCGAAAAACGCGCTGGATCATGGCGCAAACACTTTAATCCGTCGCAAAATGCGAAGTAAAGGAGGGTCAAATTGGCATCGCATTCGCTTACTTTAAAGCCAGATAAAATTTAAAATATCGTACTTAGGAGGAATCTGTTTGCGCCAATCGAATTTTCTGCTCAAAATATACAAGAAAATATCGAAAAAGTATCCGATTTGAGACTTTCACTTTTTGGGGTAAAAAAGTTTCAAAGGGGTTAACCTTTGAATTTTTTCAAAAATCGTCAAAAATTTCACTGGTGATTTTAGTGCATAAATCGACTAATTTCGATGCGTAGAGTTCGAAAAACGCGCTGGATCATGGCGCAAACACTTTAATCCGTCGCAAAATGCGAAGTAAAGGAGGGTCAAATTGGCATCGCATTCGCTTACTTTAAAGCCAGATAAAATTTAAAATATCGTACTTAGGAGGAATCTGTTTGCGCCAATCGAATTTTCTGCTCAAAATATACAAGAAAATATCGAAAAAGTATCCGATTTGAGACTTTCACTTTTTGGGGTAAAAAAGTTTCAAAGGGGTTTGAATTTGAATTTTTTCAAAAATCGTCAATAATTTCACTGGTGATTTTAGTGCATAAATCGACTAATTTCGATGCGTAGAGTTCGAAAAACGTGCTGGATCATGGCGCAAACACTTTAATCCGTCGCAAAATGCGAAGTAAAGGAGGGTCAAATTGGCATCGCATTCGCCTACTTTAAAGCCAGATAAAATTTAAAATATCGTACTTAGGAGGAATCTGTTTGCGCCAATCGAATTTTCTGCTCAAAATATACAAGAAAATATCGAAAAAGTATCCGATTTGAGACTTTCACTTTTTGGGGTAAAAAAGTTTCAAAGGGGTTAACCTTTGAATTTTTTCAAAAAGCGTCAAAAATTTCACTGGTGATTTTAGTGCATAAATCGACTAATTTCGATGCGTAGAGTTCGAAAAACGCGCTGGATCATGGCGCAAACACTTTAATCCGTCGCAAAATGCGAAGTAAAGGAGGGTCAAATTGGCATCGCATTCGCTTACTTTAAAGCCAGATAAAATTTAAAATATCGTACTTAGGAGGAATCTGTTTGCGCCAATCGAATTTTCTGCTCAAAATATACAAGAAAATATCGAAAAAGTATCCGATTTGAGACTTTCACTTTTTGGGGTAAAAAAGTTTCAAAGGGGTTAACCTTTGAATTTTTTCAAAAATCGTCAAAAATTTCACTGGTGATTTTAGTGCATAAATCGACTAATTTCGATGCGTAGAGTTCGAAAAACGCGCTGGATCATAGCGCAAACATTTTAATCCGTCGCAAAATGCGAAGTAAAGGAGGGTCAAATTGGCATCGCATTCGCTTACTTTAAAGCCAGATAAAATTTAAAATATCGTACTTACGAGGAATCTGTATGCGCCAATCGAATTTTCTGCTCAAAATATACAAGAAAATATCGAAAAAGTATCCGATTTGAGACTTTCACTTTTTGGGGTAAAAAAGTTTCAAAGGGGTTAACCTTTGAATTTTTTCAAAAATCGTCAAAAATTTCACTGGTGATTTTAGTGCATAAATCGACTAATTTCGATGCGTAGAGTTCGAAAAACGCGCTGGATCATGGCGCAAACACTTTAATCCGTCGCAAAATGCGAAGTAAAGGAGGGTCAAATTGGCATCGCATTCGCTTACTTTAAAGCCAGATAAAATTTAAAATATCGTACTTAGGAGGAATCTGTTTGCGCCAATCGAATTTTCTGCTCAAAATATACAAGAAAACATCGAAAAAGTATCCGATTTGAGACTTTCACTTTTTGGGGTAAAAAAGTTTCAAAGGGGTTTGAATTTGAATTTTTTCAAAAATCGTCAATAATTTCACTGGTGATTTTAGTGCATAAATCGACTAATTTCGATGCGTAGAGTTCGAAAAACGCGCTGGATCATGGCGCAAACACTTTAATCCGTCGCAAAATGCGAAGTAAAGGAGGGTCAAATTGGCATCGCATTCGCCTACTTTAAAGCCAGATAAAATTTAAAATATCGTACTTAGGAGGAATCTGTTTGCGCCAATCGAATTTTCTGCTCAAAATATACAAGAAAATATCGAAAAAGTATCCGATTTGAGACTTTCACTTTTTGGGGTAAAAAAGTTTCAAAGGGGTTAACCTTTGAATTTTTTCAAAAAGCGTCAAAAATTTCACTGGTGATTTTAGTGCATAAATCGACTAATTTCGATGCGTAGAGTTCGAAAAACGCGCTGGATCATGGCGCAAACACTTTAATCCGTCGCAAAATGCGAAGTAAAGGAGGGTCAAATTGGCATCGCATTCGCTTACTTTAAAGCCAGATAAAATTTAAAATATCGTACTTAGGAGGAATCTGTTTGCGCCAATCGAATTTTCTGCTCAAAATATACAAGAAAATATCGAAAAAGTATCCGATTTGAGACTTTCACTTTTTGGGGTAAAAAAGTTTCAAAGGGGTTAACCTTTGAATTTTTTCAAAAATCGTCAAAAATTTCACTGGTGATTTTAGTGCATAAATCGACTAATTTCGATGCGTAGAGTTCGAAAAACGCGCTGGATCATGGCGCAAACATTTTAATCCGTCGCAAAATGCGAAGTAAAGGAGGGTCAAATTGGCATCGCATTCGCTTACTTTAAAGCCAGATAAAATTTAAAATATCGTACTTACGAGGAATCTGTATGCGCCAATCGAATTTTCTGCTCAAAATATACAAGAAAATATCGAAAAAGTATCCGATTTGAGACTTTCACTTTTTGGGGTAAAAAAGTTTCAAAGGGGTTAACCTTTGAATTTTTTCAAAAAGCGTCAAAAATTTCACTGGTGATTTTAGTGCATAAATCGACTAATTTCGATGCGTAGAGTTCGAAAAACGCGCTGGATCATGGCGCAAACACTTTAATCCGTCGCAAAATGCGAAGTAAAGGAGGGTCAAATTGGCATCGCATTCGCTTATTTTAAAGCCAGATAAAATTTAAAATATCGTACTTAGGAGGAATCTGTTTGCGCCAATCGAATTTTCTGCTCAAAATATACAAGAAAATATCGAAAAAGTATCCGATTTGAGACTTTCACTTTTTGGGGTAAAAAAGTTTCAAAGGGGTTAACCTTTGAATTTTTTCAAAAATCGTCAAAAATTTCACTGGTGATTTTAGTGCATAAATCGACTAATTTCGATGCGTAGAGTTCGAAAAACGCGCTGGATCATGGCGCAAACACTTTAATCCGTCGCAAAATGCGAAGTAAAGGAGGGTCAAATTGGCATCGCATTCGCTTACTTTAAAGCCAGATAAAATTTAAAATATCGTACTTAGGAGGAATCTGTTTGCGCCAATCGAATTTTCTGCTCAAAATATACAAGAAAATATCGAAAAAGTATCCGATTTGAGACTTTCACTTTTTGGGGTAAAAAAGTTTCAAAGGGGTTAACCTTTGAATTTTTTCAAAAATCGTCAAAAATTTCACTGGTGATTTTAGTGCATAAATCGACTAATTTCGATGCGTAGAGTTCGAAAAACGCGCTGGATCATGGCGCAAACACTTTAATCCGTCGCAAAATGCGAAGTAAAGGAGGGTCAAATTGGCATCGCATTCGCTTACTTTAAAGCCAGATAAAATTTAAAATATCGTACTTAGGAGGAATCTGTTTGCGCCAATCGAATTTTCTGCTCAAAATATACAAGAAAGTATCGAAAAAGTATCCGATTTGAGACTTTCACTTTTTGGGGTAAAAAAGTTTCAAAGGGGTTTGAATTTGAATTTTTTCAAAAATCGTCAATAATTTCACTGGTGATTTTAGTGCATAAATCGACTAATTTCGATGCGTAGAGTTCGAAAAACGCGCTGGATCATGGCGCAAACACTTTAATCCGTCGCAAAATGCGAAGTAAAGGAGGGTCAAATTGGCATCGCATTCGCTTACTTTAAAGCCAGATAAAATTTAAAATATCGTACTTAGGAGGAATCTGTTTGCGCCAATCGAATTTTCTGCTCAAAATATACAAGAAAATATCGAAAAAGTATCCGATTTGAGACTTTCACTTTTTGGGGTAAAAAAGTTTCAAAGGGGTTAACCTTTGAATTTTTTCAAAAATCGTCAAAAATTTCACTGGTGATTTTAGTGCATAAATCGACTAATTTCGATGCGTAGAGTTCGAAAAACGCGCTGGATCATGGCGCAAACACTTTAATCCGTCGCAAAATGCGAAGTAAAGGAGGGTCAAATTGGCATCGCATTCGCTTACTTTAAAGCCAGATAAAATTTAAAATATCGTACTTAGGAGGAATCTGTTTGCGCCAATCGAATTTTCTGCTCAAAATATACAAGAAAATATCGAAAAACTATCCGATTTGAGACTTTCACTTTTTGGGGTAAAAAAGTTTCAAAGGGGTTAACCTTTGAATTTTTTCAAAAATCGTCAAAAATTTCACTGGTGATTTTAGTGCATAAATCGACTAATTTCGATGCGTAGAGTTCGAAAAACGCGCTGGATCATGGCGCAAACACTTTAATCCGTCGCAAAATGCGAAGTAAAGGAGGGTCAAATTGGCATCGCATTCGCTTACTTTAAAGACAGATAAAATTTAAAATATCGTACTTAGGAGGAATCTGTTTGCGCCAATCGAATTTTCTGCTCAAAATATACAAGAAAATATCGAAAAAGTATCCGATTTGAGACTTTCACTTTTTGGGGTAAAAAAGTTTCAAAGGGGTTACCCTTTGAATTTTTTCAAAAATCGTCAAAAATTTCTCTGGTGATTTTAGTGCATAAATCGACTAATTTCGATGCGTAGAGTTCGAAAAACGCGCTGGATCATGGCGCAAACACTTTAATCCGTCGCAAAATGCGAAGTAAAGGAGGGTCAAATTGGCATCGCATTCGCTTACTTTAAAGCCAGATAAAATTTAAAATATCGTACTTAGGAGGAATCTGTTTGCGCCAATCGAATTTTCTGCTCAAAATATACAAGAAAATATCGAAAAAGTATCCGATTTGAGACTTTCACTTTTTGGGGTAAAAAAGTTTCAAAGGGGTTAACCTTTGAATTTTTTCAAAAATCGTCAAAAATTTCACTGGTGATTTTAGTGCATAAATCGACTAATTTCGATGCGTAGAGTTCGAAAAACGCGCTGGATCATGGCGCAAACACTTTAATCCGTCGCAAAATGCGAAGTAAAGGAGGGTCAAATTGGCATCGCATTCGCTTACTTTAAAGCCAGATAAAATTTAAAATATCGTACTTAGGAGGAATCTGTTTGCGCCAATCGAATTTTCTGCTCAAAATATACAAGAAAATATCGAAAAAGTATCCGATTTGAGACTTTCACTTTTTGGGGTAAAAAAGTTTCAAAGGGGTTAACCTTTGAATTTTTTCAAAAATCGTCAAAAATTTCACTGGTGATTTTAGTGCATAAATCGACTAATTTCGATGCGTAGAGTTCGAAAAACGCGCTGGATCATGGCGCAAACACTTTAATCCGTCGCAAAATGCGAAGTAAAGGAGGGTCAAATTGGCATCGCATTCGCTTACTTTAAAGCCAGATAAAATTTAAAATATCGTACTTAGGAGGAATCTGTTTGCGCCAATCGAATTTTCTGCTCAAAATATACAAGAAAATATCGAAAAAGTATCCGATTTGAGACTTTCACTTTTTGGGGTAAAAAAGTTTCAAAGGGGTTAACCTTTGAATTTTTTCAAAAATCGTCAAAAATTTCACTGGTGATTTTAGTGCATAAATCGACTAATTTCGATGCGTAGAGTTCGAAAAACGCGCTGGATCATGGCGCAAACACTTTAATCCGTCGCAAAATGCGAAGTAAAGGAGGGTCAAATTGGCATCGCATTCGCTTACTTTAAAGCCAGATAAAATTTAAAATATCGTACTTAGGAGGAATCTGTTTGCGCCAATCGAATTTTCTGCTCAAAATATACAAGAAAATATCGAAAAAGTATCCGATTTGAGACTTTCACTTTTTGGGGTAAAAAAGTTTCAAAGGGGTTTGAATTTGAATTTTTTCAAAAATCGTCAATAATTTCACTGGTGATTTTAGTGCATAAATCGACTAATTTCGATGCGTAGAGTTCGAAAAACGTGCTGGATCATGGCGCAAACACTTTAATCCGTCGCAAAATGCGAAGTAAAGGAGGGTCAAATTGGCATCGCATTCGCTTACTTTAAAGCCAGATAAAATTTAAAATATCGTACTTAGGAGGAATCTGTTTGCGCCAATCGAATTTTCTGCTCAAAATATACAAGAAAATATCGAAAAAGTATCCGATTTGAGACTTTCACTTTTTGGGGTAACAAAGTTTCAAAGGGGTTAACCTTTGAATTTTTTCAAAAATCGTCAAAAATTTCACTGGTGATTTTAGTGCATAAATCGACTAATTTCGATGCGTAGAGTTCGAAAAACGCGCTGGATCATGGCGCAAACATTTTAATCCGTCGCAAAATGCGAAGTAAAGGAGGGTCAAATTGGCATCGCATTCGCTTACTTTAAAGCCAGATAAAATTTAAAATATCGTACTTACGAGGAATCTGTATGCGCCAATCGAATTTTCTGCTCAAAATATACAAGAAAATATCGAAAAAGTATCCGATTTGAGACTTTCACTTTTTGTATCGTAATGTAATATCGTACTTAGGAGGAATCTGTTTGCGCCAATCGAATTTTCTGCTCAAAATATACAAGAAAATATCGAAAAAGTATCCGATTTGAGACTTTCACTTTTTGGGGTAAAAAAGTTTCAAAGGGGTTAACCTTTGAATTTTTTCAAAAATCGTCAAAAATTTCACTGGTGATTTTAGTGCATAAATCGACTAATTTCGATGCGTAGAGTTCGAAAAACGCGCTGGATCATGGCGCAAACACTTTAATCCGTCGCAAAATGCGAAGTAAAGGAGGGTCAAATTGGCATCGCATTCGCTTACTTTAAAGCCAGATAAAATTTAAAATATCGTACTTAGGAGGAATCTGTTTGCGCCAATCGAATTTTCTGCTCAAAATATACAAGAAAATATCGAAAAAGTATCCGATTTGAGACTTTCACTTTTTGGGGTAAAAAAGTTTCAAAGGGGTTAACCTTTGAATTTTTTCAAAAATCGTCAAAAATTTCACTGGTGATTTTAGTGCATAAATCGACTAATTTCGATGCGTAGAGTTCGAAAAACGCGCTGGATCATGGCGCAAACACTTTAATCCGTCGCAAAATGCGAAGTAAAGGAGGGTCAAATTGGCATCGCATTCGCTTACTTTAAAGCCAGATAAAATTTAAAATATCGTACTTAGGAGGAATCTGTTTGCGCCAATCGAATTTTCTGCTCAAAATATACAAGAAAATATCGAAAAAGTATCCGATTTGAGACTTTCACTTTTTGGGGTAAAAAAGTTTCAAAGGGGTTTGAATTTGAATTTTTTCAAAAATCGTCAATAATTTCACTGGTGATTTTAGTGCATAAATCGACTAATTTCGATGCGTAGAGTTCGAAAAACGTGCTGGATCATGGCGCAAACACTTTAATCCGTCGCAAAATGCGAAGTAAAGGAGGGTCAAATTGGCATCGCATTCGCCTACTTTAAAGCCAGATAAAATTTAAAATATCGTACTTAGGAGGAATCTGTTTGCGCCAATCGAATTTTCTGCTCAAAATATACAAGAAAATATCGAAAAAGTATCCGATTTGAGACTTTCACTTTTTGGGGTAAAAAAGTTTCAAAGGGGTTAACCTTTGAATTTTTTCAAAAAGCGTCAAAAATTTCACTGGTGATTTTAGTGCATAAATCGACTAATTTCGATGCGTAGAGTTCGAAAAACGCGCTGGATCATGGCGCAAACACTTTAATCCGTCGCAAAATGCGAAGTAAAGGAGGGTCAAATTGGCATCGCATTCGCTTACTTTAAAGCCAGATAAAATTTAAAATATCGTACTTAGGAGGAATCTGTTTGCGCCAATCGAATTTTCTGCTCAAAATATACAAGAAAATATCGAAAAAGTATCCGATTTGAGACTTTCACTTTTTGGGGTAAAAAAGTTTCAAAGGGGTTAACCTTTGAATTTTTTCAAAAATCGTCAAAAATTTCACTGGTGATTTTAGTGCATAAATCGACTAATTTCGATGCGTAGAGTTCGAAAAACGCGCTGGATCATAGCGCAAACATTTTAATCCGTCGCAAAATGCGAAGTAAAGGAGGGTCAAATTGGCATCGCATTCGCTTACTTTAAAGCCAGATAAAATTTAAAATATCGTACTTACGAGGAATCTGTATGCGCCAATCGAATTTTCTGCTCAAAATATACAAGAAAATATCGAAAAAGTATCCGATTTGAGACTTTCACTTTTTGGGGTAAAAAAGTTTCAAAGGGGTTAACCTTTGAATTTTTTCAAAAATCGTCAAAAATTTCACTGGTGATTTTAGTGCATAAATCGACTAATTTCGATGCGTAGAGTTCGAAAAACGCGCTGGATCATGGCGCAAACACTTTAATCCGTCGCAAAATGCGAAGTAAAGGAGGGTCAAATTGGCATCGCATTCGCTTACTTTAAAGCCAGATAAAATTTAAAATATCGTACTTAGGAGGAATCTGTTTGCGCCAATCGAATTTTCTGCTCAAAATATACAAGAAAACATCGAAAAAGTATCCGATTTGAGACTTTCACTTTTTGGGGTAAAAAAGTTTCAAAGGGGTTTGAATTTGAATTTTTTCAAAAATCGTCAATAATTTCACTGGTGATTTTAGTGCATAAATCGACTAATTTCGATGCGTAGAGTTCGAAAAACGTGCTGGATCATGGCGCAAACACTTTAATCCGTCGCAAAATGCGAAGTAAAGGAGGGTCAAATTGGCATCGCATTCGCCTACTTTAAAGCCAGATAAAATTTAAAATATCGTACTTAGGAGGAATCTGTTTGCGCCAATCGAATTTTCTGCTCAAAATATACAAGAAAATATCGAAAAAGTATCCGATTTGAGACTTTCACTTTTTGGGGTAAAAAAGTTTCAAAGGGGTTAACCTTTGAATTTTTTCAAAAAGCGTCAAAAATTTCACTGGTGATTTTAGTGCATAAATCGACTAATTTCGATGCGTAGAGTTCGAAAAACGCGCTGGATCATGGCGCAAACACTTTAATCCGTCGCAAAATGCGAAGTAAAGGAGGGTCAAATTGGCATCGCATTCGCTTACTTTAAAGCCAGATAAAATTTAAAATATCGTACTTAGGAGGAATCTGTTTGCGCCAATCGAATTTTCTGCTCAAAATATACAAGAAAATATCGAAAAAGTATCCGATTTGAGACTTTCACTTTTTGGGGTAAAAAAGTTTCAAAGGGGTTAACCTTTGAATTTTTTCAAAAATCGTCAAAAATTTCACTGGTGATTTTAGTGCATAAATCGACTAATTTCGATGCGTAGAGTTCGAAAAACGCGCTGGATCATGGCGCAAACATTTTAATCCGTCGCAAAATGCGAAGTAAAGGAGGGTCAAATTGGCATCGCATTCGCTTACTTTAAAGCCAGATAAAATTTAAAATATCGTACTTACGAGGAATCTGTATGCGCCAATCGAATTTTCTGCTCAAAATATACAAGAAAATATCGAAAAAGTATCCGATTTGAGACTTTCACTTTTTGGGGTAAAAAAGTTTCAAAGGGGTTAACCTTTGAATTTTTTCAAAAATCGTCAAAAATTTCACTGGTGATTTTAGTGCATAAATCGACTAATTTCGATGCGTAGAGTTCGAAAAACGCGCTGGATCATGGCGCAAACACTTTAATCCGTCGCAAAATGCGAAGTAAAGGAGGGTCAAATTGGCATCGCATTCGCTTATTTTAAAGCCAGATAAAATTTAAAATATCGTACTTAGGAGGAATCTGTTTGCGCCAATCGAATTTTCTGCTCAAAATATACAAGAAAATATCGAAAAAGTATCCGATTTGAGACTTTCACTTTTTGGGGTAAAAAAGTTTCAAAGGGGTTAACCTTTGAATTTTTTCAAAAATCGTCAAAAATTTCACTGGTGATTTTAGTGCATAAATCGACTAATTTCGATGCGTAGAGTTCGAAAAACGCGCTGGATCATGGCGCAAACACTTTAATCCGTCGCAAAATGCGAAGTAAAGGAGGGTCAAATTGGCATCGCATTCGCTTACTTTAAAGCCAGATAAAATTTAAAATATCGTACTTAGGAGGAATCTGTTTGCGCCAATCGAATTTTCTGCTCAAAATATACAAGAAAATATCGAAAAAGTATCCGATTTGAGACTTTCACTTTTTGGGGTAAAAAAGTTTCAAAGGGGTTAACCTTTGAATTTTTTCAAAAATCGTCAAAAATTTCACTGGTGATTTTAGTGCATAAATCGACTAATTTCGATGCGTAGAGTTCGAAAAACGCGCTGGATCATGGCGCAAACACTTTAATCCGTCGCAAAATGCGAAGTAAAGGAGGGTCAAATTGGCATCGCATTCGCTTACTTTAAAGCCAGATAAAATTTAAAATATCGTACTTAGGAGGAATCTGTTTGCGCCAATCGAATTTTCTGCTCAAAATATACAAGAAAATATCGAAAAAGTATCCGATTTGAGACTTTCACTTTTTGGGGTAAAAAAGTTTCAAAGGGGTTTGAATTTGAATTTTTTCAAAAATCGTCAATAATTTCACTGGTGATTTTAGTGCATAAATCGACTAATTTCGATGCGTAGAGTTCGAAAAACGCGCTGGATCATGGCGCAAACACTTTAATCCGTCGCAAAATGCGAAGTAAAGGAGGGTCAAATTGGCATCGCATTCGCTTACTTTAAAGCCAGATAAAATTTAAAATATCGTACTTAGGAGGAATCTGTTTGCGCCAATCGAATTTTCTGCTCAAAATATACAAGAAAATATCGAAAAAGTATCCGATTTGAGACTTTCACTTTTTGGGGTAAAAAAGTTTCAAAGGGGTTAACCTTTGAATTTTTTCAAAAATCGTCAAAAATTTCACTGGTGATTTTAGTGCATAAATCGACTAATTTCGATGCGTAGAGTTCGAAAAACGCGCTGGATCATGGCGCAAACACTTTAATCCGTCGCAAAATGCGAAGTAAAGGAGGGTCAAATTGGCATCGCATTCGCTTACTTTAAAGCCAGATAAAATTTAAAATATCGTACTTAGGAGGAATCTGTTTGCGCCAATCGAATTTTCTGCTCAAAATATACAAGAAAATATCGAAAAACTATCCGATTTGAGACTTTCACTTTTTGGGGTAAAAAAGTTTCAAAGGGGTTAACCTTTGAATTTTTTCAAAAATCGTCAAAAATTTCACTGGTGATTTTAGTGCATAAATCGACTAATTTCGATGCGTAGAGTTCGAAAAACGCGCTGGATCATGGCGCAAACACTTTAATCCGTCGCAAAATGCGAAGTAAAGGAGGGTCAAATTGGCATCGCATTCGCTTACTTTAAAGACAGATAAAATTTAAAATATCGTACTTAGGAGGAATCTGTTTGCGCCAATCGAATTTTCTGCTCAAAATATACAAGAAAATATCGAAAAAGTATCCGATTTGAGACTTTCACTTTTTGGGGTAAAAAAGTTTCAAAGGGGTTACCCTTTGAATTTTTTCAAAAATCGTCAAAAATTTCTCTGGTGATTTTAGTGCATAAATCGACTAATTTCGATGCGTAGAGTTCGAAAAACGCGCTGGATCATGGCGCAAACACTTTAATCCGTCGCAAAATGCGAAGTAAAGGAGGGTCAAATTGGCATCGCATTCGCTTACTTTAAAGCCAGATAAAATTTAAAATATCGTACTTAGGAGGAATCTGTTTGCGCCAATCGAATTTTCTGCTCAAAATATACAAGAAAATATCGAAAAAGTATCCGATTTGAGACTTTCACTTTTTGGGGTAAAAAAGTTTCAAAGGGGTTAACCTTTGAATTTTTTCAAAAATCGTCAAAAATTTCACTGGTGATTTTAGTGCATAAATCGACTAATTTCGATGCGTAGAGTTCGAAAAACGCGCTGGATCATGGCGCAAACACTTTAATCCGTCGCAAAATGCGAAGTAAAGGAGGGTCAAATTGGCATCGCATTCGCTTACTTTAAAGCCAGATAAAATTTAAAATATCGTACTTAGGAGGAATCTGTTTGCGCCAATCGAATTTTCTGCTCAAAATATACAAGAAAATATCGAAAAAGTATCCGATTTGAGACTTTCACTTTTTGGGGTAAAAAAGTTTCAAAGGGGTTAACCTTTGAATTTTTTCAAAAATCGTCAAAAATTTCACTGGTGATTTTAGTGCATAAATCGACTAATTTCGATGCGTAGAGTTCGAAAAACGCGCTGGATCATGGCGCAAACACTTTAATCCGTCGCAAAATGCGAAGTAAAGGAGGGTCAAATTGGCATCGCATTCGCTTACTTTAAAGCCAGATAAAATTTAAAATATCGTACTTAGGAGGAATCTGTTTGCGCCAATCGAATTTTCTGCTCAAAATATACAAGAAAATATCGAAAAACTATCCGATTTGAGACTTTCACTTTTTGGGGTAAAAAAGTTTCAAAGGGGTTAACCTTTGAATTTTTTCAAAAATCGTCAAAAATTTCACTGGTGATTTTAGTGCATAAATCGACTAATTTCGATGCGTAGAGTTCGAAAAACGCGCTGGATCATGGCGCAAACACTTTAATCCGTCGCAAAATGCGAAGTAAAGGAGGGTCAAATTGGCATCGCATTCGCTTACTTTAAAGCCAGATAAAATTTAAAATATCGTACTTAGGAGGAATCTGTTTGCGCCAATCGAATTTTCTGCTCAAAATATACAAGAAAATATCGAAAAAGTATCCGATTTGAGACTTTCACTTTTTGGGGTAAAAAAGTTTCAAAGGGGTTAACCTTTGAATTTTTTCAAAAATCGTCAATAATTTCACTGGTGATTTTAGTGCATAAATCGACTAATTTCGATGCGTAGAGTTCGAAAAACGCGCTGGATCATGGCGCAAACACTTTAATCCGTCGCAAAATGCGAAGTAAAGGAGGGTCAAATTGGCATCGCATTCGCTTACTTTAAAGCCAGATAAAATTTAAAATATCGTACTTAGGAGGAATCTGTTTGCGCCAATCGAATTTTCTGCTCAAAATATACAAGAAAATATCGAAAAAGTATCCGATTTGAGACTTTCACTTTTTGGGGTAAAAAAGTTTCAAAGGGGTTAACCTTTGAATTTTTTCAAAAATCGTCAAAAATTTCACTGGTGATTTTAGTGCATAAATCGACTAATTTCGATGCGTAGAGTTCGAAAAACGCGCTGGATCATGGCGCAAACACTTTAATCCGTCGCAAAATGCGAAGTAAAGGAGGGTCAAATTGGCATCGCATTCGCTTACTTTAAAGCCAGATAAAATTTAAAATATCGTACTTAGGAGGAATCTGTTTGCGCCAATCGAATTTTCTGCTCAAAATATACAAGAAAATATCGAAAAAGTATCCGATTTGAGACTTTCACTTTTTGGGGTAAAAAAGTTTCAAAGGGGTTAACCTTTGAATTTTTTCAAAAATCGTCAAAAATTTCACTGGTGATTTTAGTGCATAAATCGACTAATTTCGATGCGTAGAGTTCGAAAAACGCGCTGGATCATGGCGCAAACACTTTAATCCGTCGCAAAATGCGAAGTAAAGGAGGGTCAAATTGGCATCGCATTCGCTTACTTTAAAGCCAGATAAAATTTAAAATATCGTACTTAGGAGGAATCTGTTTGCGCCAATCGAATTTTCTGCTCAAAATATACAAGAAAATATCGAAAAAGTATCCGATTTGAGACTTTCACTTTTTGGGGTAAAAAAGTTTCAAAGGGGTTAACCTTTGAATTTTTTCAAAAATCGTCAATAATTTCACTGGTGATTTTAGTGCATAAATCGACTAATTTCGATGCGTAGAGTTCGAAAAACGCGCTGGATCATGGCGCAAACACTTTAATCCGTCGCAAAATGCGAAGTAAAGGAGGGTCAAATTGGCATCGCATTCGCTTACTTTAAAGCCAGATAAAATTTAAAATATCGTACTTAGGAGGAATCTGTTTGCGCCAATCGAATTTTCTGCTCAAAATATACAAGAAAATATCGAAAAAGTATCCGATTTGAGACTTTCACTTTTTGGGGTAAAAAAGTTTCAAAGGGGTTAACCTTTGAATTTTTTCAAAAATCGTCAAAAATTTCACTGGTGATTTTAGTGCATAAATCGACTAATTTCGATGCGTAGAGTTCGAAAAACGCGCTGGATCATGGCGCAAACACTTTAATCCGTCGCAAAATGCGAAGTAAAGGAGGGTCAAATTGGCATCGCATTCGCTTACTTTAAAGCCAGATAAAATTTAAAATATCGTACTTAGGAGGAATCTGTTTGCGCCAATCGAATTTTCTGCTCAAAATATACAAGAAAATATCGAAAAAGTATCCGATTTGAGACTTTCACTTTTTGGGGTAAAAAAGTTTCAAAGGGGTTAACCTTTGAATTTTTTCAAAAATCGTCAATAATTTCACTGGTGATTTTAGTGCATAAATCGACTAATTTCGATGCGTAGAGTTCGAAAAACGCGCTGGATCATGGCGCAAACACTTTAATCCGTCGCAAAATGCGAAGTAAAGGAGGGTCAAATTGGCATCGCATTCGCTTACTTTAAAGCCAGATAAAATTTAAAATATCGTACTTAGGAGGAATCTGTTTGCGCCAATCGAATTTTCTGCTCAAAATATACAAGAAAATATCGAAAAAGTATCCGATTTGAGACTTTCACTTTTTGGGGTAAAAAAGTTTCAAAGGGGTTAACCTTTGAATTTTTTCAAAAATCGTCAATAATTTCACTGGTGATTTTAGTGCATAAATCGACTAATTTCGATGCGTAGAGTTCGAAAAACGCGCTGGATCATGGCGCAAACACTTTAATCCGTCTCAAAATGCGAAGTAAAGGAGGGTCAAATTGGCATCGCATTCGCTTATTTTAAAGCCAGATAAAATTTAAAATATCGTACTTAGGAGGAATCTGTTTGCGCCAATCGAATTTTCTGCTCAAAATATACAAGAAAATATCGAAAAAGTATCCGATTTGAGACTTTCACTTTTTGGGGTAAAAAAGTTTCAAAGGGGTTAACCTTTGAATTTTTTCAAAAATCGTCAAAAATTTCACTGGTGATTTTAGTGCATAAATCGACTAATTTCGATGCGTAGAGTTCGAAAAACGCGCTGGATCATGGCGCAAACACTTTAATCCGTCGCAAAATGCGAAGTAAAGGAGGGTCAAATTGGCATCGCATTCGCTTACTTTAAAGCCAGATAAAATTTAAAATATCGTACTTAGGAGGAATCTGTTTGCGCCAATCGAATTTTCTGCTCAAAATATACAAGAAAATATCGAAAAAGTATCCGATTTGAGACTTTCACTTTTTGGGGTAAAAAAGTTTCAAAGGGGTTAACCTTTGAATTTTTTCAAAAATCGTCAAAAATTTCACTGGTGATTTTAGTGCATAAATCGACTAATTTCGATGCGTAGAGTTCGAAAAACGCGCTGGATCATGGCGCAAACACTTTAATCCGTCGCAAAATGCGAAGTAAAGGAGGGTCAAATTGGCATCGCATTCGCTTACTTTAAAGCCAGATAAAATTTAAAATATCGTACTTAGGAGGAATCTGTTTGCGCCAATCGAATTTTCTGCTCAAAATATACAAGAAAATATCGAAAAAGTATCCGATTTGAGACTTTCACTTTTTGGGGTAAAAAAGTTTCAAAGGGGTTAACCTTTGAATTTTTTCAAAAATCGTCAAAAATTTCACTGGTGATTTTAGTGCATAAATCGACTAATTTCGATGCGTAGAGTTCGAAAAACGCGCTGGATCATGGCGCAAAAACTTTAATCCGTCGCAAAATGCGAAGTAAAGGAGGGTCAAATTGGCATCGCATTCGCTTACTTTAAAGCCAGATAAAATTTAAAATATCGTACTTACGAGGAATCTGTTTGCGCCAATCGAATTTTCTGCTCAAAATATACAAGAAAATATCGAAAAAGTATCCGATTTGAGACTTTCACTTTTTGGGGTAAAAAAGTTTCAAAGGGGTTAACCTTTGAATTTTTTCAAAAAACGTCAAAAATTTCACTGGTGATTTTAGTGCATAAATCGACTAATTTCGATGCGTAGAGTTCGAAAAACGCGCTGGATCATGGCGCAAACACTTTAATCCGTCGCAAAATGCGAAGTAAAGGAGGGTCAAATTGGCATCGCATTCGCTTATTTTAAAGCCAGATAAAATTTAAAATATCGTACTTAGGAGGAATCTGTTTGCGCCAATCGAATTTTCTGCTCAAAATATACAAGAAAATATCGAAAAAGTATCCGATTTGAGACTTTCACTTTTTGGGGTAAAAAAGTTTCAAAGGGGTTAACCTTGGAATTTTTTCAAAAATGGTCAAAAATTTCACTGGTGATTTTAGTGCATAAATCGACTAATTTCGATGCGTAGAGTTCGAACAACGCGCTGGATCATGGCGCAAACACTTTAATCCGTCGCAAAATGCGAAGTAAAGGAGGGTCAAATTGGCATCGCATTCGCTTACTTTAAAGCCAGATAAAATTTAAAATATCGTACTTAGGAGGAATCTGTTTGCGCCAATCGAATTTTCTGCTCAAAATATACAAGAAAATATCGAAAAAGTATCCGATTTGAGACTTTCACTTTTTGGGGTAAAAAAGTTTCAAAGAGGTTAACCTTTGAATTTTTTCAAAAATCGTCAAAAATTTCACTGGTGATTTTAGTGCATAAATCGACTAATTTCGATGCGTAGAGTTCGAAAAACGCGCTGGATCATGGCGCAAACACTTTAATCCGTCGCAAAATGCGAAGTAAAGGAGGGTCAAATTGGCATCGCATTCGCTTACTTTAAAGCCAGATAAAATTTAAAATATCGTACTTAGGAGGAATCTGTTTGCGCCAATCGAATTTTCTGCTCAAAATATACAAGAAAATATCGAAAAAGTATCCGATTTGAGACTTTCACTTTTTGGGGTAAAAAAGTTTCAAAGGGGTTAACCTTTGAATTTTTTCAAAAATCGTCAAAAATTTCACTGGTGATTTTAGTGCATAAATCGACTAATTTCGATGCGTAGAGTTCGAAAAACGCGCTGGATCATGGCGCAAACACTTTAATCCGTCGCAAAATGCGAAGTAAAGGAGGGTCAAATTGGCATCGCATTCGCTTACTTTAAAGCCAGATAAAATTTAAAATATCGTACTTAGGAGGAATCTGTTTGCGCCAATCGAATTTTCTGCTCAAAATATACAAGAAAATATCGAAAAAGTATCCGATTTGAGACTTTCACTTTTTGGGGTAAAAAAGTTTCAAAGGGGTTAACCTTTGAATTTTTTCAAAAATCGTCAAAAATTTCACTGGTGATTTTAGTGCATAAATCGACTAATTTCGATGCGTAGAGTTCGAAAAACGCGCTGGATCATGGCGCAAACACTTCAATCCGTCGCAAAATGCGAAGTAAAGGAGGGTCAAATTGGCATCGCATTCGCTTACTTTAAAGCCAGATAAAATTTAAAATATCGTACTTAGGAGGAATCTGTTTGCGCCAATCGAATTTTCTGCTCAAAATATACAAGAAAATATCGAAAAAGTATCCGATTTGAGACTTTCACTTTTTGGGGTAAAAAAGTTTCAAAGGGGTTAACCTTTGAATTTTTTCAAAAATCGTCAATAATTTCACTGGTGATTTTAGTGCATAAATCGACTAATTTCGATGCGTAGAGTTCGAAAAACGCGCTGGATCATGGCGCAAACACTTTAATCCGTCGCAAAATGCGAAGTAAAGGAGGGTCAAATTGGCATCGCATTCGCTTACTTTAAAGCCAGATAAAATTTAAAATATCGTACTTACGAGGAATCTGTTTGCGCCAATCGAATTTTCTGCTCAAAATATACAAGAAAATATCGAAAAAGTATCCGATTTGAGACTTTCACTTTTTGGGGTAAAAAAGTTTCAAAGGGGTTAACCTTTGAATTTTTTCAAAAATCGTCAAAAATTTCACTGGTGATTTTAGTGCATAAATCGACTAATTTCGATGCGTAGAGTTCGAAAAACGCGCTGGATCATGGCGCAAACACTATAATCCGTCGCAAAATGCGAAGTAAAGGAGGGTCAAATTGGCATCGCATTCGCTTACTTTAAAGCCAGATAAAATTTAAAATATCGTACTTAGGAGGAATCTGTTTGCGCCAATCGAATTTTCTGCTCAAAATATACAAGAAAATATCGAAAAAGTATCCGATTTGAGACTTTCACTTTTTGGGGTAAAAAAGTTTCAAAGAGGTTAACCTTTGAATTTTTTCAAAAATCGTCAAAAATTTCACTGATGATTTTAGTGCATAAATCGACTAATTTCGATGCGTAGAGTTCGAAAAACGCGCTGGATCATTGCGCAAACACTTTAATCCGTCGCAAAATGCGAAGTAAAGGAGGGTCAAATTGGCATCGCATTCGCTTACTTTAAAGCCAGATAAAATTTAAAATATCGTACTTAGGAGGAATCTGTTTGTGCCAATCGAATTTTCTGCTCAAAATATACAAGAAAATATCGAAAAAGTATCCGATTTGAGACTTTCACTTTTTGGGGTAAAAAAGTTTCAAAGGGGTTAACCTTTGAATTTTTTCAAAAATCGTCAATAATTTCACTGGTGATTTTAGTGCATAAATCGACTAATTTCGATGCGTAGAGTTCGAAAAACGCGCTGGATCATGGCGCAAACACTTTAATCCGTCGCAAAATGCGAAGTAAAGGAGGGTCAAATTGGCATCGCATTCGCTTACTTTAAAGCCAGATAAAATTTAAAATATCGTACTTAGGAGGAATCTGTTTGCGCCAATCGAATTTTCTGCTCAAAATATACAAGAAAATATCGAAAAAGTATCCGATTTGAGACTTTCACTTTTTGGGGTAAAAAAGTTTCAAAGGGGTTAACCTTTGAATTTTTTCAAAAATCGTCAAAAATTTCACTGGTGATTTTAGTGCATAAATCGACTAATTTCGATGCGTAGAGTTCGAAAAACGCGCTGGATCATGGCGCAAACACTTCAATCCGTCGCAAAATGCGAAGTAAGGGAGGGTCAAATTGGCATCGCATTCGCTTACTTTAAAGCCAGATAAAATTTAAAATATCGTACTTAGGAGGAATCTGTTTGCGCCAATCGAATTTTCTGCTCAAAATATACAAGAAAATATCGAAAAAGTATCCGATTTGAGACATTCACTTTTTGGGGTAAAAAAGTTTCAAAGGGGTTAACCTTTGAATTTTTTCAAAAATCGTCAAAAATTTCACTGGTGATTTTAGTGCATAAATCGACTAATTTCGATGCGTAGAGTTCGAAAAACGCGCTGGATCATGGCGCAAACACTTTAATCCGTCGCAAAATGCGAAGTAAAGGAGGGTCAAATTGGCATCGCATTCGCTTACTTTAAAGCCAGATAAAATTTAAAATATCGTACTTAGGAGGAATCTGTTTGCGCCAATCGAATTTTCTGCTCAAAATATACAAGAAAATATCGAAAAAGTATCCGATTTGAGACTTTCACTTTTTGGGGTAAAAAAGTTTCAAAGGGGTTAACCTTTGAATCTTTTCAAAAATCGTCAAAAATTTCACTGGTGATTTTAGTGCATAAATCGACTAATTTCGATGCGTTGAGTTCGAAAAACGCGCTGGATCATGGCGCAAACACTTTAATCCGTCGCAAAATGCGAAGTAAAGGAGGGTCAAATTGGCATCGCATTCGCTTATTTTAAAGCCAGATAAAATTTAAAATATCGTACTTACGAGGAATCTGTATGCGCCAATCGAATTTTCTGCTCAACATATACAAGAAAATATCGAAAAAGTATCCGATTTGAGACTTTCACTTTTTGGGGTAAAAAAGTTTCAAAGGGGTTAACCTTTGAATTTTTTCAAAAATCGTCAAAAATTTCACTGGTGATTTTAGTGCATAAATCGACTAATTTCGATGCGTAGAGTTCGAAAAACGCGCTGGATCATGGCGCAAACACTTTAATCCGTCGCAAAATGCGAAGTAAAGGAGGGTCAAATTGGCATCGCATTCGCTTACTTTAAAGCCAGATAAAATTTAAAATATCGTACTTAGGAGGAATCTGTATGCGCCAATCGAATTTTCTGCTCAAAATATACAAGAAAATATCGAAAAAGTATCCGATTTGAGACTTTCACTTTTTGGGGTAAAAAAGTTTCAAAGGGGTTAACCTTTGAATTTTTTCAAAAATCGTCAAAAATTTCACTGGTGATTTTAGTGCATAAATCGACTAATTTCGATGCGTAGAGTTCGAAAAACGCGCTGGATCATGGCGAAAACACTTTAATCCGTCTCAAAATGCGAAGTAAAGGAGGGTCAAATTGGCATCGCATTCGCTTACTTTAAAGCCAGATAAAATTTAAAATATCGTACTTAGGAGGAATCTGTTTGCGCCAATCGAATTTTCTGCTCAAAATATACAAGAAAATATCGAAAAAGTATCCGATTTGAGACTTTCACTTTTTGGGGTAAAAAAGTTTCAAAGGGGTTAACCTTTGAATTTTTTCAAAAATCGTCAAAAATTTCACTGGTGATTTTAGTGCATAAATCGACTAATTTCGATGCGTAGAGTTCGAAAAACGCGCTGGATCATGGCGCAAACACTTTAATCCGTCGCAAAATGCGAAGTAAAGGAGGGTCAAATTGGCATCGCATTCGCTTACTTTAAAGCCAGATAAAATTTAAAATATCGTACTTAGGAGGAATCTGTTTGCGCCAATCGAATTTTCTGCTCAAAATATACAAGAAAATATCGAAAAAGTATCCGATTTGAGACTTTCACTTTTTGGGGTAAAAAAGTTTCAAAGGGGTTAACCTTTGAATTTTTTCAAAAATCGTCAAAAATTTCACTGGTGATTTTAGTGCATAAATCGACTAATTTCGATGCGTAGATTTCGAAAAACGCTCTGGATCATGGCGCAAACACTTTAATCCGTCGCAAAATGCGAAGTAAAGGAGGGTCAAATTGGCATCGCATTCGCTTACTTTAAAGGCAGATAAAATTTAAAATATCGTACTTACGAGGAATATGTATGCGCCAATCGAATTTACTGCTCAAAATATACAAGAAAATATCGAAAAAGTATCCGATTTGAGACTTTCACTTTTTGGGGTAAAAAAGTTTCAAAGGGGTTAACCTTTGAATTTTTTCAAAAATCGTCAAAAATTTCACTGGTGATTTTAGTGCATAAATCGACTAATTTCGATGCGTAGAGTTCGAAAAACGCGCTGGATCATGGCGCAAACACTTTAATCCGTCGCAAAATGCGAAGTAAAGGAGGGTCAAATTGGCATCGCATTCGCTTACTTTAAAGCCAGATAAAATTTAAAATATCGTACTTAGGAAGAATCTGTTTGCGCCAATCGAATTTTCTGCTCAAAATATACAAGAAAATATCGAAAAAGTATCCGATTTGAGACTTTCACTTTTTGGGGTAAAAAAGTTTCAAAGGGGTTGTTAACCTTTGAATTTTTTCAAAAATCGTCAAAAATTTCACTGGTGATTTTAGTGCATAAATCGACTAATTTCGATGCGTAGAGTTCGAAAAACGCGCTGGATCATGGCGCAAACACTTTAATGCGTCGCAAAATGCGAAGTAAAGGAGGGTCAAATTGGCATCGCATTCGCTTACTTTAAAGCCAGATAAAATTTAAAATATCGTACTTAGGAGGAATCTGTTTGCGCCAATCGAATTTTCTGCTCAAAATATACAAGAAAATATCGAAAAAGTATCCGATTTGAGACTTTCACTTTTTGGGGTAAAAAAGTTTCAAAGGGGTTAACCTTTGAATTTTTTCAAAAATCGTCAAAAATTTCACTGGTGATTTTAGTGCATAAATCGACTAATTTCGATGCGTAGAGTTCGAAAAACGCGCTGGATCATGGCGCAAACACTTTAATCCGTCGCAAAATGCGAAGTAAAGGAGGGTCAAATTGGCATCGCATTCGCTTACTTTAAAGCCAGATAAAATTTAAAATATCGTACTTACGAGGAATCTGTATGCGCAAATCGAATTTTCTGCTCAAAATATACAAGAAAATATCGAAAAAGTATCCGATTTGAGACTTTCACTTTTTGGGGTAAAAAAGTTTCAAAGGGGTTAACCTTTGAATTTTTTCAAAAATCGTCAAAAATTTCACTGGTGATTTTAGTGCATAAATCGACTAATTTCGATGCGTAGAGTTCGAAAAACGCGCTGGATCATGGCGCAAACACTTTAATCCGTCGCAAAATGCGAAGTAAAGGAGGGTCAAATTGGCATCGCATTCGCTTACTTTAAAGCCAGATAAAATTTAAAATATCGTACTTAGGAGGAATCTGTTTGCGCCAATCGAATTTTCTGCTCAAAATATACAAGAAAATATCGAAAAAGTATCCGATTTGAGACTTTCACTTTTTGGGGTAAAAAAGTTTCAAAGGGGTTAACCTTTGAATTTTTTCAAAAATCGTCAAATTTTCACTGGTGATTTTAGTGCATAAATCGACTAATTTCGATGCGTAGAGTTCGAAAAACGCGCTGGATCATGGCGCAAACACTTTAATCCGTCGCAAAATGCGAAGTAAAGGAGGGTCAAATTGGCATCGCATTCGCTTACTTTAAAGCCAGATAAAATTTAAAATATCGTACTTAGGAGGAATCTGTTTGCGCCAATCGAATTTTCTGCTCAAAATATACAAGCAAATATCGAAAAAGTATCCGATTTGAGACTTTCACTTTTTGGGGTAAAAAAGTTTCAAAGGGGTTAACCTTTGAATTTTTTCAAAAATCGTCAAAAATTTCACTGGTGATTTTAGTGCATAAATCGACTAATTTCGATGCGTAGAGTTCGAAAAACGCGCTGGATCATGGCGCAAACACTTTAATCCGTCGCAAAATGCGAAGTAAAGGAGGGTCAAATTGGCATCGCATTCGCTTACTTTAAAGGCAGATAAAATTTAAAATATCGTACTTACGAGGAATCTGTATGCGCCAATCGAATTTACTGCTCAAAATATACAAGAAAATATCGAAAAGGTATCCGATTTGAGACTTTCACTTTTTGGGGTAAAAAAGTTTCAAAGGGGTTAACCTTTGAATTTTTTCAAAAATCGTCAAAAATTTCACTGGTGATTTTAGTGCATAAATCGACTAATTTCGATGCGTAGAGTTCGAAAAACGCGCTGGATCATGGCGCAAACACTTTAATCCGTCGCAAAATGCGAAGTAAAGGAGGGTCAAATTGGCATCGCATTCGCTTACTTTAAAGCCAGATAAAATTTAAAATATCGTACTTACGAGGAATCTGTATGCGCCAATCGAATTTACTGCTCAAAATATACAAGAAAATATCGAAAAAGTATCCGATTTGAGACTTTCACTTTTTGGGGTAAAAAAGTTTCAAAGGGGTTAACCTTTGAATTTTTTCAAAAATCGTCAAAAATTTCACTGGTGATTTTAGTGCATAAATCGACTAATTTCGATGCGTAGAGTTCGAAAAACGCGCTGGATCATGGCGCAAACACTTTAATCCGTCGCAAAATGCGAAGTAAAGGAGGGTCAAATTGGCATCGCATTCGCTTACTTTAAAGCCAGATAAAATTTAAAATATCGTACTTAGGAGGAATCTGTTTGCGCCAATCGAATTTTCTGCTCAAAATATACAAGAAAATATCGAAAAAGTATCCGATTTGAGACTTTCACTTTTTGGGGTAAAAAAGTTTCAAAGGGGTTAACCTTTGAATTTTTTCAAAAATCGTCAAAAATTTCACTGGTGATTTTAGTGCATAAATCGACTAATTTCGATGCGTAGAGTTCGAAAAACGCGCTGGATCATGGCGCAAACACTTTAATCCGTCGCAAAATGCGAAGTAAAGGAGGGTCAAATTGGCATCGCATTCGCTTACTTTAAAGGCAGATAAAATTTAAAATATCGTACTTACGAGGAATCTGTATGCGCCAATCGAATTTACTGCTCAAAATATACAAGAAAATATCGAAAAAGTATCCGATTTGAGACTTTCACTTTTTGGGGTAAAAAAGTTTCAAAGGGGTTAACCTTTGAATTTTTTCAAAAATCGTCAAAAATTTCACTGGTGATTTTAGTGCATAAATCGACTAATTTCGATGCGTAGAGTTCGAAAAACGCGCTGGATCATGGCGCAAACACTTTAATCCGTCGCAAAATGCGAAGTAAAGGAGGGTCAAATTGGCATCGCATTCGCTTACTTTAAAGCCAGATAAAATTTAAAATATCGTACTTAGGAGGAATCTGTTTGCGCCAATCGAATTTTCTGCTCAAAATATACAAGAAAATATCGAAAAAGTATCCGATTTGAGACTTTCACTTTTTGGGGTAAAAAAGTTTCAAAGGGGTTAACCTTTGAATTTTTTCAAAAATCGTCAAATTTTCACTGGTGATTTTAGTGCATAAATCGACTAATTTCGATCCGTAGAGTTCGAAAAACGCGCTGGATCATGGCGCAAACACTTTAATCCGTCGCAAAATGCGAAGTAAAGGAGGGTCAAATTGGCATCGCATTCGCTTACTTTAAAGCCAGATAAAATTTAAAATATCGTACTTAGGAGGAATCTGTTTGCGCCAATCGAATTTTCTGCTCAAAATATACAAGCAAATATCGAAAAAGTATCCGATTTGAGACTTTCACTTTTTGGGGTAAAAAAGTTTCAAAGGGGTTAACTTTTGAATTTTTTCAAAAATCGTCAAAAATTTCACTGGTGATTTTAGTGCATAAATCGACTAATTTCGATGCGTAGAGTTCGAAAAACGCGCTGGATCATGGCGCAAACACTTTAATCCGTCGCAAAATGCGAAGTAAAGGAGGGTCAAATTGGCATCGCATTCGCTTACTTTAAAGGCAGATAAAATTTAAAATATCGTACTTACGAGGAATCTGTATGCGCCAATCGAATTTACTGCTCAAAATATACAAGAAAATATCGAAAAAGTATCCGATTTGAGACTTTCACTTTTTGGGGTAAAAAAGTTTCAAAGGGGTTAACCTTTGAATTTTTTCAAAAATCGTCAAAAATTTCACTGGTGATTTTAGTGCATAAATCGACTAATTTCGATGCGTAGAGTTCGAAAAACGCGCTGGATCATGGCGCAAACACTTTAATCCGTCGCAAAATGCGAAGTAAAGGAGGGTCAAATTGGCATCGCATTCGCTTACTTTAAAGCCAGATAAAATTTAAAATATCGTACTTACGAGGAATCTGTATGCGCCAATCGAATTTACTGCTCAAAATATACAAGAAAATATCGAAAAAGTATCCGATTTGAGACTTTCACTTTTTGGGGTAAAAAAGTTTCAAAGGGGTTAACCTTTGAATTTTTTCAAAAATCGTCAAAAATTTCACTGGTGATTTTAGTGCATAAATCGACTAATTTCGATGCGTAGAGTTCGAAAAACGCGCTGGATCATGGCGCAAACACTTTAATCCGTCGCAAAATGCGAAGTAAAGGAGGGTCAAATTGGCATCGCATTCGCTTACTTTAAAGCCAGATAAAATTTAAAATATCGTACTTAGGAGGAATCTGTTTGCGCCAATCGAATTTTCTGCTCAAAATATACAAGAAAATATCGAAAAAGTATCCGATTTGAGACTTTCACTTTTTGGGGTAAAAAAGTTTCAAAGGGGTTAACCTTTGAATTTTTTCAAAAATCGTCAAAAATTTCACTGGTGATTTTAGTGCATAAATCGACTAATTTCGATGCGTAGAGTTCGAAAAACGCGCTGGATCATGGCGCAAACACTTTAATCCGTCGCAAAATGCGAAGTAAAGGAGGGTCAAATTGGCATCGCATTCGCTTACTTTAAAGGCAGATAAAATTTAAAATATCGTACTTACGAGGAATCTGTATGCGCCAATCGAATTTACTGCTCAAAATATACAAGAAAATATCGAAAAAGTATCCGATTTGAGACTTTCACTTTTTGGGGTAAAAAAGTTTCAAAGGGGTTAACCTTTGAATTTTTTCAAAAATCGTCAAAAATTTCACTGGTGATTTTAGTGCATAAATCGACTAATTTCGATGCGTAGAGTTCGAAAAACGCGCTGGATCATGGCGCAAACACTTTAATCCGTCGCAAAATGCGAAGTAAAGGAGGGTCAAATTGGCATCGCATTCGCTTACTTTAAAGCCAGATAAAATTTAAAATATCGTACTTAGGAAGAATCTGTTTGCGCCAATCGAATTTTCTGCTCAAAATATACAAGAAAATATCGAAAAAGTATCCGATTTGAGACTTTCACTTTTTGGGGTAAAAAAGTTTCAAAGGGGTTAACCTTTGAATTTTTTCAAAAATCGTCAAAAATTTCACTGGTGATTTTAGTGCATAAATCGACTAATTTCGATGCGTAGAGTTCGAAAAACGCGCTGGATCATGGCGCAAACACTTTAATCCGTCGCAAAATGCGAAGTAAAGGAGGGTCAAATTGGCATCGCATTCGCTTACTTTAAAGCCAGATAAAATTTAAAATATCGTACTTACGAGGAATCTGTATGCGCCAATCGAATTTACTGCTCAAAATATACAAGAAAATATCGAAAAAGTATCCGATTTGAGACTTTCACTTTTTGGGGTAAAAAAGTTTCAAAGGGGTTAACCTTTGAATTTTTTCAAAAATCGTCAAAAATTTCACTGGTGATTTTAGTGCATAAATCGACTAATTTCGATGCGTAGAGTTCGATAAACGCGCTGGATCATGGCGCAAACACTTTAATCCGTCGCAAAATGCGAAGTAAAGGAGGGTCAAATTGGCATCGCATTCGCTTACTTTAAAGCCAGATAAAATTTAAAATATCGTACTTAGGAGGAATCTGTTTGCGCCAATCGAATTTTCTGCTCAAAATATACAAGAAAATATCGAAAAAGTATCCGATTTGAGACTTTCACTTTTTGGGGTAAAAAAGTTTCAAAGGGGTTAACCTTTGAATTTTTTCAAAAATCGTCAAAAATTTCACTGGTGATTTTAGTGCATAAATCGACTAATTTCGATGCGTAGAGTTCGAAAAACGCGCTGGATCATGGCGCAAACACTTTAATCCGTCGCAAAATGCGAAGTAAAGGAGGGTCAAATTGGCATCGCATTCGCTTACTTTAAAGGCAGATAAAATTTAAAATATCGTACTTACGAGGAATCTGTATGCGCCAATCGAATTTACTGCTCAAAATATACAAGAAAATATCGAAAAAGTATCCGATTTGAGACTTTCACTTTTTGGAGTAAAAAAGTTTCAAAGGGGTTAACCTTTGAATTTTTTCAAAAATCGTCAAAAATTTCACTGGTGATTTTAGTGCATAAATCGACTAATTTCGATGCGTAGAGTTCGAAAAACGCGCTGGATCATGGCGCAAACACTTTAATGCGTCGCAAAATGCGAAGTAAAGGAGGGTCAAATTGGCATCGCATTCGCTTACTTTAAAGCCAGATAAAATTTAAAATATCGTACTTAGGTGGAATCTGTATGCGCCAATCGAATTTTCTGCTCAAAATATACAAGAAAATATCGAAAAAGTATCCGATTTGAGACTTTCACTTTTTGGGGTAAAAAAGTTTCAAAGGGGTTAACCTTTGAATTTTTTCAAAAATCGTCAAAAATTTCACTGGTGATTTTAGTGCATAAATCGACTAATTTCGATGCGTAGAGTTCGAAAAACGCGCTGGATCATGGCGCAAACACTTTAATCCGTCGCAAAATGCGAAGTAAAGGACGGTCAAATTGGCATCGCATTCGCTTACTTTAAAGCCAGATAAAATTTAAAATATCGTACTTAGGAGGAATCTGTTTGCGCCAATCGAATTTTCTGCTCAAAATATACAAGAAAATATCGAAAAAGTATCCGATTTGAGACTTTCACTTTTTGGGGTAAAAAAGTTTCAAAGGGGTTAACCTTTGAATTTTTTCAAAAATCGTCAAAAATTTCACTGGTGATTTTAGTGCATAAATCGACTAATTTCGATGCGTAGAGTTCGAAAAACGCGCTGGATCATGGCGCAAACACTTTAATCCGTCGCAAAATGCGAAGTAAAGGACGGTCAAATTGGCATCGCATTCGCTTACTTTAAAGCCAGATAAAATTTAAAATATCGTACTTAGGAGGAATCTGTTTGCGCCAATCGAATTTTCTGCTCAAAATATACAAGAAAATATCGAAAAAGTATCCGATTTGAGACTTTCACTTTTTGGGGTAAAAAAGTTTCAAAGAGGTTAACCTTTGAATTTTTTCAAAAATCGTCAAAAATTTCACTGGTGATTTTAGTGCATAAATCGACTAATTTCGATGCGTAGAGTTCGAAAAACGCGCTGGATCATGGCGCAAACACTTTAATCCGTCGCAAAATGCGAAGTAAAGGACGGTCAAATTGGCATCGCATTCGCTTACTTTAAAGCCAGATAAAATTTAAAATATCGTACTTAGGTGGAATCTGTATGCGCCAATCGAATTTTCTGCTCAAAATATACAAGAAAATATCGAAAAAGTATCCGATTTGAGACTTTCACTTTTTGGGGTAAAAAAGTTTCAAAGGGGTTAACCTTTGAATTTTTTCAAAAATCGTCAAAAATTTCACTGGTGATTTTAGTGCATAAATCGACTAATTTCGATGCGTAGAGTTCGAAAAACGCGCTGGATCATGGCGCAAACACTTTAATCCGTCGCAAAATGCGAAGTAAAGGACGGTCAAATTGGCATCGCATTCGCTTACTTTAAAGCCAGATAAAATTTAAAATATCGTACTTAGGAGGAATCTGTTTGCGCCAATCGAATTTTCTGCTCAAAATATACAAGAAAATATCGAAAAAGTATCCGATTTGAGACTTTCACTTTTTGGGGTAAAAAAGTTTCAAAGGGGTTAACCTTTGAATTTTTTCAAAAATCGTCAAAAATTTCACTGGTGATTTTAGTGCATAAATCGACTAATTTCGATGCGTAGAGTTCGAAAAACGCGCTGGATCATGGCGCAAACACTTTAATCCGTCGCAAAATGCGAAGTAAAGGACGGTCAAATTGGCATCGCATTCGCTAACTTTAAAGCCAGATAAAATTTAAAATATCGTACTTAGGAGGAATCTGTTTGCGCCAATCGAATTTTCTGCTCAAAATATACAAGAAAATATCGAAAAAGTATCCGATTTGAGACTTTCACTTTTTGGGGTAAAAAAGTTTCAAAGAGGTTAACCTTTGAATTTTTTCAAAAATCGTCAAAAATTTCACTGGTGATTTTAGTGCATAAATCGACTAATTTCGATGCGTAGAGTTCGAAAAACGCGCTGGATCATGGCGCAAACACTTTAATCCGTCGCAAAATGCGAAGTAAAGGACGGTCAAATTGGCATCGCATTCGCTTACTTTAAAGCCAGATAAAATTTAAAATATCGTACTTACGAGGAATCTGTTTGCGCCAATCGAATTTTCTGCTCAAAATAAACAAGAAAATATCGAAAAAGTATCCGATTTGAAACTTTCACTTTTTGGGGTAAAAAAGTTTCAAAGGGGTTAACCTTTGAATTTTTTCAAAAATCGTCAAAAATTTCACTGGTGATTTTAGTGCATAAATCGACTAATTTCGATGCGTAGAGTTCGAAAAACGCGCTGGATCATGGCGCAAACACTTTAATCCGTCGCAAAATGCGAAGTAAAGGAGGGTCAAATTGGCATCGCATTCGCTTACTTTAAAGCCAGATAAAATTTAAAATATCGTACTTACGAGGAATCTGTTTGAGCCAATCGAATTTTCAGCTTAAAATATACAAGAAAATGTCGAAAAAGTATCCGATTTGAGACTTTCACTTTTTGGGGTAAAAAAGTTTCAAAGGGGTTAACCTTTGAATTTTTTCAAAAATCGTCAAAAATTTCACTGGTGATTTTAGTTCATAAATCGACTAATTTCGATGCGTAGAGTTCGAAAAACGCGCTGGATCATGGCGCAAACACTTTAATCCGTCGCAAAATGCGAAGTAAAAGAGGGTCAAATTGGCATCGCATTCGCTTACTTTAAAGCCAGATAAAATTTAAAATATCGTACTTAGGAGGAATCTGTTTGCGCCAATCGAATTTTCTGCTCAAAGTATACAAGAAAATATCGAAAAAGTATCCGATTTGAGACTTTCACTTTTTGGGGTAAAAAAGTTTCAAAGGGGTTAACCTTTGAATTTTTTCAAAAATCGTCAAAAATTTCACTGGTGATTTTAGTGCATAAATCGACTAATTTCGATGCGTAGAGTTCGAAAAACGCGCTGGATCATGGCGCAAACACTTTAATCCGTCGCAAAATGCGAAGTAAAGGAGGGTCAAATTGGCATCGCATTCGCTTACTTTAAAGCCAGATAAAATTTAAAATATCGTACTTACGAGGAATCTGTTTGAGCCAATCGAATTTTCAGCTCAAAATATACAAGAAAATGTCGAAAAAGTATCCGATTTGAGACTTTCACTTTTTGGGGTAAAAAAGTTTCAAAGGGGTTAACCTATGAATTTTTTCAAAAATCGTCAAAAATTTCACTGGTGATTTTAGTGCATAAATCGACTAATTTCGATGCGTAGAGTTCGAAAAACGCGCTGGATCATCACGTAAACACTTTAATCCGTCGCAAAATGCGAAGTAAAGGAGGGTCAAATTGGCATCGCATTCGCTTACTTTAAAGCCAGATAAAATTTAAAATATCGTACTTAGGAGGAATCTGTTTGCGCCAATCGAATTTTCTGCTCAAAATATACAAGAAAATATCGAAAAAGTATCCGATTTGAGACTTTCACTTTTTGGGGTAAAAAAGTTTCAAAGGGGTTATCCTTTGAATTTTTTCAAAAATCGTCAAAAATTTCACTGGTGATTTTAGTGCATAAATCGACTAATTTCGATGCGTAGAGTTCGAAAAACGCGCTGGATCATGGCGCAAACACTTTAATCCGTCGCAAAATGCGAAGTAAAGGAGGGTCAAAGTGGCATCGCATTCGCTTACTTTAAAGCCTGATAAAATTTAAAATATCGTACTTACGAGGAATCTGTTTGCGCAAATCGAATTTTCTGCTCAAAATATACAAGAAAATATCGAAAAAGTATCCGATTTGAGACTTTCACTTTTTGGGGTAAAAAAGTTTCAAAGGGGTGAACCTTTGAATTTTTTCAAAAATCGTCAAAAATTTCACTGGTGATTTTAGTGCATAAATCGACTAATTTCGATGCGTAGAGTTCGAAAAACGCGCTGGATCATGGCGCAAACACTTTAATCCGTCGCAAAATGCGAAGTAAAAAAGGGTCAAATTGGCATCGCATTCGCTTACTTTAAAGCCAGATAAAACTTAAAATATCGTACTTACGAGGAAGCTGTTTGAGCCAATCGAATTTTCTGCTCAAAATATACAAGAAAATATCGAAAAAGTATCCGATTTGAGACTTTCACTTTTTGGGGTAAAAAAGTTTCAAAGGGGTTATCTTTTGAATTTTTTCAAAAATCGTCAAAAATTTCACTGGTGATTTTGTGCATAAATCGACTAATTTCGATGCGTAGAGTTCGAAAAACGCGCTGGATCATGGCGCAAACACTTTAATCCGTCGCAAAATGCGAAGTAAAGGAGGGTCAAATTGGCATCGCATTCGCTTACTTTAAAGCCAGATAAAATTTAAAATATCGTACTTAGGAGGAATCTGTTTGCGCCAATCGAATTTTCTGCTCAAAATATACAAGAAAATATCGAAAAAGTATCCGATTTGAGACTTTCACTTTTTGGGGTAAAAAAGTTTCAATGGGGTTAACCTTTGAATTTTTTCAAAAATCGTCAAAAATTTCACTGGTGATTTTAGTGCATAAATCGACTAATTTCGATGCGTAGAGTTCGAAAAACGCGCTGGATCATGGCGCAAACACTTTAATCCGTCGCAAAATGCGAAGTAAAGGAGGGTCAAATTGGCATCGCATTCGCTTACTTTAAAGCCAGATAAAATTTAAAATATCGTACTTAGGAGGAATCTGTTTGCGCCAATCGAATTTTCTGCTCAAAATATACAAGAAAATATCGAAAAAGTATCCGATTTGAGACTTTCACTTTTTGGGGTAAAAAAGTTTCAAAGGGGTTAACCTTTGAATTTTTTCAAAAATCGTCAAAAATTTCACTGGTGATTTTAGTGCATAAATCGACTAATTTCGATGCGTAGAGTTCGAAAAACGCGCTGGATCATGGCGCAAACACTTTAATCCGTCGCAAAATGCGAAGTAAAGGAGGGTCAAATTGGCATCGCATTCGCTTACTTTAAAGCCAGATAAAATTTAAAATATCGTACTTAGGAGGAATCTGTTTGCGCCAATCGAATTTTCTGCTCAAAATATACAAGAAAATATCGAAAAAGTATCCGATTTGAGACTTTCACTTTTTGGGGTAAAAAAGTTTCAAAGGGGTTAACCTTTGAATTTTTTCAAAAATCGTCAAAAATTTCACTGGTGATTTTAGTGCATAAATCGACTAATTTCGATGCGTAGAGTTCGAACAACGCGCTGGATCATGGCGCAAACACTTTAATCCGTCGCAAAATGCGAAGTAAAGGAGGGTCAAATTGGCATCGCATTCGCTTACTTTAAAGCCAGATAAAATTTAAAATATCGTACTTAGGAGGAATCTGTTTGCGCCAATCGAATTTTCTGCTCAAAATATACAAGAAAATATCGAAAAAGTATCCGATTTGAGACTTTCACTTTTTGGGGTAAAAAAGTTTCAAAGGGGTTAACCTTTGAATTTTTTCAAAAATCGTCAAAAATTTCACTGGTGATTTTAGTGAATAAATCGACTAATTTCGATGCGTAGAGTTCGAAAAACGCGCTGGATCATGGCGCAAACACTTTAATCCGTCGCAAAAATGCGAAGTAAAGGAGGTCAAATTGGCATCGCATTCGCTTACTTTAAAGCCAGATAAAATTTAAAATATCGTACTTACGAGGAATCTGTTTGCGCCAATCGAATTTTCTGCTCAAAATATACAAGAAAATATCGAAAAAGTATCCGATTTGAGACTTTCACTTTTTGGGGTAAAAAAGTTTCAAAGGGGTTAACCTTTGAATTTTTTCTAAAAATCGTCAAAAATTTCACTGGTGATTTTAGTGCATAAATCGACTAATTTCGATGCGTAGAGTTCGAAAAACGCGCTGGATCATGGCGCAAACACTTTAATCCGTCGCAAAATGCGAAGTAAAGGAGGGTCAAATTGGCATCGCATTCGCTTACTTTAAAGCCAGATAAAATTTAAAATATCGTACTTAGGAGGAATCTGTTTGCGCCAATCGAATTTTCTGCTCAAAATATACAAGAAAATATCGAAAAAGTATCCGATTTGAGACTTTCACTTTTTGGGGTAAAAAAGTTTCAAAGTTTCCTTTGAATTTTTTCAAAAATCGTCAAAAATTTCACTGGTGATTTTAGTGCATAAATCGACTAATTTCGATGCGTAGAGTTCGAGAAACGCGCTGGATCATGGCGCAAACACTTTAATCCGTCGCAAAATGCGAAGTAAAGGAGGGTCAAATTGGCATCGCATTCGCTTACTTTTAAAGCCAGATAAAATTTAAAATATCGTACTTAGGAGGAATCTGTTTGCGCCAATCGAATTTTCTGCTCAAAATATACAAGAAAATTTCGAAAAAGTATCCGATTTGAGACTTTCACTTTTTGGGGTAAAAAAAGTTTCAAAGGGGTTAACCTTTGAATTTTTTTCAAAATCGTCAAAAATTTCACTGGTGATTTTAGTGCATAAATCGACTAATTTCGATGCGTAGAGTTCGAAAAAACGCGCTGGATCATGGCGCAAACACTTTAATCCGTCGCAAAATGCGAAGTAAAGGAGGGTCAAATTGGCATCGCATTCGCTTACTTTAAAGCCAGATAAAATTTAAAATATCGTACTTAGGAGGAATCTGTTTGCGCCAATCGAATTTTCTGCTCAAAATATACAAGAAAATATCGAAAAAGTATCCGATTTGAGACTTTCACTTTTTGGGGTAAAAAAGTTTCAAAGGGGTTAACCTTTGAATTTTTTCAAAAATCGTCAAAAATTTCACTGGTGATTTTAGTGCATAAATCGACTAATTTCGATGCGTAGAGTTCGAGAAACGCGCTGGATCATGGCGCAAACACTTTATCCGTCGCAAAATGCGAAGTAAAGGAGGGTCAAATTGGCATCGCATTCGCTTACTTTAAAGCCAGATAAAATTTAAAATATCGTACTTACGAGGAATCTGTATGCGCCAATCGAATTTTCTGCTCAAAATATACAAGAAAATATCGAAAAAGTATCCGATTTGAGACTTTCACTTTTTGGGGTAAAAAAGTTTCAAAGGGGTTAACCTTTGAATTTTTTCAAAAATCGTCAAAAATTTCACTGGTGATTTTAGTGCATAAATCGACTAATTTCGATGCGTAGAGTTCGAAAAACGCGCTGGATCATGGCGCAAACACTTTAATCCGTCGCAAAATGCGAAGTAAAGGAGGGTCAAATTGGCATCGCATTCGCTTACTTTAAAGCCAGATAAAATTTAAAATATCGTACTTAGGAGGAATCTGTTTGCGCCAATCGAATTTTCTGCTCAAAATATACAAGAAAATATCGAAAAAGTATCGATTTGAGACTTTCACTTTTTGGGGTAAAAAGTTTCAAAGGGGTTAACCTTTGAATTTTTTCAAAAATCGTCAAAAATTTCACTGGTGATTTTAGTGCATAAATCGACTAATTTCGATGCGTAGAGTTCGAAAAACGCGCTGGATCATGGCGCAAACACTTTAATCCGTCGCAAAATGCGAAGTAAAGGAGGGTCAAATTGGCATCGCATTCGCTTACTTTAAAGCCAGATAAAATTTAAAATATCGTACTTAGGAGGAATCTGTTTGCGCCAATCGAATTTTCTGCTCAAAATATACAAGAAAATATCGAAAAAGTATCCGATTTGAGACTTTCACTTTTTGGGGTAAAAAAGTTTCAAAGGGGTTAACCTTTGAATTTTTTCAAAAATCGTCAAAAATTTCACTGGTGATTTTAGTGCATAAATCGACTAATTTCGATGCGTAGAGTTCGAAAAACGCGCTGGATCATGGCGCAAACACTTTAATCCGTCGCAAAATGCGAAGTAAAGGAGGGTCAAATTGGCATCGCATTCGCTTACTTTAAAGCCAGATAAAATTTAAAATATCGTACTTAGGAGGAATCTGCTTGCGCCAATCGAATTTTTCTGCTCAAAATATACAAGAAAATATCGAAAAAGTATCCGATTTGAGACTTTCACTTTTTGGGTAAAAAAGTTTCAAAGGGGGTTAACCTTTGAATTTTTTCAAAAATCGTCAAAAATTTCACTGGTGATTTTAGTGCATAAATCGACTAATTTCGATGCGTAGAGTTCGAAAAACGCGCTGGATCATGGCGCAAACACTTTAATCCGTCGCAAAATGCGAAGTAAAGGAGGGTCAAATTGGCATCGCATTCGCTTACTTTAAAGCCAGATAAAATTTAAAATATCGTACTTAGGAGGAATCTGTTTGCGCCAATCGAATTTTCTGCTCAAAATATACAAGAAAATATCGAAAAAGTATCCGATTTGAGACTTTCACTTTTTGGGGTAAAAAAGTTTCAAAGGGGTTAACCTTTGAATTTTTTCAAAAATCGTCAAAAATTTCACTGGTGATTTTAGTGCATAAATCGACTAATTTCGATGCGTAGAGTTCGAAAACGCGCTGGATCATGGCGCAAACACTTTAATCCGTCGCAAAATGCGAAGTAAAGGAGGGTCAAATTGGCATCGCATTCGCTTACTTTAAAGCCAGATAAAATTTAAAATATCGTACTTAGGAGGAATCTGTTTGCGCCAATCGAAGTTTCTGCTCAAAATATACAAGAAAATATCGAAAAAGTATCCGATTTGAGACTTTCACTTTTTGGGGTAAAAAAGTTTCAAAGGGGTTAACCTTTGAATTTTTTCAAAAATCGTCAAAAATTTCACTGGTGATTTTAGTGAATAAATCGACTAATTTCGATGCGTAGAGTTCGAAAAACGTGCTGGATCATGGCGCAAACACTTTAATCCGTCGCAAAATGCGAAGTAAAGGAGGGTGAAATTGGCATCGGATTCGCTTACTTTAAAGCCAGATAAAATTTAAAATATCGTACTTAGGAGGAATCTGTTTGCGCCAATCGAATTTTCTGCTCAAAATATACAAGAAAATATCGAAAAAGTATCCGATTTGAGACTTTCACTTTTTGGGGTAAAAAAGTTTCAAAGGGGTTAACCTTTGAATTTTTTCAAAAATCGTCAAAAATTTCACTGGTGATTTTAGTGCATAAATCGACTAATTTCGATGCGTAGAGTTCGAAAAACGCGCTGGATCATGGCGCAAACACTTTAATCCGTCGCAAAATGCGAAGTAAAGGAGGGTCAAATTGGCATCGCATTCGCTTACTTTAAAGCCAGATAAAATTTAAAATATCGTACTTAGGAGGAATCTGTTTGCGCCAATCGAATTTTCCTGCTCAAAATATACAAGAAAATATCGAAAAAGTATCCGATTTGAGACTTTCACTTTTTGGGGTAAAAAAGTTTCAAAGGGGTTAACCTTTGAATTTTTTCAAAAATCGTCAAAAATTTCACTGGTGATTTTAGTGCATAAATCGACTAATTTCGATGCGTAGAGTTCGAGAAACGCGCTGGATCATGGCGCAAACACTTTAATCCGTCGCAAAATGCGAAGTAAAGGAGGGTCAAATTGGCATCGCATTCGCTTACTTTAAAGCCAGATAAAATTTAAAATATCGTACTTACGAGGAATCTGTATGCGCCAATCGAATTTTCTGCTCAAAATATACAAGAAAATATCGAAAAAGTATCCGATTTGAGACTTTCACTTTTTGGGGTAAAAAAGTTTCAAAGGGGTTAACCTTTGAATTTTTTCAAAAATCGTCAAAAATTTCACTGGTGATTTTAGAGCATAAATCGACTAATTTCGATGCGTAGAGTTCGAAAAACGCGCTGGATCATGGCGCAAACACTTTAATCCGTCGCAAAATGCGAAGTAAAGGAGGGTCAAATTGGCATCGCATTCGCTTACTTTAAAGCCAGATAAAATTTAAAATATCGTACTTAGGAGGAATCTGTTTGCGCCAATCGAATTTTCTGCTCAAAATATACAAGAAAATATCGAAAAAGTATCCGATTTGAGACTTTCACTTTTTGAGGTAAAAAAGTTTCAAAGGGGTTAACCTTTGAATTTTTTCAAAAATCGTCAAAAATTTCACTGGTGATTTTAGTGCATAAATCGACTAATTTCGATGCGTAGAGTTCGAAAAACGCGCTGGATCATGGCGCAAACACTTTAATCCGTCGCAAAATGCGAAGTAAAGGAGGGTCAAATTGGCATCGCATTCGCTTACTTTAAAGCCAGATAAAATTTAAAATATCGTACTTACGAGGAATCTGTTTGCGCCAATCGAATTTTCTGCTCAAAATATACAAGAAAATATCGAAAAAGTATCCGATTGAGACTTTCACTTTTTGGGGTAAAAAAGTTTCAAAGGGGTTAACCTTTGAATTTTTTCAAAAATCGTCAAAAATTTCACTGGTGATTTTAGTGCGAAGTAAAGGAGGGTCAAATTGGCATCGCATTCGCTTACTTTAAAGCCAGATAAAATTTAAAATATCGTACTTACGAGGAATCTGTTTGCGCCAATCGAATTTTCTGCTCAAAATATACAAGAAAATATCGAAAAAGTATCCGATTTGAGACTTTCACTTTTTGGGGTAAAAAAGTTTCAAAGGGGTTAACCTTTGAATTTTTCAAAAATCGTCAAAAATTTCACTGGTGATTTTAGTGCATAAATCGACTAATTTCGATGCGTAGAGTTCGAGAAACGCGCTGGATCATGGCGCAAACACTTTAATCCGTCGCAAAATGCGAAGTAAAGGAGGGTCAAATTGGCATCGCATTCGCTTACTTTAAAGCCAGATAAAATTTAAAATATCGTACTTAGGAGGAATCTGTTTGCGCCAATCGAATTTTCTGCTCAAAATATACAAGAAAATATCAAAAAAGTATCCGATTTGAGACTTTCACTTTTTGGGGTAAAAAAGTTTCAAAGGGGTTAACCTTTGAATTTTTTCAAAAATCGTCAAAAATTTCACTGGTGATTTTAGTGCATAAATCGACTAATTTCGATGCGTAGAGTTCGAAAAAACGCGCTGGATCATGGCGCAAACACTTTAATCCGTCGCAAAATGCGAAGTAAAGGAGGGTCAAATTGGCATCGCATTCGCTTACTTTAAAGCCAGATAAAATTTAAAATATCGTACTTAGGAGGAATCTGTTTGCGCCAATCGAATTTTCTGCTCAAAATATACAAGAAAATATCGAAAAAGTATCCGATTTGAGACTTTCACTTTTTGGGGTAAAAAAGATTCAAAGGGGTTAACCTTTGAATTTTTTCAAAAATCGTCAAAAATTTCACTGGTGATTTTAGTGCATAAATCGACTAATTTCGATGCGTAGAGTTCGAAAAACGCGCTGAATCATGGCGCAAACACTTTAATCCGTCGCAAAATGCGAAGTAAAGGAGGGTCAAATTGGCATCGCATTCGCTTACTTTAAAGCCAGATAAAATTTAAAATATCGTACTTAGGAGGAATCTGTTTGCGCCAATCGAATTTTCTGCTCAAAATATACAAGAAAATATCGAAAAAGTATCCGATTTGAGACTTTCACTTTTTGGGGTAAAAAAGTTTCAAAGGGGTTAACCTTTGAATTTTTTCAAAAATCGTCAAAAATTTCACTGGTGATTTTAGTGAATAAATCGACTAATTTCGATGCGTAGAGTTCGAAAAACGTGCTGGATCATGGCGCAAACACTTTAATCCGTCGCAAAATGCGAAGTAAAGGAGGGTCAAATTGGCATCGCATTCGCTTACTTTAAAGCCAGATAAAATTTAAAATATCGTACTTAGGAGGAATCTGTTTGCGCCAATCGAATTTTCTGCTCAAAATATACAAGAAAATATCGAAAAAGTATCCGATTTGAGACTTTCACTTTTTGGGGTAAAAAAGTTTCAAAGGGGTTAACCTTTGAATTTTTGAAAAAATCGTCAAAAATTTCACTGGTGATTTTAGTGCATAAATCGACTAATTTCGATGCGTAGAGTTCGAAAAACGCGCTGGATCATGGCGCAAACACTTTAATCCGTCGCAAAATGCGAAGTAAAGGAGGGTCAAATTGGCATCGCATTCGCTTACTTTAAAGCCAGATAAAATTTAAAATATCGTACTTAGGAGGAATCTGTTTGCGCCAATCGAATTTTCTGCTCAAAATATACAAGAAAATATCGAAAAAGTATCCGATTTGAGACTTTCACTTTTTGGGGTAAAAAAGTTTCAAAGGGGTTAACCTTTGAATTTTTTCAAAAATCGTCAAAAATTTCACTGGTGATTTTAGTGCATAAATCGACTAATTTCGATGCGTAGAGTTCGAGAAACGCGCTGGATCATGGCGCAAACACTTTAATCCGTCGCAAAATGCGAAGTAAAGGAGGGTCAAATTGGCATCGCATTCGCTTACTTTAAAGCCAGATAAAATTTAAAATATCGTACTTACGAGGAATCTGTATGCGCCAATCGAATTTTCTGCTCAAAATATACAAGAAAATATCGAAAAAGTATCCGATTTGAGACTTTCACTTTTTGGGGTAAAAAAGTTTCAAAGGGGTTAACCTTTGAATTTTTTCAAAAATCGTCAAAAATTTCACTGGTGATTTTAGAGCATAAATCGACTAATTTCGATGCGTAGAGTTCGAAAAACGCGCTGGATCATGGCGCAAACACTTTAATCCGTCGCAAAATGCGAAGTAAAGGAGGGTCAAATTGGCATCGCATTCGCTTACTTTAAAGCCAGATAAAATTTAAAATATCGTACTTAGGAGGAATCTGTTTGCGCCAATCGAATTTTCTGCTCAAAATATACAAGAAAATATCGAAAAAATATCCGATTTGAGACTTTCACTTTTTGGGGTAAAAAAGTTTCAAAGGGGTTAAACCTTTGAATTTTTTCAAAAATCGTCAAAAATTTCACTGGTGATTTTAGTGCATAAATCGACTAATTTCGATGCGTAGAGTTCGAAAAACGCGCTGGATCATGGCGCAAACACTTTAATCCGTCGCAAAATGCGAAGTAAAGGACGGTCAAATTGGCATCGCATTCGCTTACTTTAAAGCCAGATAAAATTTAAAATATCGTACTTAGGAGGAATCTGTTTGCGCCAATCGAATTTTCTGCTCAAAATATACAAGAAAATATCGAAAAAGTATCCGATTTGAGACTTTCACTTTTTGGGGTAAAAAAGATTCAAAGGGGTTAACCTTTGAATTTTTTCAAAAATCGTCAAAAATTTCACTGGTGATTTTAGTGCATAAATCGACTAATTTCGATGCGTAGAGTTCGAAAAACGAGCTGAATCATGGCGCAAACACTTTAATCCGTCGCAAAATGCGAAGTAAAGGAGGGTCAAATTGGCATCGCATTCGCTTACTTTAAAGCCAGATAAAATTTAAAATATCGTACTTAGGAGGAATCTGTTTGCGCCAATCGAATTTTCTGCTCAAAATATACAAGAAAATATCGAAAAAGTATCCGATTTGAGACTTTCACTTTTTGGGGTAAAAAAGTTTCAAAGGGGTTAACCTTTGAATTTTTTCAAAAATCGTCAAAAATTTCACTGGTGATTTTAGTGCATAAATCGACTAATTTCGATGCGTAGAGTTCGAAAAACGCGCTGGATCATGGCGCAAACACTTTAATCCGTCGCAAAATGCGAAGTAAAGGACGGTCAAATTGGCATCGCATTCGCTTACTTTAAAGCCAGATAAAATTTAAAATATCGTACTTAGGAGGAATCTGTTTGCGCCAATCGAATTTTCTGCTCAAAATATACAAGAAAATATCGAAAAAGTATCCGATTTGAGACTTTCACTTTTTGGGGTAAAAAAGTTTCAAAGGGGTTAACCTTTGAATTTTTTCAAAAATCGTCAAAAATTTCACTGGTGATTTTAGTGCATAAATCGACTAATTTCGATGCGTAGAGTTCGAAAAACGCGCTGGATCATGGCGCAAACACTTTAATCCGTCGCAAAATGCGAAGTAAAGGACGGTCAAATTGGCATCGCATTCGCTTACTTTAGAGCCAGATAAAATTTAAAATATCGTACTTAGGAGGAATCTGTTTGCGCCAATCGAATTTTCTGCTCAAAATATACAAGAAAATATCGAAAAAGTATCCGATTTGAGACTTTCACTCTTTGGGGTAAAAAAGTTTCAAAGGGGTTAACCTTTGAATTTTTTCAAAAATCGTCAAAAATTTCACTGGTGATTTTAGTGCATAAATCGACTAATTTCGATGCGTAGAGTTCGAAAAACGCGCTGGATCATGGCGCAAACACTTTAATCCGTCGCAAAATGCGAAGTAAAAGACGGTCAAATTGGCATCGCATTCGCTTACTTTAAAGCCAGATAAAATTTAAAATATCGTACTTACGAAGAATCTGTTTGAGCCAATCGAATTTTCAGCTCAAAATATACAAGAAAATGTCGAAAAAGTATCCGATTTGAGACTTTCACTTTTTGGGGTAAAAAAGTTTCAAAGGGGTTAACCTTTGAATTTTTTCAAAAATCGTCAAAAATTTCACTGGTGATTTTAGTGCATAAATCGACTAATTTCGATGCGTAGAGTTCGAAAAACGCGCTGGATCATGGCGCAAACACTTTAATCCGTCGCAAAATGCGAAGTAAAAAAGGGTCAAATTGGCATCGCATTCGCTTACTTTAAAGCCAGATAAAACTTAAAATATCGTACTTACGAGGAAGCTGTTTGAGCCAATCGAATTTTCTGCTCAAAATATACAAGAAAATATCGAAAAAGTATCCGATTTGAGACTTTCACTTTTTGGGGTAAAAAAGTTTCAAAGGGGTTATCCTTTGAATTTTTTCAAAAATCGTCAAAAATTTCACTGGTGATTTTGTGCATAAATCGACTAATTTCGATGCGTAGAGTTCGAAAAACGCGCTGGATCATGGCGCAAACACTTTAATCCGTCGCAAAATGCGAAGTAAAGGAGGGTCAAATTGGCATCGCATTCGCTTACTTTAAAGCCAGATAAAATTTAAAATATCGTACTTAGGAGGAATCTGTTTGCGCCAATCGAATTTTCTGCTCAAAATATACAAGAAAATATCGAAAAAGTTTCCGATTTGAGACTTTCACTTTTTGGGGTAAAAAAGTTTCAAAGGGGTTAACCTTTGAATTTTTTCAAAAATCGTCAAAAATTTCACTGGTGATTTTAGTGCATAAATCGACTAATTTCGATGCGTAGAGTTCGAAAAACGCGCTGGATCATGGCGCAAACACTTTAATCCGTCGCAAAATGCGAAGTAAAGGAGGGTCAAATTGGCATCGCATTCGCTTACTTTAAAGCCAGATAAAATTTAAAATATCGTACTTACGAGGAATCTGTATGCGCCAATCGAATTTTCTGCTCAAAATATACAAGAAAATATCGAAAAAGTATCCGATTTGAGACTTTCACTTTTTGGGGTAAAAAAGTTTCAAAGGGGTTAACCTTTGAATTTTTTCAAAAATCGTCAAAAATTTCACTGGTGATTTTAGTGCATAAATCGACTAATTTCGATGCGTAGAGTTCGAAAAACGCGCTGGATCATGGCGCAAACACTTTAATCCGTCGCAAAATGCGAAGTAAAGGAGGGTCAAATTGGCATCGCATTCGCTTACTTTAAAGCCAGATAAAATTTAAAATATCGTACTTAGGAGGAATCTGTTTGCGCCAATCGAATTTTCTGCTCAAAATATACAAGAAAATATCGAAAAAGTATCCGATTTGAGACTTTCACTTTTTGGGGTAAAAAAGTTTCAAAGGGGTTAACCTTTGAATTTTTTCAAAAATCGTCAAAAATTTCACTGGTGATTTTAGTGCATAAATCGACTAATTTCGATGCGTAGAGTTCGAAAAACGCGCTGGATCATGGCGCAAACACTTTAATCCGTCGCAAAATGCGAAGTAAAGGACGGTCAAATTGGCATCGCATTCGCTTACTTTAAAGCCAGATAAAATTTAAAATATCGTACTTAGGAGGAATCTGTTTGCGCCAATCGAATTTTCTGCTCAAAATATACAAGAAAATATCGAAAAAGTATCCGATTTGAGACTTTCACTTTTTGGGGTAAAAAAGTTTCAAAGAGGTTAACCTTTGAATTTTTTCAAAAATCGTCAAAAATTTCACTGGTGATTTTAGTGCATAAATCGACTAATTTCGATGCGTAGAGTTCGAAAAACGCGCTGGATCATGGCGCAAACACTTTAATCCGTCGCAAAATGCGAAGTAAAGGACGGTCAAATTGGCATCGCATTCGCTTACTTTAGAGCCAGATAAAATTTAAAATATCGTACTTACGAGGAATCTGTTTGCGCCAATCGAATTTTCTGCTCAAAATAAACAAGAAAATATCGAAAAAGTATCCGATTTGAAACTTTCACTTTTTGGGGTAAAAAAGTTTCAAAGGGGTTAACCTTTGAATTTTTTCAAAAATCGTCAAAAATTTCACTGGTGATTTTAGTGCATAAATCGACTAATTTCGATGCGTAGAGTTCGAAAAACGCGCTGGATCATGGCGCAAACACTTTAATCCGTCGCAAAATGCGAAGTAAAGGAGGGTCAAATTGGCATCGCATTCGCTTACTTTAAAGCCAGATAAAATTTAAAATATCGTACTTACGAGGAATCTGTTTGAGCCAATCGAATTTTCAGCTTAAAATATACAAGAAAATGTCGAAAAAGTATCCGATTTGAGACTTTCACTTTTTGGGGTAAAAAAGTTTCAAAGGGGTTAACCTTTGAATTTTTTCAAAAATCGTCAAAAATTTCACTGGTGATTTTAGTTCATAAATCGACTAATTTCGATGCGTAGAGTTCGAAAAACGCGCTGGATCATGGCGCAAACACTTTAATCCGTCGCAAAATGCGAAGTAAAAGAGGGTCAAATTGGCATCGCATTCGCTTACTTTAAAGCCAGATAAAATTTAAAATATCGTACTTAGGAGGAATCTGTCTGCGCCAATCGAATTTTCTGCTCAAAGTATACAAGAAAATATCGAAAAAGCATCCGATTTGAGACTTTCACTTTTTGGGGTAAAAAAGTTTCAAAGGGGTTAACCTTTGAATTTTTTCAAAAATCGTCAAAAATTTCACTGGTGATTTTAGTGCATAAATCGACTAATTTCGATGCGTAGAGTTCGAAAAACGCGCTGGATCATGGCGCAAACACTTTAATCCGTCGCAAAATGCGAAGTAAAGGAGGGTCAAATTGGCATCGCATTCGCTTACTTTAAAGCCAGATAAAATTTAAAATATCGTACTTACGAGGAATCTGTTTGAGCCAATCGAATTTTCAGCTCAAAATATACAAGAAAATGTCGAAAAAGTATCCGATTTGAGACTTTCACTTTTTGGGGTAAAAAAGTTTCAAAGGGGTTAACCTATGAATTTTTTCAAAAATCGTCAAAAATTTCACTGGTGATTTTAGTGCATAAATCGACTAATTTCGATGCGTAGAGTTCGAAAAACGCGCTGGATCATCACGTAAACACTTTAATCCGTCGCAAAATGCGAAGTAAAGGAGGGTCAAATTGGCATCGCATTCGCTTACTTTAAAGCCAGATAAAATTTAAAATATCGTACTTAGGAGGAATCTGTTTGCGCCAATCGAATTTTCTGCTCAAAATATACAAGAAAATATCGAAAAAGTATCCGATTTGAGACTTTCACTTTTTGGGGTAAAAAAGTTTCAAAGGGGTTATCCTTTGAATTTTTTCAAAAATCGTCAAAAATTTCACTGGTGATTTTAGTGCATAAATCGACTAATTTCGATGCGTAGAGTTCGAAAAACGCGCTGGATCATGGCGCAAACACTTTAATCCGTCGCAAAATGCGAAGTAAAGGAGGGTCAAAGTGGCATCGCATTCGCTTACTTTAAAGCCTGATAAAATTTAAAATATCGTACTTAGGAGGAATCTGTTTGCGCCAATCGAATTTTCTGCTCAAAATATACAAGAAAATATCGAAAAAGTATCCGATTTGAGACTTTCACTTTTTGGGGTAAAAAAGTTTCAAAGGGGTTAACCTTTGAATTTTTTCAAAAATCGTCAAAAATTTCACTGGTGATTTTAGTGCATAAATCGACTAATTTCGATGCGTAGAGTTCGAAAAACGCGCTGGATCATGGCGCAAACACTTTAATCCGTCGCAAAATGCGAAGTAAAGGAGGGTCAAATTGGCATCGCATTCGCTTACTTTAAAGCCAGATAAAATTTAAAATATCGTACTTACGAGGAATCTGTATGCGCCAATCGAATTTTCTGCTCAAAATATACAAGAAAATATCGAAAAAGTATCCGATTTGAGACTTTCACTTTTTGGGGTAAAAAAGTTTCAAAGGGGTTAACCTTTGAATTTTTTCAAAAATCGTCAAAAATTTACTGGTGATTTTAGTGCATAAATCGACTAATTTCGATGCGTAGAGTTCGAAAAACGCGCTGGATCATGGCGCAAACACTTTAATCCGTCGCAAAATGCGAAGTAAAGGAGGGTCAAATTGGCATCGCATTCGCTTACTTTAAAGCCAGATAAAATTTAAAATATCGTACTTAGGAGGAATCTGTTTGCGCCAATCGAATTTTCTGCTCAAAATATACAAGATAATATCGAAAAAGTATCCGATTTGAGACTTTCACTTTTTGGGGTAAAAAAGTTTCAAAGGGGTTAACCTTTGAATTTTTTCAAAAATCGTCAAAAATTTCACTGGTGATTTTAGTGCATAAATCGACTAATTTCGATGCGTAGAGTTCGAAAAACGCGCTGGATCATGGCGCAAACACTTTAATCCGTCGCAAAATGCGAAGTAAAGGAGGGTCAAATTGGCATCGCATTCGCTTACTTTAAAGCCAGATAAAATTTAAAATATCGTACTTACGAGGAATCTGTTTGCGCCAATCGAATTTTCTGCTCAAAATATACAAGAAAATATCGAAAAAGTATCCGATTTGAGACTTTCACTTTTTGGGGTAAAAAAGTTTCAAAGGGGTTAACCTTTGAATTTTTTCAAAAATCGTCAAAAATTTCACTGGTGATTTTAGTGCATAAATCGACTAATTTCGATGCGTAGAGTTCGAAAAACGCGCTGGATCATGGCGCAAACACTTTAATCCGTCGCAAAATGCGAAGTAAAGGAGGGTCAAATTGGCAAGGCATTCGCTTACTTTAAAGCCAGATAAAATTTAAAATATCGTACTTACGAGGAATCTGTTTGCGCCAATCGAATTTTCTGCTCAAAATATACAAGTAAATATCGAAAAAGTATCCGATTTGAAACTTTCACTTTTTGGGGTAAAAAAGTTTCAAAGGGGTTAACCTTTGAATTTTTTCAAAAATCGTCAAAAATTTCACTGGTGATTTTAGTGCATAAATCGACTAATTTCGATGCGTAGAGTTCGAAAAACGCGCTGGATCATGGCGCAAACACTTTAATCCGTCGCAAAATGCGAAGTAAAGGAGGGTCAAATTGGCATCGCATTCGCTTACTTTAAAGCCTGATAAAATTTAAAATATCGTACTTACGAGGAATCTGTTTGCGCAAATCGAATTTTCTGCTCAAAATATACAAGAAAATATCGAAAAAGTATCCGATTTGAGACTTTCACTTTTTGGGGTAAAAAAGTTTCAAAAGGGTGAACCTTTGAATTTTTTCAAAAATCGTCAAAAATTTCACTGGTGATTTTAGTGCATAAATCGACTAATTTCGATGCGTAGAGTTCGAAAAACGCGCTGGATCATGGCGCAAACACTTTAATCCGTCGCAAAATGCGAAGTAAGGGAGGGTCAAATTGGCATCGCATTCGCTTACTTTAAAGCCAGATAAAATTTAAAATATCGTACTTAGGAGGAATCTGTTTGCGCCAATCGAATTTTCTGCTCAAAATATACAAGAAAATATCGAAAAAGTATCCGATTTGAGACTTTCACTTTTTGGGGTAAAAAAGTTTCAAAGGGGTTAACCTTTGAATTTTTTCAAAAATCGTCAAAAATTTCACTGGTGATTTTAGTGCATAAATCGACTAATTTCGATGCGTAGAGTTCGAAAAACGCGCTGGATCATGGCGCAAACACTTTAATCCGTCGCAAAATGCGAAGTAAAGGACGGTCAAATTGGCATCGCATTCGCTTACTTTAAAGCCAGATAAAATTTAAAATATCGTACTTACGAGGAATCTGTTTGAGCCAATCGAATATTCAGCTCAAAATATACAAGAAAATGTCGAAAAAGTATCCGATTTGAGACTTTCACTTTTTGGGGTAAAAAAGTTTCAAAGGGGTTAACCTTTGAATTTTTTCAAAAATCGTCAAAAATTTCACTGGTGATTTTAGTGCATAAATCGACTAATTTCGATGCGTAGAGTTCGAAAAACGCGCTGGATCATGGCGCAAACACTTTAATCCGTCGCAAAATGCGAAGTAAAAGAGGGTCAAATTGGCATCGCATTCGCTTACTTTAAAGCCAGATAAAACTTAAAATATCGTACTTACGAGGAATCTGTTTGAGCCAATCGAATTTTCTGCTCAAAATATACAAGAAAATATCGCAAAAGTATCCGATTTGAGACTTTCACTTTTTGGGGTAATAAAGTTTCAAAGGGGTTAACCTTTGAATTTTTTCAAAAATCGTCAAAAATTTCACTGGTGATTTTAGTGCATAAATCGACTAATTTCGATGCGTAGAGTTCGAAAAACGCGCTGGATCATGGCGCAAACACTTTAATCCGTCGCAAAATGCGAAGTAAAGGAGGGTCAAATTGGCATCGCATTTGCTTATTTTAAAGCCAGATAAAATTTAAAATATCGTACTTACGAGGAATCTGTTTGCGCCAATCGAATTTTCTGCTCAAAATATACAAGAAAATATCGAAAAAGTATCCGATTTGAGACTTTCACTTTTTGGGGTAAAAAAGTTTCAAAGGGGTTAACCTTTGAATTTTTTCAAAAATCGTCAAAAATTTCACTGGTGATTTTAGTGCATAAATCGACTAATTTCGATGCGTAGAGTTCGAAAAACACGCTGGATCATGGCGCAAACACTTTAATCCGTCGCAAAATGCGAAGTAAAGGACGGTCAAATTGGCATCGCATTCGCTTACTTTAAAGCCAGATAAAATTTAAAATATCGTACTTACGAGGAATCTGTTTGAGCCAATCGAATTTTCTGCTCAAAATATACAAGAAAATATCGAAAAAGTATCCGATTTGAGACTTTCACTTTTTGGGGTAAAAAAGTTTCAAAGGGGTTAACCTTTGAATTTTTTCAAAAATCGTCAAAAATTTCACTGGTGATTTTAGTGCATAAATCGACTAATTTCGATGCGTAGAGTTCGAAAAACGCGCTGGATCATGGCGCAAACACTTTAATCCGTCGCAAAATGCGAAGTAAAGGAGGGTCAAATTGGCATCGCATTCGCTTACTTTAAAGCCAGATAAAATTTAAAATATCGTACTTAGGAGGAATCTGTTTGCGCCAATCGAATTTTCTGCTCAAAATATACAAGAAAATATCGAAAAAGTATCCGATTTGAGACTTTCACTTTTTGGGGTAAAAAAGTTTCAAAGGGGTTAACCTTTGAATTTTTTCAAAAATCGTCAAAAATTTCACTGGTGATTTTAGTGCATAAACCGACTAATTTCGATGCGTAGAGTTCGAAAAACGCGCTGGATCATGGCGCAAACACTTTAATCCGTCGCAAAATGCGAAGTAAAGGACGGTCAAATTGGCATCGCATTCGCTTACTTTAAAGCCAGATAAAATTTAAAATATCGTACTTAGGAGGAATCTGTTTGCGCCAATCGAATTTTCTGCTCAAAATATACAAGAAAATATCGAAAAAGTATCCGATTTGAGACTTTCACTTTTTGGGGTAAAAAAGTTTCAAAGGGGTTAACCTTTGAATTTTTTCAAAAATCGTCAAAAATTTCACTGGTGATTTTACTGCATAAATCGACTAATTTCGATGCGTAGAGTTCGAAAAACGCGCTGGATCATGGCGCAAACACTTTAATCCGTCGCAAAATGCGAAGTAAAGGACGGTCAAATTGGCATCGCATTCGCTTACTTTAAAGCCAGATAAAATTTAAAATATCGTACTTACGAGGAATCTGTTTGAGCCAATCGAATTTTCAGCTCAAAATATACAAGAAAATGTCGAAAAAGTATCCGATTTGAGACTTTCACTTTTTGGGGTAAAAAAGTTTCAAAGGGGTTAACCTTTGAATTTTTTCAAAAATCGTCAAAAATTTCACTGGTGATTTTAGTGTATAAATCGACTAATTTCGATGCGTAGAGTTCGAAAAACGCGCTGGATCATGGCGCAAACACTTTAATCCGTCGCAAAATGCGAAGTAAAAGAGGGTCAAATTGGCATCGCATTCGCTTACTTTAAAGCCAGATAAAATTTAAAATATCGTACTTACGAGGAATCTGTTTGAGCCAATCGAATTTTCAGCTCAAAATATACAAGAAAATGTAAAAAGTATCCGATTTGAGACTTTCACTTTTTGGGGTAAAAAAGTTTCAAAGGGGTTAACCTTTGAATTTTTTCAAAAATCGTCAAAAATTTCACTGGTGATTTTAGTGCATAAATCGACTAATTTCGATGCGTAGATTTCGAAAAACGCGCTGGATCATGGCGCAAACACTTTAATCCGTCGCAAAATGCGAAGTAAAAGAGGGTCAAATTGGCATCGCATTCGCTTACTTTAAAGCCAGATAAAACTTAAAATATCGTACTTACGAGGAATCTGTTTGAGCCAATCGAATTTTCTGCTCAAAATATACAAGAAAATATCGAAAAAGTATCCGATTTGAGACTTTCACTTTTTGGGGTAAAAAAGTTTCAAAGGGGTTAACCTTTGAATTTTTTCAAAAATCGTCAAAAATTTCACTGGTGATTTTAGTGCATAAATCGACTAATTTCGATGCGTAGAGTTCGAAAAACGCGCTGGATCATGGCGCAAACACTTTAATCCGTCGCAAAATGCGAAGTAAAGGACGGTCAAATTGGCATCGCATTCGCTTACTTTAAAGCCAGATAAAATTTAAAATATCGTACTTACGAGGAATCTGTTTGAGCCAATCGAATTTTCAGCTCAAAATATACAAGAAAATGTCGAAAAAGTATCCGATTTGAGACTTTCACTTTTTGGGGTAAAAAAGTTTCAAAGGGGTTAACCTTTGAATTTTTTCAAAAATCGTCAAAAATTTCACTGGTGATTTTAGTGCATAAATCGACTAATTTCGATGCGTAGAGTTCGAAAAACGCGCTGGATCATGGCGCAAACACTTTAATCCGTCGCAAAATGCGAAGTAAAAGAGGGTCAAATTGGCATCGCATTCGCTTACTTTAAAGCCAGATAAAACTTAAAATATCGTACTTACGAGGAATCTGTTTGAGCCAATCGAATTTTCTGCTCAAAATATACAAGAAAATATCGAAAAAGTATCCGATTTGAGACTTTCACTTTTTGGGGTAAAAAAGTTTCAAAGGGGTTAACCTTTGAATTTTTTCAAAAATCGTCAAAAATTTCACTGGTGATTTTAGTGCATAAATCGACTAATTTCGATGCGTAGAGTTCGAAAAACGCGCTGGATCATGGCGCAAACACTTTAATCCGTCGCAAAATGCGAAGTAAAGGACGGTCAAATTGGCATCGCATTCGCTTACTTTAAAGCCAGATAAAATTTAAAATATCGTACTTAGGAGGAATCTGTTTGCGCCAATCGAATTTTCTGCTCAAAATATACAAGAAAATATCGAAAAAGTATCCGATTTGAGACTTTCACTTTTTGGGGTAAAAAAGTTTCAAAGGGGTTAACCTTTGAATTTTTTCAAAAATCGTCAAAAATTTCACTGGTGATTTTAGTGCATAAATCGACTAATTTCGATGCGTAGAGTTCGAAAAACGCGCTGGATCATGGCGCAAACACTTTAATCCGTCGCAAAATGCGAAGTAAAGGACGGTCAAATTGGCATCGCATTCGATTACTTTAAAGCCAGATAAAATTTAAAATATCGTACTTAGGAGGAATCTGTTTGCGCCAATCGAATTTTCTGCTCAAAATATACAAGAAAATATCGAAAAAGTATCCGATTTGAGACTTTCACTTTTTGGGGTAAAAAAGTTTCAAAGGGGTTAACCTTTGAATTTTTTCAAAAATCGTCAAAAATTTCACTGGTGATTTTAGTGCATAAATCGACTAATTTCGATGCGTAGAGTTCGAAAAACGCGCTGGATCATGGCGCAAACACTTTAGTCCGTCGCAAAATGCGAAGTAAAGGAGGGTCAAATTGGCATCGCATTCGCTTACTTTAAAGCCAGATAAAATTTAAAATATCGTACTTAGGAGGAATCTGTTTGCGCTAATCGAATTTTCTGCTCAAAATATACAAGAAAATATCGAAAAAGTATCCGATTTGAGACTTTCACTTTTTGGGGTAAAAAAGTTTCAAAGGGGTTACCTTTGAATTTTTTCAAAAATCGTCAAAAATTTCACTGGTGATTTTAGTGCATAAATCGACTAATTTCGATGCGTAGAGTTCGAAAAACGCGCTGGATCATGGCGCAAACACTTTAATCCGTCGCAAAATGCGAAGTAAAGGAGGGTCAAATTGGCATCGCATTCGCTTACTTTAAAGCCAGATAAAATTTAAAATATCGTACTTAGGAGGAATCTGTTTGCGCCAATCGAATTTTCTGCTCAAAGTATACAAGAAAATATCGAAAAAGTATCCGATTTGAGACTTTCACTTTTTGGGGTAAAAAAGTTTCAAAGGGGTTAACCTTTGAATTTTTTCAAAAATCGTCAAAAATTTCACTGGTGATTTTAGTGCATAAATCGACTAATTTCGATGCGTAGAGTTCGAAAAACGCGCTGGATCATGGCGCAAACACTTTAATCCGTCGCAAAATGCGAAGTAAAGGAGGGTCAAATTGGCATCGCATTCGCTTACTTTAAAGCCAGATAAAATTTAAAATATCGTACTTAGGAGGAATCTGTTTGGGCCAATCGAATTTTCTGCTCAAAATATACAAGAAAATATCGAAAAAGTATCCGATTTGAGACTTTCACTTTTTGGGGTAAAAAAGTTTCAAAGGGGTTAACCTTTGGATTTTTTCAAAAATCGTCAAAAATTTCACTGGTGATTTTAGTGCATAAATCGACTAATTTCGATGCGTAGAGTTCGAAAAACGCGCTGGATCATGGCGCAAACACTTTAATCCGTCGCAAAATGCGAAGTAAAGGAGGGTCAAATTGGCATCGCATTCGCTTACTTTAAAGCCAGATAAAATTTAAAATATCGTACTTACGAGGAAACTGTATGCGCCAATCGAATTTTCTGCTCAAAATATACAAGAAAATATCGAAAAAGTATCCGATTTGAGACTTTCACTTTTTGGGGTAAAAAAGTTTCAAAGGGGTTAACCTTTGAATTTTTTCAAAAATCGTCAAAAATTTCACTGGTGATTTTAGTGCATAAATCGACTAATTTCGATGCGTAGAGTTCGAAAAACGCGCTGGATCATGGCGCAAACACTTTAATCCGTCGCAAAATGCGAAGTAAAGGACGGTCAAATTGGCATCGCATTCGCTTACTTTAAAGCCAGATAAAATTTAAAATATCGTACTTACGAGGAATCTGTTTGCGCCAATCGAATTTTCTGCTCAAAATATACAAGAAAATATCGAAGAAGTATCCGATTTGAGACTTTCACTTTTTGGGGTAAAAAAGTTTCAAAGGGGTTAACCTTTGAATTTTTTCAAAATTCGTCAAAAATTTCACTGGTGATTTTAGTGCATAAATCGACTAATTTCGATGCGTAGAGTTCGAAAAACGCGCTGGATCATGGCGCAAACACTTTAATCCGTCGCAAAATGCGAAGTAAAGGAGGGTCAAATTGGCATCGCATTCGCTTACTTTAAAGCCAGATAAAATTTAAAATATCGTACTTAGGAGGAATCTGTTTGCGCCAATCGAATTTGCTGCTCAAAATATACAAGAAAATATCGAAAAAGTATCCGATTTGAGACTTTCACTTTTTGGGGTAAAAAAGTTTCAAAGGGGTTAACCTTTGAATTTTTTCAAAAATCGTCAAAAATTTCACTGGTGATTTTAGTGCATAAATCGACTAATTTCGATGCGTAGAGTTCGAAAAACGCGCTGGATCATGGCGCAAACACTTTAATCCGTCGCAAAATGCGAAGTAAAGGAGGGTCAAATTGGCATCGCATTCGCTTACTTTAAAGCCAGATAAAATTTAAAATATCGTACTTAGGAGGAATCTGTTTGCGCCAATCGAATTTGCTGCTCAAAATATACAAGAATATATCGAAAAAGTATCCGATTTGAGACTTTCACTTTTTGGGGTAAAAAAGTTTCAAAGGGGTTAACCTTTGAATTTTTTCAAAAATCGTCAAAAATTTCACTGGTGATTTTAGTGCATAAATCGACTAATTTCGATGCGTAGAGTTCGAAAAACGCGCTGGATCATGGCGCAAACACTTTAATCCGTCGCAAAATGCGAAGTAAAGGAGGGTCAAATTGGCATCGCATTCGCTTACTTTAAAGCCAGATAAAATTTAAAATATCGTACTTACGAGGAATCTGTATGCGCCAATCGAATTTTCTGCTCAAAATATACAAGAAAATATCGAAAAAGTATCCGATTTGAGACTTTCACTTTTTGGGGTAAAAAAGTTTCAAAGGGGTTAACCTTTGAATTTTTTCAAAAATCGTCAAAAATTTCACTGGTGATTTTAGTGCATAAATCGACTAATTTCGATGCGTAGAGTTCGAAAAACGCGCTGGATCATGGCGCAAACACTTTAATCCGTCGCAAAATGCGAAGTAAAGGAGGGTCAAATTGGCATCGCATTCGCTTACTTTAAAGCCAGATAAAATTTAAAATATCGTACTTAGGAGGAATCTGTTTGCGCCAATCGAATTTTCTGCTCAAAATATACAAGAAAATATCGAAAAAGTATCCGATTTGAGACTTTCACTTTTTGGGGTAAAAAAGTTTCAAAGGGGTTAACCTTTGAATTTTTTCAAAAATCGTCAAAAATTTCACTGGTGATTTTAGTGCATAAATCGACTAATTTCGATGCGTAGAGTTCGAAAAACGCGCTGGATCATGGCGCAAACACTTTAATCCGTCGCAAAATGCGAAGTAAAGGAGGGTCAAATTGGCATCGCATTCGCTTACTTTAAAGCCAGATAAAATTTAAAATATCGTACTTACGAGGAATCTGTTTGCGCCAATCGAATTTTCTGCTCAAAATATACAAGAAAATATCGAAGAAGTATCCGATTTGAGACTTTCACTTTTTGGGGTAAAAAAGTTTCAAAGGGGTTAACCTTTGAATTTTTTCAAAAATCGTCAAAAATTTCACTGGTGATTTTAGTGCATAAATCGACTAATTTCGATGCGTAGAGTTCGAAAAACGCGCTGGATCATGGCGCAAACACTTTAATCCGTCGCAAAATGCGAAGTAAAGGAGGGTCAAATTGGCATCGCATTCGCTTACTTTAAAGCCAGATAAAATTTAAAATATCGTACTTAGGAGGAATCTGTTTGCGCCAATCGAATTTTCTGCTCAAAGTATACAAGAAAATATCGAAAAAGTATCCGATTTGAGACTTTCACTTTTTGGGGTAAAAAAGTTTCAAAGGGGTTAACCTTTGAATTTTTTCAAAAATCGTCAAAAATTTCACTGGTGATTTTAGTGCATAAATCGACTAATTTCGATGCGTAGAGTTCGAAAAACGCGCTGGATCATGGCGCAAACACTTTAATCCGTCGCAAAATGCGAAGTAAAGGAGGGTCAAATTGGCAAGGCATTCGCTTACTTTAAAGCCAGATAAAATTTAAAATATCGTACTTACGAGGAATCTGTTTGCGCCAATCGAATTTTCTGCTCAAAATATACAAGAAAATATCGAAAAAGTATCCGATTTGAGACTTTCACTTTTTGGGGTAAAAAAGTTTCAAAGGGGTTAACCTTTGAATTTTTTCAAAAATCGTCAAAAATTTCACTGGTGATTTTAGTGCATAAATCGACTAATTTCGATGCGTAGAGTTCGAAAAACGCGCTGGATCATGGCGCAAACACTTTAATCCGTCGCAAAATGCGAAGTAAAGGAGGGTCAAATTGGCATCGCATTCGCTTACTTTAAAGCCTGATAAAATTTAAAATATCGTACTTACGAGGAATCTGTTTGCGCAAATCGAATTTTCTGCTCAAAATATACAAGAAAATATCGAAAAAGTATCCGATTTGAGACTTTCACTTTTTGGGGTAAAAAAGTTTCAAAAGGGTGAACCTTTGAATTTTTTCAAAAATCGTCAAAAATTTCACTGGTGATTTTAGTGCATAAATCGACTAATTTCGATGCGTAGAGTTCGAAAAACGCGCTGGATCATGGCGCAAACACTTTAATCCGTCGCAAAATGCGAAGTAAAGGAGGGTCAAATTGGCATCGCATTCGCTTACTTTAAAGCCAGATAAAATTTAAAATATCGTACTTAGGAGGAATCTGTTTGCGCCAATCGAATTTGCTGCTCAAAATATACAAGAAAATATCGAAAAAGTATCCGATTTGAGACTTTCACTTTTTGGGGTAAAAAAGTTTCAAAGGGGTTAACCTTTGAATTTTTTCAAAAATCGTCAAAAATTTCACTGGTGATTTTAGTGCATAAATCGACTAATTTCGATGCGTAGAGTTCGAAAAACGCGCTGGATCATGGCGCAAACACTTTAATCCGTCGCAAAATGCGAAGTAAAGGACGGTCAAATTGGCATCGCATTCGCTTACTTTAAAGCCAGATAAAATTTAAAATATCGTACTTACGAGGAATCTGTTTGAGCCAATCGAATTTTCAGCTCAAAATATACAAGAAAATGTCGAAAAAGTATCCGATTTGAGACTTTCACTTTTTGGGGTAAAAAAGTTTCAAAGGGGTTAACCTTTGAATTTTTTCAAAAATCGTCAAAAATTTCACTGGTGATTTTAGTGCATAAATCGACTAATTTCGATGCGTAGAGTTCGAAAAACGCGCTGGATCATGGCGCAAGCACTTTAATCCGTCGCAAAATGCGAAGTAAAAGAGGGTCAAATTGGCATCGCATTCGCTTACTTTAAAGCCAGATAAAACTTAAAATATCGTACTTACGAGGAATCTGTTTGAGCCAATCGAATTTTCTGCTCAAAATATACAAGAAAATATCGAAAAAGTATCCGATTTGAGACTTTCACTTTTTGGGGTAAAAAAGTTTCAAAGGGGTTAACCTTTGAATTTTTTCAAAAATCGTCAAAAATTTCACTGGTGATTTTAGTGCATAAATCGACTAATTTCGATGCGTAGAGTTCGAAAAACGCGCTGGATCATGGCGCAAACACTTTAATCCGTCGCAAAATGCGAAGTAAAGGACGGTCAAATTGGCATCGCATTCGCTTACTTTAAAGCCAGATAAAATTTAAAATATCGTACTTAGGAGGAATCTGTTTGCGCCAATCGAATTTTCTGCTCAAAATATACAAGAAAATATCGAAAAAGTATCCGATTTGAGACTTTCACTTTTTGGGGTAAAAAAGTTTCAAAGGGGTTAACCTTTGAATTTTTTCAAAAATCGTCAAAAATTTCACTGGTGATTTTAGTGCATAAATCGACTAATTTCGATGCGTAGAGTTCGAAAAACGCGCTGGATCATGGCGCAAACACTTTAATCCGTCGCAAAATGCGAAGTAAAGGACGGTCAAATTGGCATCGCATTCGATTACTTTAAAGCCAGATAAAATTTAAAATATCGTACTTAGGAGGAATCTGTTTGCGCCAATCGAATTTTCTGCTCAAAATATACAAGAAAATATCGAAAAAGTATCCGATTTGAGACTTTCACTTTTTGGGGTAAAAAAGTTTCAAAGGGGTTAACCTTTGAATTTTTTCAAAAATCGTCAAAAATTTCACTGGTGATTTTAGTGCATAAATCGACTAATTTCGATGCGTAGAGTTCGAAAAACGCGCTGGATCATGGCGCAAACACTTTAGTCCGTCGCAAAATGCGAAGTAAAGGAGGGTCAAATTGGCATCGCATTCGCTTACTTTAAAGCCAGATAAAATTTAAAATATCGTACTTAGGAGGAATCTGTTTGCGCTAATCGAATTTTCTGCTCAAAATATACAAGAAAATATCGAAAAAGTATCCGATTTGAGACTTTCACTTTTTGGGGTAAAAAAGTTTCAAAGGGGTTACCTTTGAATTTTTTCAAAAATCGTCAAAAATTTCACTGGTGATTTTAGTGCATAAATCGACTAATTTCGATGCGTAGAGTTCGAAAAACGCGCTGGATCATGGCGCAAACACTTTAATCCGTCGCAAAATGCGAAGTAAAGGAGGGTCAAATTGGCATCGCATTCGCTTACTTTAAAGCCAGATAAAATTTAAAATATCGTACTTAGGAGGAATCTGTTTGCGCCAATCGAATTTTCTGCTCAAAGTATACAAGAAAATATCGAAAAAGTATCCGATTTGAGACTTTCACTTTTTGGGGTAAAAAAGTTTCAAAGGGGTTAACCTTTGAATTTTTTCAAAAATCGTCAAAAATTTCACTGGTGATTTTAGTGCATAAATCGACTAATTTCGATGCGTAGAGTTCGAAAAACGCGCTGGATCATGGCGCAAACACTTTAATCCGTCGCAAAATGCGAAGTAAAGGAGGGTCAAATTGGCATCGCATTCGCTTACTTTAAAGCCAGATAAAATTTAAAATATCGTACTTAGGAGGAATCTGTTTGCGCCAATCGAATTTTCTGCTCAAAATATACAAGAAAATATCGAAAAAGTATCCGATTTGAGACTTTCACTTTTTGGGGTAAAAAAGTTTCAAAGGGGTTAACCTTTGGATTTTTTCAAAAATCGTCAAAAATTTCACTGGTGATTTTAGTGCATAAATCGACTAATTTCGATGCGTAGAGTTCGAAAAACGCGCTGGATCATGGCGCAAACACTTTAATCCGTCGCAAAATGCGAAGTAAAGGAGGGTCAAATTGGCATCGCATTCGCTTACTTTAAAGCCAGATAAAATTTAAAATATCGTACTTACGAGGAAACTGTATGCGCCAATCGAATTTTCTGCTCAAAATATACAAGAAAATATCGAAAAAGTATCCGATTTGAGACTTTCACTTTTTGGGGTAAAAAAGTTTCAAAGGGGTTAACCTTTGAATTTTTTCAAAAATCGTCAAAAATTTCACTGGTGATTTTAGTGCATAAATCGACTAATTTCGATGCGTAGAGTTCGAAAAACGCGCTGGATCATGGCGCAAACACTTTAATCCGTCGCAAAATGCGAAGTAAAGGACGGTCAAATTGGCATCGCATTCGCTTACTTTAAAGCCAGATAAAATTTAAAATATCGTACTTACGAGGAATCTGTTTGCGCCAATCGAATTTTCTGCTCAAAATATACAAGAAAATATCGAAGAAGTATCCGATTTGAGACTTTCACTTTTTGGGGTAAAAAAGTTTCAAAGGGGTTAACCTTTGAATTTTTTCAAAAATCGTCAAAAATTTCACTGGTGATTTTAGTGCATAAATCGACTAATTTCGATGCGTAGAGTTCGAAAAACGCGCTGGATCATGGCGCAAACACTTTAATCCGTCGCAAAATGCGAAGTAAAGGAGGGTCAAATTGGCATCGCATTCGCTTACTTTAAAGCCAGATAAAATTTAAAATATCGTACTTAGGAGGAATCTGTTTGCGCCAATCGAATTTGCTGCTCAAAATATACAAGAAAATATCGAAAAAGTATCCGATTTGAGACTTTCACTTTTTGGGGTAAAAAAGTTTCAAAGGGGTTAACCTTTGAATTTTTTCAAAAATCGTCAAAAATTTCACTGGTGATTTTAGTGCATAAATCGACTAATTTCGATGCGTAGAGTTCGAAAAACGCGCTGGATCATGGCGCAAACACTTTAATCCGTCGCAAAATGCGAAGTAAAGGAGGGTCAAATTGGCATCGCATTCGCTTACTTTAAAGCCAGATAAAATTTAAAATATCGTACTTAGGAGGAATCTGTTTGCGCCAATCGAATTTGCTGCTCAAAATATACAAGAATATATCGAAAAAGTATCCGATTTGAGACTTTCACTTTTTGGGGTAAAAAAGTTTCAAAGGGGTTAACCTTTGAATTTTTTCAAAAATCGTCAAAAATTTCACTGGTGATTTTAGTGCATAAATCGACTAATTTCGATGCGTAGAGTTCGAAAAACGCGCTGGATCATGGCGCAAACACTTTAATCCGTCGCAAAATGCGAAGTAAAGGAGGGTCAAATTGGCATCGCATTCGCTTACTTTAAAGCCAGATAAAATTTAAAATATCGTACTTACGAGGAATCTGTATGCGCCAATCGAATTTTCTGCTCAAAATATACAAGAAAATATCGAAAAAGTATCCGATTTGAGACTTTCACTTTTTGGGGTAAAAAAGTTTCAAAGGGGTTAACCTTTGAATTTTTTCAAAAATCGTCAAAAATTTCACTGGTGATTTTAGTGCATAAATCGACTAATTTCGATGCGTAGAGTTCGAAAAACGCGCTGGATCATGGCGCAAACACTTTAATCCGTCGCAAAATGCGAAGTAAAGGAGGGTCAAATTGGCATCGCATTCGCTTACTTTAAAGCCAGATAAAATTTAAAATATCGTACTTAGGAGGAATCTGTTTGCGCCAATCGAATTTTCTGCTCAAAATATACAAGAAAATATCGAAAAAGTATCCGATTTGAGACTTTCACTTTTTGGGGTAAAAAAGTTTCAAAGGGGTTAACCTTTGAATTTTTTCAAAAATCGTCAAAAATTTCACTGGTGATTTTAGTGCATAAATCGACTAATTTCGATGCGTAGAGTTCGAAAAACGCGCTGGATCATGGCGCAAACACTTTAATCCGTCGCAAAATGCGAAGTAAAGGAGGGTCAAATTGGCATCGCATTCGCTTACTTTAAAGCCAGATAAAATTTAAAATATCGTACTTAGGAGGAATCTGTTTGCGCCAATCGAATTTTCTGCTCAAAGTATACAAGAAAATATCGAAAAAGTATCCGATTTGAGACTTTCACTTTTTGGGGTAAAAAAGTTTCAAAGGGGTTAACCTTTGAATTTTTTCAAAAATCGTCAAAAATTTCACTGGTGATTTTAGTGCATAAATCGACTAATTTCGATGCGTAGAGTTCGAAAAACGCGCTGGATCATGGCGCAAACACTTTAATCCGTCGCAAAATGCGAAGTAAAGGAGGGTCAAATTGGCAAGGCATTCGCTTACTTTAAAGCCAGATAAAATTTAAAATATCGTACTTACGAGGAATCTGTTTGCGCCAATCGAATTTTCTGCTCAAAATATACAAGAAAATATCGAAAAAGTATCCGATTTGAGACTTTCACTTTTTGGGGTAAAAAAGTTTCAAAGGGGTTAACCTTTGAATTTTTTCAAAAATCGTCAAAAATTTCACTGGTGATTTTAGTGCATAAATCGACTAATTTCGATGCGTAGAGTTCGAAAAACGCGCTGGATCATGGCGCAAACACTTTAATCCGTCGCAAAATGCGAAGTAAAGGAGGGTCAAATTGGCATCGCATTCGCTTACTTTAAAGCCTGATAAAATTTAAAATATCGTACTTACGAGGAATCTGTTTGCGCAAATCGAATTTTCTGCTCAAAATATACAAGAAAATATCGAAAAAGTATCCGATTTGAGACTTTCACTTTTTGGGGTAAAAAAGTTTCAAAAGGGTGAACCTTTGAATTTTTTCAAAAATCGTCAAAAATTTCACTGGTGATTTTAGTGCATAAATCGACTAATTTCGATGCGTAGAGTTCGAAAAACGCGCTGGATCATGGCGCAAACACTTTAATCCGTCGCAAAATGCGAAGTAAAGGAGGGTCAAATTGGCATCGCATTCGCTTACTTTAAAGCCAGATAAAATTTAAAATATCGTACTTAGGAGGAATCTGTTTGCGCCAATCGAATTTGCTGCTCAAAATATACAAGAAAATATCGAAAAAGTATCCGATTTGAGACTTTCACTTTTTGGGGTAAAAAAGTTTCAAAGGGGTTAACCTTTGAATTTTTTCAAAAATCGTCAAAAATTTCACTGGTGATTTTAGTGCATAAATCGACTAATTTCGATGCGTAGAGTTCGAAAAACGCGCTGGATCATGGCGCAAACACTTTAATCCGTCGCAAAATGCGAAGTAAAGGAAGGTCAAATTGGCATCGCATTCGCTTACTTTAAAGCCAGATAAAATTTAAAATATCGTACTTACGAGGAAACTGTATGCGCCAATCGAATTTTCTGCTCAAAATATACAAGAAAATATCGAAAAAGTATCCGATTTGAGACTTTCACTTTTTGGGGTAAAAAAGTTTCAAAGGGGTTAACCTTTGAATTTTTTCAAAAATCGTCAAAAATTTCACTGGTGATTTTAGTGCATAAATCGACTAATTTCGATGCGTAGAGTTCGAAAAACGCGCTGGATCATGGCGCAAACACTTTAATCCGTCGCAAAATGCGAAGTAAAGGAGGGTCAAATTGGCATCGCATTCGCTTACTTTAAAGCCAGATAAAATTTAAAATATCGTACTTAGGAGGAATCTGTTTGCGCCAATCGAATTTTCTGCTCAAAATATACAAGAAAATATCGAAAAAGTATCCGATTTGAGACTTTCACTTTTTGGGGTAAAAAAGTTTCAAAGGGGTTAACCTTTGAATTTTTTCAAAAATCGTCAAAAATTTCACTGGTGATTTTAGTGCATAAATCGATTAATTTCGATGCGTAGAGTTCGAAAAACGCGCTGGATCATGGCGCAAACACTTTAATCCGTCGCAAAATGCGAAGTAAAGGAGGGTCAAATTGGCATCGCATTTGCTTACTTTAAAGCCAGATAAAATTTAAAATATCGTACTTACGAGGAATCTGTTTGCGCCAATCGAATTTTCTGCTCAAAATATACAAGAAAATTTCGAAAAAGTATCCGATCTGAGACTTTCACTTTTTGGGGTAAAAAAGTTTCAAAGGGGTTAACCTTTGAATTTTTTCAAAAATCGTCAAAAATTTCACTGGTGATTTTAGTGCATAAATCGACTAATTTCGATGCGTAGAGTTCGAAAAACGCGCTGGATCATGGCGCAAACACTTTAATCCGTCGCAAAATGCGAAGTAAAGGAGGGTCAAATTGGCATCGCATTTGCTTACTTTAAAGCCAGATAAAAATTAAAATATCGTACTTGCGAGGAATCTGTTTGCGCCAATCGAATTTTCTGCTCAAAATATACAAGAAAATTTCGAAAAAGTATCCGATTTGAGACTTTCACTTTTTGGGGTAAAAAAGTTTCAAAGGGGTTAACCTTTGAATTTTTTCAAAAATCGTCAAAAATTTCACTGGTGATTTTAGTGCATAAATCGACTAATTTCGATGCGTAGAGTTCGAAAAACGCGCTGGATCATGGCGCAAACACTTTAATCCGTCGCAAAATGCGAAGTAAAGGAGGGTCAAATTGGCATCGCATTTGCTTACTTTAAAGCCAGATAAAATTTAAAATATCGTACTTACGAGGAATTTGTTTGCGCCAATCGAATTTTCTGCTCAAAATATACAAGAAAATTTCGAAAAAGTATCCGATTTGAGACTTTCACTTTTTGGGGTAAAAAAGTTTCAAAGGGGTTAACCTTTGAATTTTTTCAAAAATCGTCAAAAATTACACTGGTGATTTTAGTGCATAAATCGACTAATTTCGATGCGTAGAGTTCGAAAAACGCGCTGGATCATGGCGCAAACACTATAATCCATCGCAAAATGCGAAGTAAAGGAGGGTCAAATTGGCATCGCATTTGCTTACTTTAAAGCCAGATAAAATTTAAAATATCGTACTTACGAGGAATCTGTTTGCGCCAATCGAATTTTCTGCTCAAAATATACAAGAAAATTTCGAAAAAGTATCCGATTTGAGACTTTCACTTTTTGGGGTAAAAAAGTTTCAAAGGGGTTAACCTTTGAATTTTTTCAAAAATCGTCAAAAATTTCACTGGTGATTTTAGTGCATAAATCGACTAATTTCGATGCGTAGAGTTCGAAAAACGCGCTGGATCATGGCGCAAACACTTTAATCCGTCGCAAAATGCGAAGTAAAAGAGGGTCAAATTGGCATCGCATTTGCTTACTTTAAAGCCAGATAAAATTTAAAATATCGTACTTGCGAGGAATCTGTTTGCGCCAATCGAATTTTCTGCTCAAAATATACAAGAAAATTTCGAAAAAGTATCCGATTTGAGACTTTCACTTTTTGGGGTAAAAAAGTTTCAAAGGGGTTAACCTTTGAATTTTTTCAAAAATCGTCAAAAATTTCACTGGTGATTTTAGTGCATAAATCGACTAATTTCGATGCGTAGAGTTCGAAAAACGCGCTGGATCATGGCGCAAACACTTTAATCCGTCGCAAAATGCGAAGTAAAGGAGGGTCAAATTGGCATCGCATTTGCTTACTTTAAAGCCAGATAAAATTTAAAATATCGTACTTACGAGGAATCTGTTTGCGCCAATCGAATTTTCTGCTCAAAATATACAAGAAAATTTCGAAAAAGTATCCGATTTGAGACTTTCACTTTTTGGGGTAAGAAAGTTTCAAAGGGGTTAACCTTTGAATTTTTTCAAAAATCGTCAAAAATTTCACTGGTGATTTTAGTGCATAAATCGACTAATTTCGATGCGTAGAGTTCGAAAAACGCGCTGGATCATGGCGCAAACACTTTAATCCGTCGCAAAATGCGAAGTAAAGGAGGGTCAAATTGGCATCGCATTTGCTTACTTTAAAGCCAGATAAAACTTAAAATATCGTACTTACGAGGAATCTGTTTGCGCCAATCGAATTTTCTGCTCAAAATATACAAGAAAATTTCGAAAAAGTATCCGATTTGAGACTTTCACTTTTTGGGGTAAAAAAGTTTCAAAGAGGTTAACCTTTGAATTTTTTCAAAAATCGTCAAAAATTTCACTGGTGATTTTAGTGCATAAATCGACTAATTTCGATGCGTAGAGTTCGAAAAACGCGCTGGATCATGGCGCAAACACTATAATCCGTCGCAAAATGCGAAGTAAAGGAGGGTCAAATTGGCATCGCATTTGCTTACTTTAAAGCCAGATAAAATTTAAAATATCGTACTTACGAGGAATCTGTTTGCGCCAATCGAATTTTCTGCTCAAAATATACAAGAAAATTTCGAAAAAGTATCCGATTTGAGACTTTCACTTTTTGGGGTAAAAAAGTTTCAAAGGGGTTAACCTTTGAATTTTTTCAAAAATCGTCAAAAATTTCACTGGTGATTTTAGTGCATAAATCGACTAATTTCGATGCGTAGAGTTCGAAAAACGCGCTGGATCATGGCGCAAACACTTTAATCCGTCGCAAAATGCGAAGTAAAAGAGGGTCAAATTGGCATCGCTTTTGCTTACTTTAAAGCCAGATAAAATTTAAAATATCGTACTTGCGAGGAATCTGTTTGCGCCAATCGAATTTTCTGCTCAAAATATACAAGAATATTTCGAAAAAGTATCCGATTTGAGACTTTCACTTTTTGGGGTAAAAAAGTTTCAAAGGGGTTAACCTTTGAATTTTTTCAAAAATCGTCAAAAATTTCACTGGTGATTTTAGTGCATAAATCGACTAATTTCGATGCGTAGAGTTCGAAAAACGCGCTGGATCATGGCGCAAACACTTTAATCCGTCGCAAAATGCGAAGTAAAAGAGGGTCAAATTGGCATCGCATTTGCTTACTTTAAAGCCAGATAAAATTTAAAATATCGTACTTGCGAGGAATCTGTTTGCGCCAATCGAATTTTCTGCTCAAAATATACAAGAATATTTCGAAAAAGTATCCGATTTGAGACTTTCACTTTTTGGGGTAAAAAAGTTTCAAAGGGGTTAACCTTTGAATTTTTTCAAAAATCGTCAAAAATTTCACTGGTGATTTTAGTGCATAAATCGACTAATTTCGATGCGTAGACTTCGAAAAACGCGCTGGATCATGGCGCAAACACTTTAATCCGTCGCAAAATGCGAAGTAAAGGAGGGTCAAATTGGCATCGCATTTGCTTACTTTAAAGCCAGATAAAATTTAAAATATCGTACTTACGAGGAATCTGTTTGCGCCAATCGAATTTTCTGCTCAAAATATACAAGAAAATTTCGAAAAAGTATCCGATTTGAGACTTTCACTTTTTGGGGTAAAAAAGTTTCAAAGGGGTTAACCTTTGAATTTTTTCAAAAATCGTCAAAAATTTCACTGGTGATTTTAGTGCATAAATCGACTAATTTCGATGCGTAGAGTTCGAAAAACGCGCTGGATCATGGCGCAAACACTTTAATCCGTCGCAAAATGCGAAGTAAAGGAGGGTCAAATTGGCATCGCATTTGCTTACTTTAAAGCCAGATAAAATTTAAAATATCGTACTTACGAGGAATCTGTTTGCGCCAATCGAATTTTCTGCTCAAAATATACAGGAAAATTTCGAAAAAGTATCCGATTTGAGACTTTCACTTTTTGGGGTAAAAAAGTTTCAAAGAGGTTAACCTTTGAATTTTTTCAAAAATCGTCAAAAATTTCACTGGTGATTTTAGTGCATAAATCGACTAATTTCGATGCGTAGAGTTCGAAAAACGCGCTGGATCATGGCGCAAACACTATAATCCGTCGCAAAATGCGAAGTAAAGGAGGGTCAAATTGGCATCGCATTTGCTTACTTTAAAGCCAGATAAAATTTAAAATATCGTACTTACGAGGAATCTGTTTGCGCCAATCGAATTTTCTGCTCAAAATATACAAGAAAATTTCGAAAAAGTATCCGATTTGAGACTTTCACTTTTTGGGGTAAAAAAGTTTCAAAGGGGTTAACCTTTGAATTTTTTCAAAAATCGTCAAAAATTTCACTGGTGATTTTAGTGCATAAATCGACTAATTTCGATGCGTAGAGTTCGAAAAACGCGCTGGATCATGGCGCAAACACTTTAATCCGTCGCAAAATGCGAAGTAAAGGAGGGTCAAATTGGCATCGCATTTGCTTACTTTAAAGCCAGATAAAATTTAAAATATCGTACTTACGAGGAATCTGTTTGCGCCAATCGAATTTTCTGCTCAAAATATACAAGAAAATTTCGAAAAAGTATCCGATTTGAGACTTTCACTTTTTGGGGTAAAAAAGTTTCAAAGGGGTTAACCTTTGAATTTTTTCAAAAATCGTCAAAAATTTCACTGGTGATTTTAGTGCATAAATCGACTAATTTCGATGCGTAGAGTTCGAAAAACGCGCTGGATCATGGCGCAAACACTTTAATCCGTCGCAAAATGCGAAGTAAAAGAGGGTCAAATTGGCATCGCATTTGCTTACTTTAAAGCCAGATAAAATTTAAAATATCGTACTTGCGAGGAATCTGTTTGCGCCAATCGAATTTTCTGCTCAAAATATACAAGAAAATTTGGAAAAAGTATCCGATTTGAGACTTTCACTTTTTGGGGTAAAAAAGTTTCAAAGGGGTTAACCTTTGAATTTTTTCAAAAATCGTCAAAAATTTCACTGGTGATTTTAGTGCATAAATCGACTAATTTCGATGCGTAGAGTTCGAAAAACGCGCTGGATCATGGCGCAAACACTTTAATCCGTCGCAAAATGCGAAGTAAAGGAGGGTCAAATTGGCATCGCATTTGCTTACTTTAAAGCCAGATAAAATTTAAAATATCGTACTTACGAGGAATCTGTTTGCGCCAATTGAATTTTCTGCTCAAAATATACAAGAAAATTTCGAAAAAGTATCCGATTTGAGACTTTCACTTTTTGGGGTAAAAAAGTTTCAAAGGGGTTAACCTTTGAATTTTTTCAAAAATCGTCAAAAATTTCACTGGTGATTTTAGTGCATAAATCGACTAATTTCGATGCGTAGAGTTCGAAAAACGCGCTGGATCATGGCGCAAACACTTTAATCCGTCGCAAAATGCGAAGTAAAGGAGGGTCAAATTGGCATCGCATTTGCTTACTTTAAAGCCAGATAAAATTTAAAATATCGTACTTACGAGGAATCTGTTTGCGCCAATTGAATTTTCTGCTCAAAATATACAAGAAAATTTCGAAAAAGTATCCGATTTGAGACTTTCACTTTTTGGGGTAAAAAAGTTTCAAAGGGGTTAACCTTTGAATTTTTTCAAAAATCGTCAAAAATTTCACTGGTGATTTTAGTGCATAAATCGACTAATTTCGATGCGTAGAGTTCGAAAAACGCGCTGGATCATGGCGCAAACACTATAATCCGTCGCAAAATGCGAAGTAAAGGAGGGTCAAATTGGCATCGCATTTGCTTATTTTAAAGCCAGATAAAATTTAAAATATCGTACTTACGAGGAATCTGTTTGCGCCAATCGAATTTTCTGCTCAAAATATACAAGAAAATTTCGAAAAAGTATCCGATTTGAGACTTTCACTTTTTGGGGTAAAAAAGTTTCAAAGGGGTTAACCTTTGAATTTTTTCAAAAATCGTCAAAAATTTCACTGGTGATTTTAGTGCATAAATCGACTAATTTCGATGCGTAGAGTTCGAAAAACGCGCTGGATCATGGCGCAAACACTTTAATCCGTCGCAAAATGCGAAGTAAAGGAGGGTCAAATTGGCATCGCATTCGCTTACTTTAAAGCCAGATAAAATTTAAAATATCGTACTTAGGAGGAATCTGTTTGCGCCAATCGAATTTTCTGCTCAAAATATACAAGAAAATATCGAAAAAGTATCCGATTTGAGACTTTCACTTTTTGGGGTAAAAAAGTTTCAAAGGGGTTAACCTTTGAATTTTTTCAAAAATCGTCAAAAATTTCACTGGTGATTTTAGTGCATAAATCGACTAATTTCGATGCGTAGAGTTCGAAAAACGCGCTGGATCATGGCGCAAACACTATAATCCGTCGCAAAATGCGAAGTAAAGGAGGGTCAAATTGGCATCGCATTTGCTTACTTTAAAGCCAGATAAAATTTAAAATATCGTACTTACGAGGAATCTGTTTGCGCCAATCGAATTTTCTGCTCAAAATATACAAGAAAATTTCGAAAAAGTATCCGATTTGAGACTTTCACTTTTTGGGGTAAAAAAGTTTCAAAGGGGTTAACCTTTGAATTTTTTCAAAAATCGTCAAAAATTTCACTGGTGATTTTAGTGCATAAATCGACTAATTTCGATGCGTAGAGTTCGAAAAACGCGCTGGATCATGGCGCAAACACTTTAATCCGTCGCAAAATGCGAAGTAAAGGAGGGTCAAATTGGCATCGCATTCGCTTACTTTAAAGCCAGATAAAATTTAAAATATCGTACTTACGAGGAATCTGTTTGCGCCAATCGAATTTTCTGCTCAAAATATACAAGAAAATATCGAAAAAGTATCCGATTTGAAACTTTCACTTTTTGGGGTAAAAAAGTTTCAAAGGGGTTAACCTTTGAATTTTTTCAAAAATCGTCAAAAATTTCACTGGTGATTTTAGTGCATAAATCGACTAATTTCGATGCGTAGAGTTCGAAAAACGCGCTGGATCATGGCGCAAACACTTTAATCCGTCGCAAAATGCGAAGTAAAGGAGGGTCAAATTGGCATCGCATTCGCTTACTTTAAAGCCAGATAAAATTTAAAATATCGTACTTACGAGGAATCTGTTTGAGCCAATCGAATTTTCTGCTCAAAATATACAAGAAAATATCGAAAAAGTATCCGATTTGAGACTTTCACTTTTTGGGGTAAAAAAGTTTCAAAGGGGTTAACCTTTGAATTTTTTCAAAAATCGTCAAAAATTTCACTGGTGATTTTAGTGCATAAATCGACTAATTTCGATGCGTAGAGTTCGAAAAACGCGCTGGATCATGGCGCAAACACTTTAATCCGTCGCAAAATGCGAAGTAAAGGAGGGTCAAATTGGCATCGCATTCGCTTACTTTAAAGCCTGATAAAATTTAAAATATCGTACTTACGAGGAATCTGTTTGCGCAAATCGAATTTTCTGCTCAAAATATACAAGAAAATATCGAAAAAGTATCCGATTTGAAACTTTCACTTTTTGGGGTAAAAAAGTTTCAAAGGGGTTAACCTTTGAATTTTTTCAAAAATCGTCAAAAATTTCACTGGTGATTTTAGTGCATAAATCGACTAATTTCGATGCGTAGAGTTCGAAAAACGCGCTGGATCATGGCGCAAACACTTTAATCCGTCGCAAAATGCGAAGTAAAGGAGGGTCAAATTGGCATCGCATTTGCTTACTTTAAAGCCAGATAAAATTTAAAATATCGTACTTACGAGGAATCTGTTTGCGCCAATCGAATTTTCTGCTCAAAATATACAAGAAAATTTCGAAAAAGTATCCGATTTGAGACTTTCACTTTTTGGGGTAAAAAAGTTTCAAAGGGGTTAACCTTTGAATTTTTTCAAAAATCGTCAAAAATTTCACTGGTGATTTTAGTGCATAAATCGACTAATTTCGATGCGTAGAGTTCGAAAAACGCGCTGGATCATGGCGCAAACACTTTAATCCGTCGCAAAATGCGAAGTAAAGGAGGGTCAAATTGGCATCGCATTTGCTTACTTTAAAGCCAGATAAAATTTAAAATATCGTACTTACGAGGAATCTGTTTGCGCCAATCGAATTTTCTGCTAAAAATATACAAGAAAATATCGAAAAAGTATCCGATTTGAGACTTTCACTTTTTGGGGTAAAAAAGTTTCAAAGGGGTTAACCTTTGAATTTTTTCAAAAATCGTCAAAAATTTCACTGGTGATTTTAGTGCATAAATCGACTAATTTCGATGCGTAGAGTTCGAAAAACGCGCTGGATCATGGCGCAAACACTATAATCCGTCGCAAAATGCGAAGTAAAGGAGGGTCAAATTGGCATCACATTTGCTTACTTTAAAGCCAGATAAAATTTAAAATATCGTACTTACGAGGAATCTGTTTGCGCCAATCGAATTTTCTGCTCAAAATATACAAGAAAATTTCGAAAAAGTATCCGATTTGAGACTTTCACTTTTTGGGGTAAAAAAGTTTCAAAGGGGTTAACCTTTGAATTTTTTCAAAAATCGTCAAAAATTTCACTGGTGATTTTAGTGCATAAATCGACTAATTTCGATGCGTAGAGTTCGAAAAACGCGCTGGATCATGGCGCAAACACTTTAATCCGTCGCAAAATGCGAAGTAAAGGAGGGTCAAATTGGCATCGCATTCGCTTACTTTAAAGCCTGATAAAATTTAAAATATCGTACTTACGAGGAATCTGTTTGCGCAAATCGAATTTTCTGCTCAAAATATACAAGAAAATATCGAAAAAGTATCCGATTTGAAACTTTCACTTTTTGGGGTAAAAAAGTTTCAAAGGGGTTAACCTTTGAATTTTTTCAAAAATCGTCAAAAATTTCACTGGTGATTTTAGTGCATAAATCGACTAATTTCGATGCGTAGAGTTCGAAAAACGCGCTGGATCATGGCGCAAACACTTTAATCCGTCGCAAAATGCGAAGTAAAGGAGGGTCAAATTGGCATCGCATTTGCTTACTTTAAAGCCAGATAAAATTTAAAATATCGTACTTACGAGGAATCTGTTTGCGCCAATCGAATTTTCTGCTCAAAATATACAAGAAAATTTCGAAAAAGTATCCGATTTGAGACTTTCACTTTTTGGGGTAAAAAAGTTTCAAAGGGGTTAACCTTTGAATTTTTTCAAAAATCGTCAAAAATTTCACTGGTGATTTTAGTGCATAAATCGACTAATTTCGATGCGTAGAGTTCGAAAAACGCGCTGGATCATGGCGCAAACACTTTAATCCGTCGCAAAATGCGAAGTAAAGGAGGGTCAAATTGGCATCGCATTTGCTTACTTTAAAGCCAGATAAAATTTAAAATATCGTACTTACGAGGAATCTGTTTGCGCCAATCGAATTTTCTGCTAAAAATATACAAGAAAATTTCGAAAAAGTATCCGATTTGAGACTTTCACTTTTTGGGGTAAAAAAGTTTCAAAGGGGTTAACCTTTGAATTTTTTCAAAAATCGTCAAAAATTTCACTGGTGATTTTAGTGCATAAATCGACTAATTTCGATGCGTAGAGTGCGAAAAACGCGCTGGATGATGGCGCAAACACTATAATCCGTCGCAAAATGCGAAGTAAAGGAGGGTCAAATTGGCATCACATTTGCTTACTTTAAAGCCAGATAAAATTTAAAATATCGTACTTACGAGGAATCTGTTTGCGCCAATCGAATTTTCTGCTCAAAATATACAAGAAAATTTCGAAAAAGTATCCGATTTGAGACTTTCACTTTTTGGGGTAAAAAAGTTTCAAAGGGGTTAACCTTTGAATTTTTTCAAAAATCGTCAAAAATTTCACTGGTGATTTTAGTGCATAAATCGACTAATTTCGATGCGTAGAGTTCGAAAAACGCGCTGGATCATGGCGCAAACACTTTAATCCGTCGCAAAATGCGAAGTAAAGGAGGGTCAAATTGGCATCGCATTTGCTTACTTTAAAGCCAGATAAAATTTAAAATATCGTACTTACGAGGAATCTGTTTGCGCCAATCGAATTTTCTGCTCAAAATATACAAGAAAATTTCGAAAAAGTATCCGATTTGAGACTTTCACTTTTTGGGGTAAAAAAGTTTCAAAGAGGTTAACCTTTGAATTTTTTCAAAAATCGTCAAAAATTTCACTGGTGATTTTAGTGCATAAATCGACTAATTTCGATGCGTAGAGTTCGAAAAACGCGCTGGATCATGGCGCAAACACTATAATCCGTCGCAAAATGCGAAGTAAAGGAGGGTCAAATTGGCATCGCATTTGCTTACTTTAAAGCCAGATAAAATTTAAAATATCGTACTTACGAGGAATCTGTTTGCGCCAATCGAATTTTCTGCTCAAAATATACAAGAAAATTTCGAAAAAGTATCCGATTTGAGACTTTCACTTTTTGGGGTAAAAAAGTTTCAAAGGGGTTAACCTTTGAATTTTTTCAAAAATCGTCAAAAATTTCACTGGTGATTTTAGTGCATAAATCGACTAATTTCGATGCGTAGAGTTCGAAAAACGCGCTGGATCATGGCGCAAACACTTTAATCCGTCGCAAAATGCGAAGTAAAGGAGGGTCAAATTGGCATCGCATTTGCTTACTTTAAAGCCAGATAAAATTTAAAATATCGTACTTACGAGGAATCTGTTTGCGCCAATCGAATTTTCTGCTCAAAATATACAAGAAAATTTCGAAAAAGTATCCGATTTGAGACTTTCACTTTTTGGGGTAAAAAAGTTTCAAAGGGGTTAACCTTTGAATTTTTTCAAAAATCGTCAAAAATTACACTGGTGATTTTAGTGCATAAATCGACTAATTTCGATGCGTAGAGTTCGAAAAACGCGCTGGATCATGGCGCAAACACTATAATCCATCGCAAAATGCGAAGTAAAGGAGGGTCAAATTGGCATCGCATTTGCTTACTTTAAAGCCAGATAAAATTTAAAATATCGTACTTACGAGGAATCTGTTTGCGCCAATCGAATTTTCTGCTCAAAATATACAAGAAAATTTCGAAAAAGTATCCGATTTGAGACTTTCACTTTTTGGGGTAAAAAAGTTTCAAAGGGGTTAACCTTTGAATTATTTCAAAAATCGTCAAAAATTTCACTGGTGATTTTAGTGCATAAATCGACTAATTTCGATGCGTAGAGTTCGAAAAACGCGCTGGATCATGGCGCAAACACTTTAATCCGTCGCAAAATGCGAAGTAAAGGAGGGTCAAATTGGCATCGCATTTGCTTACTTTAAAGCCAGATAAAATTTAAAATATCGTACTTGCGAGGAATCTGTTTGCGCCAATCGAATTTTCTGCTCAAAATATACAAGAAAATTTCGAAAAAGTATCCGATTTGAGACTTTCACTTTTTGGGGTAAAAAAGTTTCAAAGGGGTTAACCTTTGAATTTTTTCAAAAATCGTCAAAAATTTCACTGGTGATTTTAGTGCATAAATCGACTAATTTCGATGCGTAGAGTTCGAAAAACGCGCTGGATCATGGCGCAAACACTATAATCCGTCGCAAAATGCGAAGTAAAGGAGGGTCAAATTGGCATCGCATTTGCTTACTTTAAAGCCAGATAAAATTTAAAATATCGTACTTACGAGGAATCTGTTTGCACCAATCGAATTTTCTGCTCAAAATATACAAGAAAATTTCGAAAAAGTATCCGATTTGAGACTTTCACTTTTTGGGGTAAAAAAGTTTCAAAGGGGTTAACCTTTGAATTTTTTCAAAAATCGTCAAAAATTTCACTGGTGATTTTAGTGCATAAATCGACTAATTTCGATGCGTAGAGTTCGAAAAACGCGCTGGATCATGGCGAAAACACTTTAATCCGTCGCAAAATGCGAAGTAAAAGAGGGTCAAATTGGCATCGCATTTGCTTACTTTAAAGCCAGATAAAATTTAAAATATCGTACTTGCGAGGAATCTGTTTGCGCCAATCGAATTTTCTGCTCAAAATATACAAGAATATTTCGAAAAAGTATCCGATTTGAGACTTTCACTTTTTGGGGTAAAAAAGTTTCAAAGGGGTTAACCTTTGAATTTTTTCAAAAATCGTCAAAAATTTCACTGGTGATTTTAGTGCATAAATCGACTAATTTCGATGCGTAGAGTTCGAAAAACGCGCTGGATCATGGCGCAAACACTTTAATCCGTCGCAAAATGCGAAGTAAAGGAGGGTCAAATTGGCATCGCATTTGCTTACTTTAAAGCCAGATAAAATTTAAAATATCGTACTTACGAGGAATCTGTTTGCGCCAATCGAATTTTCTGCTCAAAATATACAAGAAAATTTCGAAAAAGTATCCGATTTGAGACTTTCACTTTTTGGGGTAAAAAAGTTTCAAAGGGGTTAACCTTTGAATTTTTTCAAAAATCGTCAAAAATTTCACTGGTGATTTTAGTGCATAAATCGACTAATTTCGATGCGTAGAGTTCGAAAAACGCGCTGGATCATGGCGCAAACACTTTAATCCGTCGCAAAATGCGAAGTAAAGGAGGGTCAAATTGGCATCGCATTTGCTTACTTTAAAGCCAGATAAAATTTAAAATATCGTACTTACGAGGAATCTGTTTGCGCCAATCGAATTTTCTGCTCAAAATATACAAGAAAATTTCGAAAAAGTATCCGATTTGAGACTTTCACTTTTTGGGGTAAAAAAGTTTCAAAGAGGTTAACCTTTGAATTTTTTCAAAAATCGTCAAAAATTTCACTGATGATTTTAGTGCATAAATCGACTAATTTCGATGCGTAGAGTTCGAAAAACGCGCTGGATCATGGCGCAAACACTATAATCCGTCGCAAAATGCGAAGTAAAGGAGGGTCAAATTGGCATCGCATTTGCTTACTTTAAAGCCAGATAAAATTTAAAATATCGTACTTACGAGGAATCTGTTTGCGCCAATCGAATTTTCTGCTCAAAATATACAAGAAAATTTCGAAAAAGTATCCGATTTGAGACTTTCACTTTTTGGGGTAAAAAAGTTTCAAAGGGGTTAACCTTTGAATTTTTTCAAAAATCGTCAAAAATTTCACTGGTGATTTTAGTGCATAAATCGACTAATTTCGATGCGTAGAGTTCGAAAAACGCGCTGGATCATGGCGCAAACACTTTAATCCGTCGCAAAATGCGAAGTAAAGGAGGGTCAAATTGGCATCGCATTTGCTTACTTTAAAGCCAGATAAAATTTAAAATATCGTACTTACGAGGAATCTGTTTGCGCCAATCGAATTTTCTGCTTAAAATATACAAGAAAATTTCGAAAAAGTATCCGATTTGAGACTTTCACTTTTTGGGGTAAAAAAGTTTCAAAGGGGTTAACCTTTGAATTTTTTCAAAAATCGTCAAAAATTTCACTGGTGATTTTAGTGCATAAATCGACTAATTTCGATGCGTAGAGTTCGAAAAACGCGCTGGATCATGGCGCAAACACTTTAATCCGTCGCAAAATGCGAAGTAAAGGAGGGTCAAATTGGCATCGCATTTGCTTACTTTAAAGCCAGATAAAATTTAAAATATCGTACTTACGAGGAATCTGTTTGCGCCAATCGAATTTTCTGCTCAAAATATACAAGAAAATTTCGAAAAAGTATCCGATTTGAGACTTTCACTTTTTGGGGTAAAAAAGTTTCAAAGAGGTTAACCTTTGAATTTTTTCAAAAATCGTCAAAAATTTCACTGATGATTTTAGTGCATAAATCGACTAATTTCGATGCGTAGAGTTCGAAAAACGCGCTGGATCATGGCGCAAACACTATAATCCGTCGCAAAATGCGAAGTAAAGGAGGGTCAAATTGGCATCGCATTTGCTTACTTTAAAGCCAGATAAAATTTAAAATATCGTACTTACGAGGAATCTGTTTGCGCCAATCGAATTTTCTGCTCAAAATATACAAGAAAATTTCGAAAAAGTATCCGATTTGAGACTTTCACTTTTTGGGGTAAAAAAGTTTCAAAGGGGTTAACCTTTGAATTTTTTCAAAAATCGTCAAAAATTTCACTGGTGATTTTAGTGCATAAATCGACTAATTTCGATGCGTAGAGTTCGAAAAACGCGCTGGATCATGGCGCAAACACTTTAATCCGTCGCAAAATGCGAAGTAAAGGAGGGTCAAATTGGCATCGCATTTGCTTACTTTAAAGCCAGATAAAATTTAAAATATCGTACTTACGAGGAATCTGTTTGCGCCAATCGAATTTTCTGCTCAAAATATACAAGAAAATTTCGAAAAAGTATCCGATTTGAGACTTTCACTTTTTGGGGTAAAAAAGTTTCAAAGGGGTTAACCTTTGAATTTTTTCAAAAATCGTCAAAAATTACACTGGTGATTTTAGTGCATAAATCGACTAATTTCGATGCGTAGAGTTCGAAAAACGCGCTGGATCATGGCGCAAACACTATAATCCATCGCAAAATGCGAAGTAAAGGAGGGTCAAATTGGCATCGCATTTGCTTACTTTAAAGCCAGATAAAATTTAAAATATCGTACTTACGAAGAATCTGTTTGCGCCAATCGAATTTTCTGCTCAAAATATACAAGAAAATTTCGAAAAAGTATCCGATTTGAGACTTTCACTTTTTGGGGTAAAAAAGTTTCAAAGGGGTTAACCTTTGAATTTTTTCAAAAATCGTCAAAAATTTCACTGGTGATTTTAGTGCATAAATCGACTAATTTCGATGCGTAGAGTTCGAAAAACGCGCTGGATCATGGCGCAAACACTTTAATCCGTCGCAAAATGCGAAGTAAAAGAGGGTCAAATTGGCATCGCATTTGCTTACTTTAAAGCCAGATAAAATTTAAAATATCGTACTTGCGAGGAATCTGTTTGCGCCAATCGAATTTTCTGCTCAAAATATACAAGAAAATTTCGAAAAAGTATCCGATTTGAGACTTTCACTTTTTGGGGTAAAAAAGTTTCAAAGGGGTTAACCTTTGAATTTTTTCAAAAATCGTCAAAAATTTCACTGGTGATTTTAGTGCATAAATCGACTAATTTCGATGCGTAGAGTTCGAAAAACGCGCTGGATCATGGCGCAAACACTATAATCCGTCGCAAAATGCGAAGTAAAGGAGGGTCAAATTGGCATCGCATTTGCTTACTTTAAAGCCAGATAAAATTTAAAATATCGTACTTACGAGGAATCTGTTTGCGCCAATCGAATTTTCTGCTCAAAATATACAAGAAAATTTCGAAAAAGTATCCGATTTGAGACTTTCACTTTTTGGGGTAAAAAAGTTTCAAAGGGGTTAACCTTTGAATTTTTTCAAAAATCGTCAAAAATTTCACTGGTGATTTTAGTGCATAAATCGACTAATTTCGATGCGTAGAGTTCGAAAAACGCGCTGGATCATGGCGCAAACACTTTAATCCGTCGCAAAATGCGAAGTAAAGGAGGGTCAAATTGGCATCGCATTTGCTTACTTTAAAGCCAGATAATATTTAAAATATCGTACTTACGAGGAATCTGTTTGCGCCAATTGAATTTTCTGCTCAAAATATACAAGAAAATTTCGAAAAAGTATCCGATTTGAGACTTTCACTTTTTGGGGTAAAAAAGTTTCAAAGGGGTTAACCTTTGAATTTTTTCAAAAATCGTCAAAAATTTCACTGGTGATTTTAGTGCATAAATCGACTAATTTCGATGCGTAGAGTTCGAAAAACGCGCTGGATCATGGCGCAAACACTTTAATCCGTCGCAAAATGCGAAGTAAAGGAGGGTCAAATTGGCATCGCATTTGCTTACTTTAAAGCCAGATAAAATTTAAAATATCGTACTTACGAGGAATCTGTTTGCGCCAATTGAATTTTCTGCTCAAAATATACAAGAAAATTTCGAAAAAGTATCCGATTTGAGACTTTCACTTTTTGGGGTAAAAAAGTTTCAAAGGGGTTAACCTTTGAATTTTTTCAAAAATCGTCAAAAATTTCACTGGTGATTTTAGTGCATAAATCGACTAATTTCGATGCGTAGAGTTCGAAAAACGCGCTGGATCATGGCGCAAACACTATAATCCGTCGCAAAATGCGAAGTAAAGGAGGGTCAAATTGGCATCGCATTTGCTTATTTTAAAGCCAGATAAAATTTAAAATATCGTACTTACGAGGAATCTGTTTGCGCCAATCGAATTTTCTGCTCAAAATATACAAGAAAATTTCGAAAAAGTATCCGATTTGAGACTTTCACTTTTTGGGGTAAAAAAGTTTCAAACCTTTGAATTTTTTCAAAAATCGTCAAAAATTTCACTGGTGATTTTAGTGCATAAATCGACTAATTTCGATGCGTAGAGTTCGAAAAACGCGCTGGATCATGGCGCAAACACTTTAATCCGTCGCAAAATGCGAAGTAAAGGAGGGTCAAATTGGCATCGCATTTGCTTACTTTAAAGCCAGATAAAATTTAAAATATCGTACTTACGAGGAATCTGTTTGCGCCAATCGAATTTTCTGCTAAAAATATACAAGAAAATTTCGAAAAAGTATCCGATTTGAGACTTTCACTTTTTGGGGTAAAAAAGTTTCAAAGGGGTTAACCTTTGAATTTTTTCAAAAATCGTCAAAAATTTCACTGGTGATTTTAGTGCATAAATCGACTAATTTCGATGCGTAGAGTTCGAAAAACGCGCTGGATCATGGCGCAAACACTATAATCCGTCGCAAAATGCGAAGTAAAGGAGGGTCAAATTGGCATCACATTTGCTTACTTTAAAGCCAGATAAAATTTAAAATATCGTACTTACGAGGAATCTGTTTGCGCCAATCGAATTTTCTGCTCAAAATATACAAGAAAATTTCGAAAAAGTATCCGATTTGAGACTTTCACTTTTTGGGGTAAAAAAGTTTCAAAGGGGTTAACCTTTGAATTTTTTCAAAAATCGTCAAAAATTTCACTGGTGATTTTAGTGCATAAATCGACTAATTTCGATGCGTAGAGTTCGAAAAACGCGCTGGATCATGGCGCAAACACTTTAATCCGTCGCAAAATGCGAAGTAAAGGAGGGTCAAATTGGCATCGCATTTGCTTACTTTAAAGCCAGATAAAATTTATAATATCCTACTTACTTACGAGGAATCTGTTGCGATTTTCAATTTTAATTCTTTGAACTTCTCTAACTCAATCTACCACTTTACTATATTATAAATAAAATAAAACCACGATTTTAATTATTGATTTTCTACTTTTATTTTCAATTTGAAACATAAATTTTCAAAAATCATAAATTTTACGGTTAAACCGAAAGTCACTTATAGGTGCATTTCATAACCCCAATCAAATTTGCTATATATATCAAACATATTAATATTAAAAAACACATTTTTAAAATTACAGTAATACACAGCAATATTATGTAAATAGTGAAACGTAAAATGTAAATTTGACTACCTTTTGACTTTTAAGTTAGTGAAAAACTAACTACTGGCATATTATTACTACATTGCACTACAGATCTTATACTATCACTCTCATTGATTTATTTATTCTTTCGTTGCCAATATAACGCATTTTGAAAAATTGAAAAAGTTGAAGAATAACAGGAAAAGCTACTTGCCAATGCCACGGTCATGCGTCCGCTTAATAACACAACTATAAAGATTTTATTTTATATGTTATATTGCGATTATAAAATAATATTTATTAGTTATTAATCATTAATTCTGGTGGTGGCGATAAAGACATTTCAATTTCGTTGTTTTTACTTTTTTGATAAAATAAATTTGATTTAAAATTTTCTTACCAATTGATTAGAATTCCAAAAACTTTTTGGCATTATTTAATATTTTTAATAGTTTTTTCCTCCGATATTATAATATTGATTTATATTAAACTGATAACAAAATGCAACAATTTATTAGCTATTAGTTATCGAAGTATCGAAATATTAGGTTTTGTTTTATGGAATTTATAAATCAATTTTTTCGCTCAAATTTTTTTAAATTCTGTTGTTCTGCAGCCAGGAATAATTTGTGGTAAACAGTTGTATACGTAGTCAAGATAAAAATTGAAAAAGAAAATATTTTAATTTACAATTCAGTGGTATACTTGCACATGCCAAAATTATAAAAATTTGCCAATTTCGGCAGATAAATTTTTTTTGAATTCCATATTTGTAATTTTAGATTGCTAAAAAATATAAGCTATATTAGAACTATTGTATAAAATTTTTTAAATTATAAACCTTGATGGCGTCTCTCCATTCAAGATTTAAAAGTCTCGCAAGCCCTTTCAAGTTTCTTTTGAAAATTCTTGCTGCCTCAGATCTTGTTAATTTAAATGGCGGTGGTTTCGTCGATATATTTAAATTTGGCACTGGAGTTGTAGTGGTTAGCTAAAATTTAACTTTTATAAACCAATATTTAAATAAATATTAAAAGACTTACCGAAGCATTTTCTGGTAAAAAGTTATCATTTACTAAGTTATTGATCGAATCAATGGTGAGTCTTGTGTCATTCCATTGCTACAATAATAGTCTAATATATAACAATTATATTTTAATAATAAAATCAATAGCCCCTAAATAAATTTTATCCGAAATCGCGTCAAGTAAAATTACCTCTAAAAATAAACCAAAAATTTGACGAACTGGGCCAGATTTCTTTTTTAAAACTGCTCTTTTACTACGGAAATAATTCGATTCGGGTAAATTATAAATCTGAAAAAGTAAAAAATTTTGTTAATGATGAGTTCTTACGAAGAAAATATAATTTCAATAATACAAATAAAATTAATAACTTACAGATTCCTCTATTTCATTAATGGTCTGGTTGGAATTTTGCATAGTAATTGCTATACAGGAGATGCATAATAATAAGATTGTTTTAATTGCAAATTCCATTTTCTGAAATAGTAAAATTATTTTAATTATTATAATACATATTTATTACAATGTCAATATTTTACAAAACCCAAAAAATGTTTTTAAGCTTTCACAAATAAATTATACTGAAAATATAATTATCGCAAACATTTTCAGCAGACTTCATCAGGCGACGAACTAAAAAGAAAACATAGAGAAAATCCATATTTTTGAAATTGAAAGAAAAATGATGGTAGGGAGAGAGAGTATTTTTGCAAAAAAGAATTTTATGTAATTTTTTGGGAGAGGTTTACTAGGATAGACCTGTAGAGAAAGACAACTGATATTCTATAGGTTTACCAGGGGGGAAAGTGTAAATTAACAAAGAAGGGTATTGCACCTTGGACCCTGCCATTTGAAGTGCAATCTGAAACATTGCTGATGGTTTTCAATATTCTGAATGAAACCAGGTGTTATAATAAAAAAAATTTTTGTTTGAATTCTCTACGAATAACCGTTTTCGCAAAAAAGATAGCGATACGTGCGGTTTGGGTGACCCTGTATACATGTACCTATTTACCAGCAATTAATAAGTATTTGTTACTCAATTTTATATATGTAGATAATAAGGAAAGAACACTCGGTTTAGCTCATGATCTAAACATTTTTATAGTTTTTATGTGAGTAAAATTACTTCTAATGGATTTAGAGGTCGTTGTAACAATTTCTCTTGTTTATATCTTCACTTTTCATGTCATCGGTTTTTACGTCCAGTTATCTTCTTTTTAACTGGTTTTGTAATGCCGTTCAACTTATGTAAGAACTAAATATGTAAAATCATAGATATATATACCTCTGTTGGCTTAACCTATATAATAATTTATATTATGTGACAATATTTTAATTGAACATTGCATGCTTGCACGAAATAGAACAGCAATTATTCAAAAATAACTATGTAAAAAGTTATGGCATAATATAACTTACCCTTAAATAATAATATAGTATGTGTAGTTGCAATTTCCAGTAATAATTAATTTAAGAAGTAACACTTTTTACTATTCCAGAAAAATTAGTCATATAAAATATGGTAACCAATCCACGTTTAAGACTAAAAACACAAAAAATTTAGTAAAATAATTAAAATATATAAGGAGTGTACTGTTATGTCTTTCCAACAAACACTTGCACAGAAATAAAATGAGAAGGAACGGTATAAAAATAAACTCTCTCTTTATTACTGATTTTACTTATGCGAAGAGTGATACTTAACTGATATTAATTTTATCGGATAACTATTTAATTTGTTTTAAATAATAATCGTTATTGTTAAAAAAATTTTAAAAAAAAAATTAAATTTTGTTATTTTGAAGGTCATTTAACTCACCGTTTAACGTTGATATATTTTAAAATTTATGCAATTTTCTTTATTGGCCCACTTTCACTAACAGTTTGTAAAATCAATAGACAAATTAGTGCAATTGGAACACAAATTAACGTCGTCAAAAATTAATGCTGGTTCTACCATGCCAAGATAGAAACTGAGAAGCTCTTTCGAATTTCGATTACTAGCAGTTAAAGACGAGTCAAGACTTTGCTTAATTTAGTTTATTTATTTATTTATTATAAAATTATGTAGGTACTTATGCCTATTACTACTGCGTTAATTAGAGTTTCAAATAATCTAATTTTAACGCCTTAGTGACTATAAAGAAAGTGTAAACAATTGAATAAAATTGTAAATTATAATAATGTGCTTTATACTATTATTAACTCGAACTAATTGAGGATCCTTTTCGGACGAAACACGAAGTTCTTTTATAATGTTTTTTTTCCAAGATTGGAAATTAACTTAAAAATGAATATCAAGTAGATTTTGTGATAATTTAGCATTTTTCAAAACTTATAAGAATACATTTTTTTAAAATGCTGTTAAATTTGGCAAACATTTAAATAAAATAGCAAAATGGTTTAAATAATAGACATTATTTGTTAAACGAAGCAAATCACTTCCGCTACTGCCCAGAGACGGACTCAAACAAATTTGTTCGAGGAGGAGCAATCCTCAGTTTGTCAATAATATTCTTTTCAAATTTTAAAGGTCTCTTTAATAATAAAAAAAAATAAATATCTATTTTTTCTTTTCTAGATATTTTGTGCAAATTAATAAGTTATTCCTTCTCTTCAGTCTGTAGCTCTCATTTCATAATAGTAGCAAAATAAACTTTTTAATTTAAGTGAACTATAAAAAAAATAAAGATACATTTCTACATCCTATTAGACTGTTTAATTTAAGTTAACCTATTACATGTTTTATATAACATCAAAGGTAAATTTTTATCTGAGTGAATTATCTTAATTTCACCATAATATTTCGCACACATTAATTGCTACACTTTTTTAGATTGGTCGATTGTTCCGATACTTCCGGTCAGCATAAGGAAGTACTAAGTTGTAAATTTATTCAAATGAAAGTATTGTTGAGAAAAAGTGGCGATTAAACAAAGAGATAAACGTAGCATTTCGTATTGTAATATTATCGTGATTCGGAACCATCGGAAAAAAGAGGTTTATCGGTTGTTGCATCTATAACAACTCCTTTGGCGCCGAAAACGAATCGCAACGCCGGCCTGAATACTTCTAAAAAGCGTTGCAACCTTAATGCAGAATTCTGAAATAGAGAGTAATTAATAATTTTAATGAAATTAATGTTATAGCTTATCACCATCATATAATCTCCAGCGGTCGTAGAAAGTTTAGTTACAAATGTAAAGCCGCTTCCAATCAATTCGGATGGAACGTCAAGTCTAAATTGTTCGTTTTTTTCAAAAATAACAATATCGTCTGTAGTTGTCGGTCGTTTAGTTGTTGTCGTCACCTTTTTAACTTCGGATTTTTGAGCTCGATCAATTTTGTTTTGGGTTGGCTAAAAAATTAAAATTCGTAACACTTAATCTTCGGCTTAACTAACAAAATAAAAGAAACTTGATATTTTTTATTTATTTATTATCAATAACAAAAAGCTTCTAAATTCACAATATAAAAATTAATTAAGTACAAACTTTTATTTACACAATAGAAACTATACACCTAAAAAGAACATTCATTATAATTTCGTTTATTATTATGTACAAGAAAGAAAGGTATAATATAAATTATTTACATTTTTTAACAAGTTGCACATTTTAAACAACGCATGCACCAAAATAATAATAAATAATAAAAAAGGCAAGATCATAAAGTACGAGTATTACTTAACACAAGAATAACAAATTCTTAAGATTTCAAAAATGTAGGTACAAAAATTATAAATTTTTTTTTTCAATTACTGGACGAAATTAAAGTTTTAATTAACCGACATGTTGATTTTATTTTGTATACCTCTTGCTCATGCGGTGCACAAGATTTGAATTGAAAGAATAAAGAAAGCATGCAGTTAATTATTATTAAATATTAAATAACTTAATGAGAAAGTTTTATAATAAAATATAAAAGTAGTGGTAACAGTCGTGTAGGACGGTAAAAAGTGGCATCGAATTTACATTTTAATTAAATTAATGCAGAAAACGAAAACATTTTTATATTGCAGAAGCAAACGAAAAACCTGCAAAACGATTCCAAAATAACTGATGAAAATAATGGTTATTTTAGTTAATTCAAATTATGCGAGTCCTCCACTTAATAGTCCTCCTATACCACCGCCACCACCCGACGATCCACCCAAACTACCGCTGGTAAGTTTGGTTGCCACTAAGGAAATGAGCGGCGATGCTTGTTGTAACTTGGAACCTATGACTCCAGATATTGCTCCTGCGATACCACCTGCTGTATCTTCAGGTGGAACGACTCCGGCAGCATTATTTTTGGCAATATTGATTTTATCTAATTTGTTTATCCACGCAGTTTTCTGATCGATGAAGGAGTTGATTTTCTGTGAATTATTATAAATGTGAAGGGATCGTGGGTTAAATAGGTTTGCGAAAATAGAAGCTTTCTTGTCTAATTTTTTGATATTAAATTTGATCCAAGACATTAACTGCATAAACAGTTTCTATTATATACTTACATTAAATACAAATCCAAGAAGTGCATTTTTAAGAACAAATTTTCCTTCGGAAGCTTCCACTGCTCTCTTATCTCGATCTTCGTCTTCGATTATTGCTATTTCCTAAAAAACAATATATTTCGGAATAACTTAAAGTATCTGTCGGAGAATTTTATCTCGGAAATGTTCAAAAATATATGCATAATATTTATTATCATTAAAAATTTCTATAAAAATCATAAAAAAACTCAGACTAGGTTCCGTTTTTTCAGTCGATTCGAGTCGAGATGCTAAAATTTTTTATTTATCAAACAGATTAGATTTTCCTTATAACAGTTTAGAAAATGAACGCTGCACATTATAGCACTTTTTATTCTAGTTCCTGTATAATCAATTTTTCTTATAACATCGGAAGAAACTTTGTAGAAAGCATAGCTCGTTGTTAAAAAATAATTGCAAACTGATTAGATTAACTATTATGAAACGAATGTTTTTCTTATAAATTTAAATTATCAATTGCAATTTTCAATGATTAACAAAATTTTTGAGAAATACAACTAATGGGTGTAACCTAAATTTGTTGTTCAAAAGTGAAACCGTATATTATAAAGTAGGTATGTGTTAATACAATATTATTAATTAAATCAGGTTTTGTCGTAACATTGCGAAAAGTCTTCGATAATTTTGCAGCATAATATTTTAAAAAATTGGCAAAATTATATTTTCACACGATTTTTATAACACACAATGACAATGAATTTTGCATCCAAAAGTTTCCAATAAATTTAAACTTTCACCGCACAGCATCTATGTACATTGGGTATTGGTAGCAATGAATAATTTAATTTAAAAAAGTGTTAATTAAATAAATTATTTCAATTTGGTATTAGCTATGTTGTTAAAAATTTGTTGCACGAAGTGTATTACGTAAAAATTGTATCAAAATTATCTCTAACTTTTTGTGCCATGTTTAATTATTACAACACAATTGCCACTTGGGTTTCATAATCGCCTTCGTAGCTTCTTTTAATTACGTTTTTCGTAAAACAAATTATCAAAAGTGCATTCAGGAAAAATAAAATAAATAAAACAATTCAAAAATTATTTTAGGCGCCTTTATGAAAGTACGCGTGAACAACTGTTTTAATTAAATAACAATGAAAAGTAGTGAAATTTTCAAAAATTAATTGTTGTGCCTGGATCGACGATGTTATATCACACCTTTTACAATTTCAAGATTTAACTTTTACTTATTGACCAACAACTTTCGATTTCAAAAGCTACACATGATCAATGAAAATTGATTTAAAAATGTAATAAAACATTTATACGTACTTGAATTTCAGGATTTAATGATGGATCTTCGATAATCTGCCGTTTAATAATGATTCCACATTCAATATAGTTACACAAAAAAGTCAATAAAATAAGACTAGCTAATCCCACAGAGTGTTGTTTCATTTTACTAAAAAAAAAAAAAAAAGTTATAATAAATTGTTACAAACTAAAGTAAAAATAAATTTTATTTTTAAATTGGCGCTCATTTTTCAAACGAAAAACAAAGATGGCGTCAAATTAAAAATAATTAAAATGGCGTTTTTAAATAACTGCAATTATCAGTTTACTTACACTTAGAATGGCAACTATTGAGTGAATGTGTTAAAGTTTTAAAATTCTTCTTATTTCTAGTATATTTATGTAGGTCGCTAACTCTCGGCAAGAGACAGCGAATGTAAACGCGAGCTTAAGCGAATGAAATGCAAGCGGGTCAAGGAGGGTACTAAAAGACCAATTAAAAACCCAAAACACCCTTTTAAAGACGCCACTGTAATTTTTATATGACTTTTTACGCCCCATTCCATTGTTTTTTGTAATTACAAACTTGAACTTGGTTTTTTTAAACGGTCGTTTAAACAAATTTTATGAAATTAGAGTAACGCTTCAGCGAGTTTGAAGCAAAAAATTAAATTTTGTATGCAAAATAAAATTATGTTTATCATATATTACAAAAATAAAACAATAATAAAATTACAAAATATCCATATATACATAGGTATTTTTTTAAATGCCTACACATAGTTTTAATTTGCTGCTTAAGTGCATGTGTAAGTTGGTTCATCCTGCTTTTTATAATCCCGAATTTAGAACCTGTGCATGCCATTTTAACATAATTAAAGTACTAATAGTAAAAATAGCTATTTATACGTATAAACTTAATTCTCAAGTTATAATAACTTCATTCTACGTTCTATCGTTGTTCTTCTTCCTGAAGAAGTATACAATAAGTTAAGCGAAACGTCGACAGATACATAATATTATGTTATTTATAATTATTGTTTGGATTAGCGAAAATTTAAATGATATATTTTATTTAAAATAATAATTATTTAACCTACAAAATTTAAAATTAATTTTATATCCCGCCATTTTTTTTTTCTGTTAAAATTTATATACGTCCATAGATACATAGCACTGAAAATATTATAATTTATTATAAGTTTTATTTTGTTTGCTATTTTTTGTATTTAATTTAGATATATTTTCATTAAATTGTAGGTAATACAATTCCAATAAACCGAATTAAACAAATGAATATTGTATTACATAGTTTTCATATTAACTTCTTCTCTTGCTAAATTAAATTAGTTTCGTCTTAAAATAGTGCATTTGTTTTTTGTGGTCTATTTATTAATCTAATTGTACGAAAATTACTTAATAATATTTAATTTATAAAAACATTAGTGTAATAATTTTAACACGTAGAACTAATTATTATGATTGATGTTAGCACACGCATAAACTATAATTTTAGTTAAGTAAAAAATATTAAGCATATGTGATTTAATTTCTTGTTCGGAAAAGTCGATGGTGTAACTTTTTACCCTTAATAATTTGCTTGTCGTTTGGCCACGGTAGTAAGTACGTATATATATTGTATAAAACTTTTAAATTGAATAATGAATACGATAATTTGACCCACAACACTCTTTAAAGTTTATACTCGAAGTTTATAAACTTGACAGCATAAACATTACAAAAAAAACAGAACATCGTGCGGAAAATTTTGTAAAATTACACACAGACAAGCAGAGTGTTTTCTGCAAATAACAGTCTTATATTTGAGTGTATTTTTGCATGAAATCAATATTTGTCAAATTATTATAGCTATCAATATACGTAATCAATAGTGTATGTATGTAGGTATTTACATGCATCAAGGTTATTGCAGTAAGAACCTAATTTTTATTAATACGTACAACATGTAAAATTAGCCAGCAAATTAATCAACCGCAAAATTCCATAAATACTCTTCAAAATACTTTTTCTATGCTTTATTTAAATTTAATTCTAAAAAATGTATAGCAATATCAATTTAACAAATTGCTTGTGCTTTTATTTGTATTTTTTTGACTTTATGACTTATATGACTTCATGACTTTATGTATGTGCATAATATGATATACTGTGGTGGTATTTTATAAAAAAAGCCTTTTCCAACCTAAAATTACCTCGGCTAGCTCAGCGGTATCGGTAGAGCATAAACACCCAGTAGCGAATTCCCGTAGGTCACCCCGTCTGTCTTGCGGGCAAATAAAAACTCTTATTTTTGAATAACGAAAAATGTTGTTTATTCAACAACATTTGTGTTCGACCACTGAATTTGAAATTTCATTTACTTTACAAAATCTTGCTAAATTTCGATCTCATTTGTCGATGTGTGTCAAATGTGTAGCAAATAATAAAATTTTATAATGTTATACGAATTTTGGTTTCTTTTATAATAAATGTTTTTCACTATGGAACGATTTAATTTACAATATCTTGTACAAATCTCGTGTGGTTTCGTGAGAGCGACTCGTAGTGTCGACCACCATTCAGCTTCCGTACGTTGCGGCTATCACGTGTGCTGTAGTTACCAAGTTTTTGCAAACCACCTAGCGTAGTTTTAATTTTCCAACTCAATTGGATTGAAACTCTTCAATCGCAACACCGTTGATCCAATGTTCAATAATATCCAACTTATTCAACTTTACGTTCAACGTAGGTCAGTAAATTCCTATTAGCATCAAATATTTTCAAAGATTTTCAAAATGGCCACGGCTTCTCCCTTTGACCTTGGTAAAACTTTAATTTTCGATCTCTTCAAATTATAATGTTTTTCAGCAATTATCTACTGAAACTGACGACTCGTCACAGCTATACACTTTTACGTATCCAAAACAAAACTAACTAACGCAAATTTAAGCGTCCGTCCTCGCATCAACGCGCTGGGAAGACCTGGGTTCAACCTCACGAAAATTCATACCCCGTAAGTTCTTTAACTACCTACAGGATGTTGCTCAAATTAATATTCTCTTCTTTTTCGTAGATCATTATCGAAGCACAGCACAAATATTATTCGTTTCAACGTTTATAAATTTTTGCAATTAAAAATGTGTTACAGAGGTGTTTAAAGTATTAAATTTAGCCTTTTTCCTTTTTTCCTGTGAATAAATTGTAACCTATTTGCAGTACTTAAAACAAATAATCTGACCACAATCTGGACTTGCGGGTTGACTGTACAAAAAAATCACCACAATACATAATATATTATATCTAATCTCTCGGAATCTAATCGGTTTATCGTGCAGATGTGCTGAAAACATTATATGTATACCTAGCAATAAACTAAACTTTTGATGGATAAATACAATCAGTTATTTTTTTTTCAAGTTCCATTTATACGGTGAATACACTATTTATAATATTATAACAGAAAAAAAGAAGAAAAGGAACGAGATAGTAGCGAATAAGTTAAATAAAGCTATCGATTAAAATGTTATTATTATTATGAAAACTGTAGATTAGTAAACATTCGATAGAACTAAAATTGACTAAATTTCATAATTAAAACACACCACAATATAATTCTTAATAATATATTTAATTTGAAGTGTTGCAATATTAAAAGTTTTTGGGAATCTAAAGATTTTTAGTAAAATTGAAAATTACACCACGACGAAGTTTGTTAAAAAGGACAGCTCGAAACGATGCAGATTTCAGGCGCAGGAGCATCGAAGAGACCACATAAGCTTAATAATATTGAATATCAGATAGAAAACCATATTTAAAATAAATTTTAAACAAAAAAATTAAACAATACGAAAATTATATTTAAAGAATTAATAAGAAGAGTTTCATGCTCATAAATATTTGCATGTCACCTCCAACCCATAATTTAAAAATAAATTTTGTGAAATTTTCATTATTATTTTTCATCGCAATTTTTGAGTTTTTTTTATGACCTCTATTAATAATGCATTCGGATGATTTTAATCGGTGTGCTTATTTACAACACAACAATAAGATATAAAAAGATTTACATTATACTTACTACACACATTTCAAAATATTTAATTTTTACTTTTTTAAGGAAATTAAAACGAAAGTTAATGATTCAATTAATAAAAATTTCTAAAGAAAGTACCCACTAATTTAACTTTCCGATATTTTGTACGTTTTTTATTTATGTTTAGGGTTTCCTACATGTCGGTGGTAACTTTTATCTACAAGGAACAAAATCTCTAAATAAGTTTGTTTAAATATCTATGTAAATTGGATTGAATCGAATAATTCAGTTTCAAAAATGAAAAGAATATTTTCTTACAAAAAGAAAAGGAAGAAAAGATAAAACAAATGATGAAAATACTTCAAAAAAATTTTCTAGAAAGGAATTTGAATTTGTATTGTATGTAATATAATAATTTTTTGTAAAATTTTGAATTCTTATTGTATTTATGTAGTGTATAAATAAGATATGTAGTATTAAAATAATTTATTATTACTATTATTATTATTGGCAATAATTATATATTCGATAATGTATTATTCATCAATTTACATTAAGTACAACAAGTTCTTGTACACCAAAAATCTTTATATCTTTATATCTTTTTTTTTACATTATTAGGAAAACATCTAGACTATTTATAATGTCACCCGGGAAAAGATAACATGCTAATTGCTTAGCCACTCTTTCGCCATTTTATCAAGTCGTACTGTTCTTTTAAATTACGATTTCATAGTAACTATATTATGTGTATAGTATAATAATATAACAAAAAGTTTAACTGATTTGTTAAAATTAAGGCCAATTTCAAAATTTATCACCACAACATGCTAAACAACTTTAACAACAGCAAGGCATTAGAAATGCAGTTCACTAACAACTTACGCATAGCTGTTGAGTAATTACATATTAACATTGTAAAATTAAAGATGCATAACTTGGAAAACCTATTGGGTAATAAAAAAATATGCATTTCTTATCTTTTCAGAAAATAATATATTTTAATAATAAGAAAATTAATTGTACGAATTGCGTTAAATTTAAAAAAGAATTAATATGCGTAAATTATTGCCAAAATTATCTAGTAATTAATTTTTATGTAAATGACGATTTATTATTATTTTTTGAACGTCAATTGAAATTTTACTACCAATTAATAAATAAAAGGAAAATCATCAGAATATTGCAAAAATAGAATTTGAAATTATTTAATTAAAAAAATTTTATCTGATGGCCTTACCTGATTGCGAAAACTTCTCGAATTAAATATTTATTTATTTTTGATTACTACGACGATTTTTTAAATTTATAGCCAAAAATTATTATTTTTAATTTTACTGATAAAAATAAGTTAAAAAATGAAAGGACAGCCAATCGTAATATAATATTGCACACTTTCCATCTCTTTTCTTATTTCATCTTCGTTGGTCATGAATATTATTCTAATACATTGTTTGTTTATTTAATTTAATATTAATAAATTTTTATACCTGTATGTATGGTTCTTGTGGTTTGATAAAACAAAAGTGCAGATAAAAATTTAGAAACATATAATATTGCATTCAATTAACTAGCAGAAAGATCTCCCACTCATTATTTATTATATTCCTATGATGAGGCGCTAAAAATTAAAAAAACTTAATTATCTTTGAATAGTATTATTTAATATACAATTTAATTTTTTTTTGCTTTACTTAAATTATTTTTTTGGCATAAATTTTAAAACTTTCACTGTTAAACTATTGTTATTTTTATTTAAACGTTAATGGGTATTTATAAATAACTTGCAGGTTCGTTTAACGTGTGACATTTTAAACAGTTTAATTATTAACTTTTTAAATGCAGGTCGCAGGTGACAGGTATATCCAAAAATTTGTTTCTATATTAAATTTTCCGGATAATTTACTTTCATCAAGAAATAAAATTAATTATTATTGTACCCTTCTTGAACATTTTACATTGCCAAGTGAATTTGCACTTAAAATTGTATAAAATTTTAGATGTAAATTTATTCCAAGCATTGATTAATAGAACAAGAAATGAGATTGTTGTGTTGTAATGCAATTAAAATATTTTTTTTGTTAATTATAAGCAATATCTTCTTCTTGAGTTAAAATTAAATTAAAGATTTGGATGGCTAAATTTAATTAAATTTAAAAAATGATAAAATATAATCAAAATATAAAATGTGCGAACTTGAAATTACTAGTGACTATATAGTTCCCATAGTTTATTTAAGTCATTTCGACACAAAAATAACAATCAAACCGTTACCTTTTTGCAACTATTTCCTTGTAGAAAAACTTTTTATTTTATATCGTTATTTTATCACTTATTGTTTACTTTTTATCACTCATCTTAAAAATGAAATGTAACCTCTGATTTCATAAATAACTATATTTATTGACGTGATAACGTCTTATAAATTGATATACCGACTGCACGCACGAAAAATTGTCACGTTCCGCAAGAAAGGCACGATCGGCTTTGTATCATACATAGACATCATTTGAATTATAAAATGCCAGTAAAAAAAACTTGTCCGGCATGAGGTTCGATCTCGCGATCACCAAATGATGCAATTATGTTTCATGCACATAACGCATTAACCTATTGAGGGTTAAAATATTATTAGTTACATAAACATAATTCAATTCAATTCATAAAAGTATGAAATTTTTCTATAACTAATTGTTTGTGATTATATTTAAACAAATTAATTAAATTAATTTTGCAAAAACTGTAAATAATATTTGAAAATTCATGTTTTTAACCAGAGTTTTAAAAATATTTATGTTTTAATGAAACCTGAATATTTAGGTTTTGGCGGGCTTTTCAAAAGCATCGGTTTTATGAATTCGATTTATTTGTCCAATTTCATCTTTTTAAATTAACACTCGGTTTACGGACGATAATTTTACGTCATAAGAAAACATAATTCAATTCAATTCATAAAAGTATGCAATTTTTCATCAATGTTTTCTTATGACGTTATCACGTAAAATTATCGTTCGTAAACCGACTTTACAGACAACCCGAGTTAATATATATTTATATTATTCCTGTTTAAATATTTTATATGATTTGTATTTTATGTAATTTATACTTTGATTATTTTTTGTAATTTTGTTAAAGTAAGCTTAAATATTTTATTTGAGGTGAAGCGGTGACGTTTATATTGAATAAGAAGTGTTAATCTATTAGTGTAAAATATTTTTTTTTGAGTTTTTAATGCTAACAATAATCAATTCACCCACTGGGATACATAAATACATAACCTACTTGATTCGTGGTATATAAATATTTAAAATAAACAAACTAAACAAAATATTAAAATAATAAATTTTAACTGTTAAGTAAAGAATACATACTTACATAGAAGAATAATATATAAATATTTATTCATTCGACTAGAGTTTGCATAATATGCAATATATTGTTGTAATAGATTTTGTTTGGTGTGTGACAATACCGCATGTAGGTATATAATTTTGGTCCTTCATTGTTTAAACTTAAAATTGACGTGCGAATTAAAGCCTGTTACGTTTTTATATTATAATATTTCCATTTATAAAACAGTTAAATTAAAATACTGAGGTATCCCTGTATAATATAATATAATACAGTATTAAATTAAAATTTCAAAAGTGCGTAAGAATACATAATATTAAAATTTTTAATATCTCTAAAAATTATTAAATAATATTTTTTGTAAGTTTAAAAATCGTAAATCTGTTTTTCATTTTTCTTTGTATTAATCCACCTTCTTCTGATACTTTGCGACATTATAATTATTATTGTCCTGAAATTTTGTCCAAATAATATTGTAAGTTTTTCATAATCAATGTTTCTTCAATTTTCGTAATATAAATAAATTATTAACATCCATGTAGAAGAATATAAAAAACCGTTTTGCGTTATTTTTAATTTGGCTAGTAATAATAATAATAATAAAATTCTGATTAAAAGTGCCTTTTTTACGAATTCAAAGTGTAAATAACCTAATACTTGTGTAACTTTCTAACTACAAATATGTAAATGTAGTGAAAATGTACTCGTACATAAATCAAACATTTTAATAGATGAATCGTCGAAACTGCATTAACCAAATAATATAGCTATAATTTAAACTAAAACTAAATGTTAAAAGTAGGCAATTGCTTTAACGAAAATAAACGAAACTGACTAGCCAAGGTGTATAAATAGAACTCTATTGCTTACCAAATTCTAGTTGATTTCCTTCTGCCTCCCCCACAATTATTATTTCAAACAAGGTTTTACAAATTTAGGAAACACGAGTTACTATTACAATAAAAAATAATTAAACAAATTAAAACATTATTTAATTAGTATTAAGATAGGTAATATACTGTAAAGAACGCGATCACGATTCAATCGAAATAAACAAAAGTTTCAATTTCCCTACCACAACGACATTAAATTTTATACTCTTGATTATATTGACAGGTCGCTCTCTCTTTAATGCTGCAATTTTACGATACATTCAACTTAATTCTTGGAAATTGTTTTTCAATTTTTCTGTATCAACGGCATGGAAAATCCTGTGATCATATTTTAAAATTTCCCATAGTTTACATAATTAGTTTTGTCATTCGCATTCGCTTCTTATGTAAATTATTATCGATAACTTATAAAAATATATTTTTATAAGTTTAATTTTTTACATGTGTTAGATGAAATTAAAAATCAAATTTCCTTTTCTTGAGGTTTCTGAGGAGCCCCCCCCCCCTTCGATTGCTCGCTCGCTGGTTGTCGCTTGTTGGTCGAATTCTTCTGCTGCTGCTGCTGCTTGCTTCTAACTGTCTGGATGAACGATGAACGATGAACTTCTTGGCAATATGGAGGTACCACGGGGTGACCGTTTATCTCCTTCAACTGATGTGGGCAGCGGGCGTTGGAGTTTATTGAGGTATGGTTCCTCATTTGAAGCGCTAGGCTTGATCGCGTTGGCTTATTGGTCCATGGGGGTATTATTTCTTGATTTGCGGGGTCCTAGGTGTTGCGGGGAACTCCCTGGGAGCGTGGTTTTGCGGTCAGAAGGTGGCGGAGTGGATTGCGTCTGGGTGGTTTGCGGAATCCTAGGTTTTGCGGGGAACTCCCTGGAGGCGTGGTTTTGCGGTCAGAGGCGGCGGAGAGGAGTGCGTTTTTGGTCCGTGGCGAGTGTACGATCCGTAGGTTGGGGTCCCTAGTGTTTGACGAACTTGGTCCCTTGGTGTCGATGAGTAGGGCGAGTGTGCGGTTCGTGTGTTGGGGTTCCTAGCATTGGATGAACTTGGTCCCTTGGTGTCCATGGGGCGGGGCGAGCGATTTGGCGTAATTCCGGGCGTCTTTGCATGGTTTTCTTGGCATCCGGGTATTTGATGAACCCGGTGCTTGGTGGGAACCTGAAATAAACATGTAAAGACTAGGGTTACTTACACCCCGGCTGACGAGCGGATGAGGATGTCCTTTGACCGGTTGTGTCCTAGGTTGTAGCCTGGTTGGTATTGTCCTAGCTGCGAGATGAGGGGATTGTCCGAGAAGCTCGCGGTCTTGTATAGTTTTTCCGCCTAGTTTGTGATGTGCACGTCGATGGTCTCGATCTTGGCATCGGCGTGGAGTCTTCTGTTGGTGAGATAGTACGGGCTGGAGAATGCGTGCCGGATGCATTTATTTTGTACTATTTGAATCTTCTTAATGTGCGTTCGGGCAGCCGTCCCCCACACGGGCGCGGCGTAGGTCATGGTGGGCCTGATGATGGCCTTGTAGATGCGCAGCTTGTTTTCTGGTGACATCTTGCTGTTTGAGGCTAGGAGCGGGTAGAGCTTTGAGAAGACAGCTCTTCCCCGGTTTGCGGCGGCTTCGATGTGCTCCTTCCACAGCAGTCTGTAATCTAACGTGACTCCCAGGTATTTTGAAGTGTTTGTCCATGGGATTGGGCTCTCAAGCATGAAGATGTTTGTTCGAGAACAAACCTGTCTTCGTTTCTTCTTGAACATTGTCGCGGTGCTTTTCGTTGAGTTTACACCGATGCGCCACGTCGCGAACCATTTTTCGAGGTCGTTAACGGTGTTTTGTAGACGATCGGTGGCGAGATCTTGACTCATGGAGGAAGTGTAGACGGCCGTGTCATCCGCGTAAAGCGAGATCTTCGTCCTCGGTTCGGTTGGAGCTGGCATGTCGCTTATGAAGATGTTGAAGAGGGTCGGGGCGAGGATAGATTCTTGAGGTACTCCGGCAGTGATGAAGCGCTCGGATGATCGGGTGCCTTCGAATTTGACCTTGAATTTCCGGTTTTCAAGGTATGACGCCACCAGCTTGACGAGTGCTGGTTGGATATTGTAACTGTCTGGATCTGTATATTGCTCTTTATATACTCAGAGTATTTGTGAGTTAGTATCGATATTATTATATTGTTTAGTTGGTATTACTGTGACATTAATACCGGTCGCTTATTATCATTTGTTACACTTAGGCTCGATTTTATAATAATAAATGAATAACTAAAAATTATTTTGTTTGTTGATCTCTACAGCCTATGCTGTAGCATCGAGAAGACCATCTTAGAAAGAAGAAAAACTGAAAATTGAGAAAAAGTGCAATAAAATTATTATACTTGATATGCAAGAAACATAAAATATAAAACAGATTAAGATGTATAATAAATTAGAATAGGTTTTAGGTATTTAACACCTCAAAGACGTTGCTAGCACCTTGTGAGAACACGGTCGTAAAAGTCAGGTGGACTTGGTCGGAAATTGAACCAACGACTACGTCATAGTAATTAAGTAGCCTACTGCTAGCCCACCAACACGCTATTTTATTAGTTTTAAATTTATAATTTATTAGTTGCTCTAATGTAAGGAATTAATGTTATACTCGCAAAAACGAGTTTTTAGAATTTAGTTTTATGGAAATACATCTCAAAATATTGTAATTTGAGCTAAAATTGGCAACAGGTATTCGAATAATTTATTATTATCAATTATCACTTATAATTACTACAGTAATAAAAACTTAAGTAGCCTTAGCAAAAACGATGATACACTTAAGTTTTTAAGTGAATTACAAAATAACTAAGTAGGAATATTATGTACTACCCAATTTTGAATGCACAAAAGTGAATTTATTTCATAGTTAATATATTTTTAATAATATGTTGTACTTTTGATAATTATTGCGAAGTTGAGATAATATTTCATACAGGAAAACAAAAAATCGTACATTGCTCAACACAAAATCATCTTGTGGTTTCATCTTTGATTTTGAATATTTCACTTGCAATAATCCATTCTTGGTAAACCAAATATGAAATTTTATAAAAGTTTGCAGCTTCTTCGCTTGTGGATTGATTTTCTAATAGAAATGTTTTACTAATTTACGAAAATAATTAAATTGTTATTCACAATTTAATTGTACCGATTGGGCAGCATCTAATATTATTATCAATAATCCTCACTTTCTATTAATTAAGTACTATTAAGAAAAAAAAATCTAGAAAATATTATATTAACGAATCGGATCGTTTTATAACAAATTGGCAGTTGTGTAATAATTTAATTTAACTAGAACAATTAGTTTTTTGTTCGTTAAAATTAACATATGCAATTCGTTCTCGATTATTAAACTAATTTATAAAAAATATAGTGTATTCTCACGGTCCATAATAATACCGCAGTAGTTAATCATATTATTGCCTTTATTGGGAACTTCCTTATTCTTAAATTAATGAATTAATGTAAAAGTTACATAATTAAATTTTCGGTAAAGCAGTTGTTAGATGCGTGTAATATAAATAATTTTCAACTATTTCAAATTAGAAAATATTATTATTATATTAATTAGATTAAAGTAGCCAAATTATAATTAGAAAAAAAAGTGCCTATATGGCCAGAAAAAGGTCATAAGCATTTGTAGTCTAAAACAATATTTATAATTGCAAAATGAATTTTAGTTTACCTATAAAGGTTATATAAACATTGTCGTATTATTGTATTCCATTGTCGACGAAGACGACGAACAATTAACCGTTTTTATAAACTTTGTTAATCAACGGTTCGCCTGTTCATTAGTTATGTCACACGTGGGTATGCAATGTAAATAATATACATATTTTTTCGCCGATGATCAATTGGAAAGCTGTTGTAAATTTTATTCTTACTACTATTACGTTAAGAATATTATTAAATATTATTTCCTTCAAGATAAACAAGCATCTCATGCACTTCCGTAACTTTCTATATGTTTAAACCTCCTTTTCCCGCTATTATTCTCCGGAACAATAATTCCGCTTTGCTTATTTGAATTTATTGATCTTGAATTTCAAATACTTGTAATGAATGTGTCATCGTAATATACTATGTGTCAATTGCCAGATCGGAGTGACATTTAAAATTCCACTTAAATTGAAATTTTGCAAAATTTTAGCACCGGAAGAGAAAATGGACAATATAATCATAAATTGTTTTATTACACATTGTATATATGTAAAAGTGGTTGGCTCAATTTTGTAATAAAATATAAAATTATTTAATTACTGCGTTACTATTTGATTCGAAATTATAATTATTGTACACAAAATATTTCGAGATGTTTTTATTATGTAACATTGCAATAATACGGTTATTCGTTTAGATTCTAGAGAAAGTATTATTTAGATACAATTACAATAATTTGAATACACTTGTAAGTGTAACATAAAAATATTCTTATACCAATTTCGAATCCAACAAAATAATTATTATATTATTGCAATATAATTTTATTTTATTTCGGATATTGTAATTTTTCCTTTTTATGATCACCTCCACTCGAACTCGACGAACTGCCAAGGATTGAAGAAAATGCAGAAAATACAAACTTGAAAACGTTGTTTTTGATCTAAAAATTATTTTTATAAAAAATTGTGTAAAATGATAACATTTCTCGTGCTTACCGTAATAAATGGCGAGATTGGTTTTGCACCATCCTGAAAATGTAGTTTCTGTTTTTTATTTTGTATTATTTATTTTAAATAATTTTACCTTGCTAGGTTCGCCAAATAGAGAATTTAGAAGACCTCCTAAGAAACCTCCCGCATCGACCTCTGGTTTTAGCGTGGTAGCGCCTTCCACTACTTCGGCCTGTAAATTTGTAATATTTTAATATTTTAAATTTTTAATACAATTTTGGAAAACTGCAATGAAAAATGTGAACAATTTAATATGTTGTAAATATAATGTGACAGATTAATTAGAAAAAGTTAATTAAAATATTTTTTTAATTACCGGTCCACTTATTGCGGGCAGAACTTGTTTGGCAAGGTTACCCAAAAATGTTCCTGCACCTTTCTGTAATATTAGATTATTGTAATTAAAATATAAATAAAATGGTTTACATTAATTTTTATACCGCTCCTGGGCGTGCTACTCCTTTAAGAACTGCTGCAAGGAGTCCGCCTGCAAACGACCCCACATCGGAACCTCCACCATCTTCGTCATCGCCCTGTAAAAAATTTCAAATTAGTTTCATTCCAAAAACTTATATATTATTAAGTGTGCAATTAAAAACTAAAGGTATATTTTATTTAATTGCATGTACTTAATGCGTAATAATAAAAACTTAACCTGGAGAAAGTAGTAGGTAATTCAAGATTAATTAATGATTCTAAGCATCCCGAATTATACCAGGGTATAAATATTGCAAAATTGTTCAAGTCTAACGATGTAGCAGTATGTGTAGCAGGTTTTTCTCGTATACGACTAATTAATTAGATGAAATGGGTATGACTTAATAAAAAAGATACACTTACTCCAAAAAACGCCATTAAAGTATCAGAAAGTCCTGAAAAATCGTACGTTCCATCATCTCTTGCCTAAAATTAAGCAGATATGTACTGGTGAATATTTTAAATTAATAATTTTAAAATTACCGCACTTAGCATTCCGATAACTGAAACAACAGCATTTATGTCGACACTTCCATCAGGCTGAAAATAATTAGTTTTATTTTTACTTTTTAAAAATTTTTAATTTATTTTTTTTAAAAAAATATACACTAATATTTTTTACATTGTGTTTGTATTTTATAAAATTAAATATTCGATCCAAAATAAAATGCAAGTACCTTACTAAGACTTCCCAAAAACCCAGAAATAATTGCCCCGATAAGGCCACCTCCGTCTCCTTCGTCTTCTTCCTCTTCCTGATTTTCCAACATCGGTACCGTGTCGTTGGTTTTCATTTCTTGTCTTGTTTGGCGCGAAGTTGTCGAATTTTCGTCATCACTATCGAAGGATGTTGAGTTGTATACGGTAAAATTTAGTAATACATCTTTGGAGGTTGTCTCGATGGAAAATTCGTATGGCGTAGTTGACAGTAGTGCTGTCGTTGAGGTTTCCGTTGGATAATTATTTGAGATCGACTCTGTTGTGGTTTCGGGTGTAGAAATGTCTCTCTAAATTTTTTAATAATTTTATTAAGTAATTTTATGAGTTGCTAAAGTAATGGCTAATGGAACTATCCGATAATTAATTTTATGTTGCGAAATTCTTGCGACCGAAGATTCGCAAATTCAAATTAAATTGTTCTTTGTTTTTATATAACTTTTACGCAATGTATGTTATTAATATTACTAAATAAACAAAACAAATAATTTGAACGTCGTATGACAAACCATGCGTAACTATTAACGAATTGATTTTATGGAAATAATAATTACGTAGGATAGTACTTTTAAAATTATATGTTTATAATTTCTTTTTACTTTTCCAATACAACTCTTTAGTCGATAAAGGAATATAGGAAAACGTTAGCGTGTTTGGCATCGATTGATAACGGAACCAAATTTTGAATTTACCTGCCAAGTTTGTTACTTCCGTCATGACAACTCGAACAGGATATACTATTGGATTAACTCTTATATAAATGAATAATCTTTACGACAGATTTTTTTATTAAATAATGCAAAATTATTTAACATACCTCAGCAATAGAATTTTCTATCATTTCCAATGTTTTCAACGATTTATCTCGTAAATTATTAATTTCTTGTATTGTCTTGATAATCGCATTGTAATCTATTGTCTTGTTACACGTCGAATTTTTTTTTTCAGCACTGGCATTTTCAACGAAACCAATTTCGTTTTGTAATATAGATGATAATTCTTTAGTATCCTTAAACAAGATTAAATAAGTATAACTGCAAGTTATTTGATATTACAAAAATTTAAATTTTTATACTTTACTTTAATAATAATAATTTACCTCCGTCGAAATCGAATTGCTCTCGAATTTTGACGATGGGAAGCCGTGGCAAAAAGTTAAATTTATAATCAGTAAGATAAACAACATTATTTATTTATTATTTAAATAGCACTTAAACCAAACTAAACTTTAAAATTCTTTAAAACGTATTTGCTATAATTTTTAGCCGCAAATTGGTATGTAAATATGACAAATTCAGAAACAATACTAAGTCGGTTTTAGGATTATTGACTAATAAAATCAAATGCACCGATAAGGAGGGATGCGTTTTATTTTTAATAATTAATAATTATCAACCGCAAAAATTTTCGATTATTGCGAGACAACGAGGTTTTATTCTACAATAAATATGTATTTGACGACATTTAATGGTATCGTTGACCATAAAATGTAATATGGGTGGGTAATAATGTGTAATTTTGTTATGCATTATTAAGGAAATGTCGTAATTCAAAAATATTAAAAAATAAAATCAATAACAACTACCAACTAGAATAAATTAATCAAAACTTTGTTATTGGTCAAATTTTTCAAAAAATTATATATTGCAAAAACTTTTATACTGTTCTTCTTGAGGTTTACTGAGTAAATCATTTTTTCAAAATAATATTTTTTTAAAGAAATTTTATATATTATGTAAATGAATTTTATGGAAAGATTGTTGATAAATTCGGTTGATAAATTCGGATAAATTACCCCCCCCCCCCTGAAATTATTTATCAATTAATAAAGTACTGGAAGTTTGACTGCAATCGTGAAAAAATCAGAAAAAACAAAAACAATCTTTACAACTATAACAAAAACATTAAACTTGAAGAGTTTAAATAAAAATTAAAACTAAAGAAATATTTCTAATAAATTAAATCCAAAATTAAAAAATCGGAAATTCGTATTAATATCCGTCGATTGGCGACACTGGATTGAATACATCTACTATAAAAACTGACGAAGAATATAAAAAAGCCCTATATATTTACAGCACTGTGGAAAAGTCTGTGGTCACTTATTTAATTGTTAGTTATTACTATTAATTAATTTTCGATTTTTTGAAAAATAATTATATTAAAATAAATTAAATAGGTTTTGATCTTAATTATTACTATTATGGTAATAATTTTAAAATACTATAAATTGTTTGAACAAAATTTAAAAAAAAACATAAATTTTATGACCATCATGGGCAGCATAGCTTAAAATAACACTTTCGCAATAAATTAGAGTGGGCATTGTAAACCCATAAATTGTTTTATATTTTGGTGTGAATTTTATGTATAAATGTACATTTGCTTAAGATTGTGAAATTTAGTTCTCCGTTCTGACAAAATTATTTTACTATCGAAATCGGTAAAATAAAAATTTACTTTGTGATTTTTTTTTTAATTTTAAAATTAAAAAATTTTATTGTCACATTTGAATGAAATAAAAACAATCTTCTCACAAAATTTCAACTTTTCTGCGGTCACTTTCAGCCAAAATACTTAATAATACTATAAAAATAAAATCTTAATTGCAAAAATATTTGCACAAAATTATACTCAAAAAATCAGAGTAGCAAAATCTAGGCCTCCGTCGTTTTCGCCATCTTGGCAAAAAAACCTCTCTTCAGTCACTTTTCTGCAAACATTACATTTCAAAAATTAATTTAACAAAATTTTCTTTGTATTTTAATAAATTAGCTATTTATTTTTGAATTTTTTTAAAACCCTCCCCGAAAATCTAGTCTAAATACGGCCCTGGCAAAAGTAGTTTTCACATCAGCCCAGTACTAGAAGATAATATAACAGTAATATATAAATTTGATTGTGCAGACTTGCTGCTTACTTAACCGTAAATAGCTTAACACGCAAAAGCTAACTTTTGAGATTTAACTCACACATCTCGAGAGCGTACTATAGATTTGGAACAGCTCATTGCATTTTATAAGACTAAAAACGTTTTTAACAGTAAAACTTCTCTGAAATATTGACTTACCAAGATTCGGTTAGTAAAATTTACTACTTTTGTATTTGTTTGATTTTTTATTATAACTTTCGATTTATGCAAGGCCGTATTTAGACTAGATTTTCAGGGGGGGGGGGTAAAAATATTAAAAAATGAATAGCTAATTTATTAGAATACAAAGGAAACTAAAATTCAAAATAAAAGTATAAAGTACAACATATTTAAAAAATAAAAAAAAAACTACAATAAAAAACATATTATATAAAATTAAAAATAAAAGGAACTCGATAAATAAATAAATACCTAAATAAAAAAAATTAAGTCCCAACTTAAACCGTCAGTCATGCTAAAATCGGCAAAATAAATGCAATTTAGAACCACTTGTACAGTTGTAAGTTAAACCAGAAAATTTAGATTAACGAATGAAATACGTTGAAAAGCTATTTTTTAAGAAATGTTATTGGTTAATCTAAATTTTTACTTTATCATACGAAGTCTGAGAAAGTATTGTTTTATTTAATCTGTAACTGAACAAATGAACCTTGGTAATTTTTTTAAATTTAAATTTTGTTATAATTATTAATTTTTGAAATGTTAATCTTTAAATAAAATTTTTTTTATTATAAAATTTGAATAAAAATCACAAACTAAATTCTTATTTTACCGATGGCGATGGAAAAATAATGTTGTCAAAACGAAGAACTAAATTAAACTGAAAGAAAATTTCACAAATCTTAAACAAATGTACATATTTTCAAATAAAATTCAAACCAAAATATAAGACAATTTATGACTTTATAATGCCCACTCTAATTTATTGCGGAAGTGTTATTTTAAGCTATGCTACGAATTTCCGATTTTTTAATTTGGAATTTAATTTATTAGAAATATCTCTTTAGTTTTAATTTTTATTTAAACACTTCAAGTTTAATGTTTTTGTTATTAGTTGTAAAGATTGTTTTTTCTGATTTTTCTTACGCTTGTAGTCGGACTTCCATCAGTACTTTATTAATTGATAAATAATTTCGGGGAGGGAGGGGGTTGTAACTCCTAACCCCCCTCCCCCTCCCGTAAATACGGCCCTGGGTGTATGTAACCAGTAGAATATAAATTATAAATTATCGACCAAAAAAGTTTCCGTTCCCAAAAAAAGTGGTTCATTATATTGATGAAAAACAATCATTGAAAAAAAAAACGGTTTCATACTTGGTTGCGCCAACTACTACACTGTTATGATCTAAAGCCCAATATCGATCTGTGGGCTATGGAGAAAGCAACGGAAAACCACTTCATTAGTAATTCTCTGGTTTGTCACTTTACGCATAGTGCGTATGACACTCGAAGAAGAAAAGTGTCAAAATTTTTGGAGAATTTTCTCAAAAAAAGGAAAAATTTTTGTTTTATTGTATTTATTCTTTACTTCCTCTGTCTGAAGAATATACTATGTGTTACATTTAAACACACTTAAAATTTAAATTTAATAATAAAAATTGATACTATTTATTGATTTAGAAATCAAATTAACATTAATTTCCAATACTAAATTGTATGACTTTCATTCATCATTTAAGTATTTCGTATGTCATAATTATTATTTTGTTAAAAAATAAAATTTCCATATTTAAAATTGGAAGTGACGAAAATATAAAGCAATCAAAGTTTAAATGAATTTGTTGCAGCAGATTTTTTCACTAAAGACGCATAATCAATCTTGACAGTATAAATGCGAGTAGGTCTGGGAGTATTATGAAACCTCTGCGTAGAAGAAAGATGCATAGTTAATAGAACAAAATTGCAATCTAACCTATTTTATTTTGCATTCTCATTCTTTTTCATTTGAAATCAACTCAATATTTTTTGTATTTCCCTATATGATTAATCAAATTAAAAAATTAAATTAAAAAGATGACATTAGCAAAAGCGCTCCAATTAACAATGGCGATAACCTTTGGTAAACCTAAAATATAGCGATCGACTCAGGCCTGGATCAACTTTTTGTGATATTTAGAAAGTGCATGTTTTAATATTAAAAAAAGGTATATGCAACTTCTTATGCAGAGATTACTTTTACTAATTACTTTAATAAGCCGGAACCTCAAAACATCTTATATAAGTTTAAAATTATCAGATTATACTTATTTTCCAATTTGTTGAATCATATAGGATTTTTCTAAATTTTGCAATATAAATTATGATTTATTTAATTTGCTATGACTATACTAAATTTAAAATTTAAATTATTTATTAAAAACAACGTGTAAAAATGAAAAAAATTACGTTCCTATCCAAAGTAGACACCCACGAACAAAATTTGAATAGATTTACTTATGTTCATTTTGTTGTAGTTTGAAATGTACTATTATTTTATAACTACAAATATTCGCAAATATAATTATATTATAGCCGACGATATTCCAGAATCTACATTTATGTCTTATAGATGAAGACGATTGCACTGTTTTTTGAATGACCTAACGAACGCACCTTTGAAATATCCTGTGTTTCAATTTCTACAAATTAAAAATTAGATTTCTAGCACTGTTATGTAATGGATTGGTGATGATTATCGTTTTTATCTTACAAAATTATAGGAATGCTTCATATTTTATAATTAATTTTTTGACGACAGATGCGTATCCTGTTGTACACCAATATAAAAATATATTTTACATAATAGCAAAAATTAGCAAAACCGATTTACTTTTATTGCTTATAAAATAATTATTTATAATTAGATTATTGATATATTATACGATACACAAAATTATGAAAGGTGATCGCATTTCTGTTATTTAAGTTGATATAATTTTGAGTTACAAAATTATCGTTTAATAACAGATATAGTAATTTTAGTTAAATTATAAATGTTTGCACATATAATTTTCTGCATAAAAATTACAAGCAGGTAAAACTTTTCAGATAATTCTCTCAAAATTTCGACAACAAAATTTTTTACGAATTTTATATCAAAATATCTAGTTTTCACAAAATTTATATTCACAAAATTTCAAGTCAATCCGTCGAGCCATTTTTAAGATGACTTATTTCGTTGTGAACCACACGAAAGTTCCAACTTTATTTTTTTTTAATTGAAAATTAACAAAATCGATGTATCATTTTGTGCATGAATATTTTTAAAATATCTATTTTAAATGTAAATAACTTATTAGTAAAATAACTTGCTTACTACTCTACTACTACTACCTGCTTATTACTCTAACAAAAAATACGTTTTTACGCCTCCATCAGGCAAGTCTTCAATTGCATATTTCAAATGCGGCATGAAAAGCTGGTTTTCTCGCCTAGCGTTTGAAAAAAACAGTGATTATTTTATAAGATGTTGGTATTCTTGGTTATATTTTGTACGTCAAAATGAATTAAATTAAAAAGAATTACAAATTTTTGTGATAAAAGGCAATTTTTAATGCAATTATAATACAGCTAACTTATTATTTAATAATTATATGTAAGTATACTATATTTTTATTAGATAATTTTATAAAAAATGAATGTTAGGTTAGTTAAATTTAAACGTCAAATTTTAAATTAAAATATTTTACTACCAACAACTACAAAAAAAATCCCTAATACCAAATATTCCAAAAAATAATTGAATTTTATATAATTAATTATAGAAGTCGGCGTAAAAAATTACGTTTATCATGCGGCAGGAAACTGTTTTTCGAGTACTCGTAAATACATGCCTCGGCTAATCCGCCTCGGCCTGTAAAAAACTCGTACTCGGAAAAATTCAGTTTCCAGCCTAATGATAAAAATAACTATTACTCTCATTGAAACACTTGGACAGGGTAACAAACTAAAATTTTAATTATATTGGTAGTTTGTTGTTAAAGTGGAACGCCAATCTTCGAGTAAGCGTTATTTTCGGAAAAATTTTCATACATTATAAATATCTTTAGGGCTCAAATTTTTTAGCATTAAAATGTTATCATAAATACAATACACTAAATAGGTAAAGTATTATTATCAAAGACTTTCTTCTAGTTAATCGCCTGATGGTGCCGTGGTATGGTGAAAACGTTTCCTATAATTATACTTACAGTATGTTTTATTTGTGAAATCTTACATTTTCATTCTAAAAAGTGCGAATGCATTCTTTGGATTTTCTAAAATATTGATATTTGGTTAATATCGAGTTATTACTTTTTACTATTATTGTGTAAATATGCTTGTTAATATGCCTAGTACTGTGGTATTCTAAGTTTTTGACATTTTGACATTTTCTAATAGTAACAGTTAAATTTACAAAAAATTAAATAAAATCTTGTTCTTTTGATTTGGCTATAAAACTTTCTATAATAATTTTCTGTAAATATTACGTTGTAATTTATATATTTTTTTTAAATATTTTAGATATATTTCAACAATTTTAGATTATTATTTCCGTTCTAAAAAACAAAACTAATAATTCATTTTTAAAATACGATACTACATAATATTGGTGAATTGAGCTTTCTTGAAAATACAGCACGCAAATTAAAAAGATTACAATTTATTATTAAACTATTTTATGCAATATAATGTTGTAATATTGTTCTTCTCGTGCCGTTTCAGACGATGGCGCGATGTGATTTTGCAGCACATCCGTTTTACTTTATTTGACATTTCAAAATTCTCTTGTTTTTCTCTATTATTTCCATATTCTACTCCAAATATAATTTTTTTTATTTTTTATTTTAAACTTTATTATATTTTATCTCCAAACTAACAAGTTGAATAATATTAATATGATATATATTTTACTGATATTTTCTAATTAAAATATCATTATTTAATTATTTATTTTATAAAACTGCTGTAATAATTAATTATATCTTATCATTTTCATTTCTCTATAATTTACATTTAAAAAATTTAAATACTCTTAATATATTATGTATACATACAAAATTTTCTTTTAAAATTGGTGTTTAATAATTAGCATAATTTCGCTAATATTTAAGCAATAATGGACATGCTACCAACCATAGATGCATTCCGATGTCTTTTCAAGATTCTGTTAAGGATATCCGAAAATATTTGTCGATGCCGATCTGAAATTGCACAAATAAATTAATTATAATAAAAATATGCCTATTAAATTTTTTTTGCAGAAGTAATAAAATTGTGTTAAATATGCAAATGATGGTATTTACTAATTTTATGAAAAATTCAATTTTTCCAGTTTCAACCCATTCAATTGATCTACTTTTTTTCGACACTTTTGTTTTCGAGACTTAAAAAGTTTTGTTTTAAGAAATTACCAAGCAAGTGAAAATAACCGAAAGCTGAACTTTTTCACGAAGAAAACGCTGCTACAATAATAATCAATGTAGCTTCAAAAGCATCGATCACAAAACAGATTTTTTTATTTTTATTGCCGGTTTTAAGAAAAAATTTGTGTTGACTTTGTCAATTATTATTATTAATTATTTTTAAAACGATACTTGTAGGTCTGTTGAATAAAATTCAAAAAATTAAAACAAGCTATTTAAATTAGGTATTACATACATAATATGTATATTAAGTATTATATCTCGGTATTAATTAATTTCAAATTGTATTTATGCAGCCGGCTATTACTATTCGGTGGATAACAAATTTCTAAGATTTTAAAATCAACGTACATATTAGGTATAAAGTTTTCTTCAAAATTGTAATAAAATTTCATTTAACACTAATTTTAAGCATTTATCACGATGTCGGTTAATTTATTTAACGTTCGTAATTATGTAGCAAATAATTATTATAAAAATGATTTCGTACTGAACTTTTTAAATTTTTATCGATTTTTTTTTACAATTTCTAACATACTTTTATTGGTAAATTATAATAAAAATTGATTTAATGCACCTAGATCTCGATTATGTGTTGTGTAATGCGTAATGACTAATGAGATTAATCAATAACGAAATATATGTAAATTAAAGTTTGGTAATCGAATTTTACGTTTTGAAATTTCTCCGATGAACATTGGTAAGTAGAAATGAAAACCGTAATGCATGTGAGATTAAACATAAAGGTAAAAGCTATCGTTCACATGGCCATTCAATTGTGCTTACGAATTTCTTTTTGAAGAACGATTTATTGCTACAGTAAAAATATTTCAAAAAATAGACATTTTGATTTGTCTTTATTATTGTAAATTGAATATTTTACATCGGCACGATAGTTTTGCTTTCGCTAACCACAAAGTTTCAATTTATTTTTTCGCAATTCTTTGAATATTTTGTGCAACCGATGAAAAACTAAGATGATAAACTTTTAATAAAATTAAGCAATAATTTGGTTTTTCCTTTGATAATTTTTTTCTGTGTTATGCATGAAAGTTATAAATTTCATTTCCGCACGAACTTTTTTATTATCCAGAGATAAATATTATGGAATATTTTGATCGCACGTAAACATCACTGCGGTTGAAAATGGTTAATTAACGAAATGAACCAAATGGTAATTGTTTCAGTAATATATTTTTAACCGCATTTTACAATTCATTTCAAAATTGCAAGACTTTATACTCTCTTAAATTTATTTGTATTTAATGTTTCTGTAATCCTGTAATAGTTTTCTTACTCCATATTATGCTGTATACAAAATTACAAACAGAATTTTGATGTACAAAATGAAATTAAATGAAAAAATTAACTTGGAAATTTTCTGTAAATTTAAAAAGAATTAATTCGAAGAGTTGAGAGTTGTGAGAGAATTATATTTTTCATTGGATCTCAAAATCATTGTTCTCATTGATTCGACAGTTCTATGGAAAATTTCTTAGATTTTATGGTGTCTAAAAAAAATTTATTATTTTTATTTATAAATTTATTATTAAACATTTCTGTTAAAAATCGGTGTGTTTCAACTCGAAAGCTTATAATTTTTTTCGCAAAATTAACCTTTATAACTTTCAAAAGTTCCAGAATTTTGAGATCTGACTAAAACGGTACTGTAATGCCTGCTTATTTAAATTATCTGGATTAGAGAAAAAATGTTTAGAATACCTATTGTTTTTTTTTTTTTTTTTTAATACAGATATAGTAGTATATATTATTTGCGTACGATTAAACTTGAAAAAATGTATATTTTGTGCTCTTTTAACGTGGTAAAGAGGTCACTTAGATATAATCAATTGGTTTTTTTAATTATTGCAATACAATATCAAATTTTAAAAAGCATTTCCTATTAGCCTATTTTTTAAATATTTAAAAGCGTTAATCTAAAATAATTCTGAAGAAGACATGGAATTGCAAAATATATTTAGGAAATAAGAGGAAACTGAAATAGATAAGAGAATTACGAATTATTTTGCAAAATATTTCAACTATGAACTTTTATTAATATAATCTGATAAGAATAAGTTTCGAAAATTTTCAAAAATGTACTTACGTATTTGCTTTAAAAAACGAAGGCCAACTCAAGTTCATTATAAATTTGCTAATTGCGCTTGCTTACAATGCGATACATGCGAAATTAATTTTTATATTTCCTGAAATAAAAAAAAATTTCGTAAAATTATTTGACGGAGGAATTAATCGCATTCCAAATTTCCATCGATTTTACTAGGGGCTATCGAAAAATGATGGTAGGAGTTTTGAGAAGGGAAATGGCGGGAGAATAAATGCATTTAGAATTACTACCTTTTAAGAAGTCAGTATTTGGTCAGTTATTCACTGTGTTTTGTGCATGATATTAAATTATTTTTCTATAGTAAGTGATCAGTAACATTTCTTTTTATAATTATTTTTTTAAATGCATGTTTAGTTTTCGTGCATTAACAGCTTTTCGTAGTGCAAGGTCAAACGATAAATTTTCACGAAAAGTGTTGGATATTATGATTGACGTTAGTACATTTTTAATTTTGGATTCGTTAAATTTTTCGAAAAACGTTAAAGTTCTAATAGGACATCTAAATTTATTGTTAAAATTATAAATTGATATTATATTGTCTTGTGCTCGTTCGGTAAACTTTCATTTACAACTTTTACTTCTTACACTCACGTTGTGCTATTTTATCTTTTGACCATTCAACTTGCTTTAATTATTGCATAGCTGCTAGTAAATTTAATTTATTTATATTTAACCAGTGCCCACCCAATCTGACGGTTTAGCTATTGCAAAAATGGTAACAATATATGTCTTTTGAGAATTACTGGTTTTCGCTTAAAATATCTGTTAGTAAATCGACTTTCTTACATAAGTACCTACTTCGACAAGTTTCACTTTTAATTACCACAAACTTAATTTAAAAATTATAATGCATATTTTATATTATCGAAAGCTACTCACTTTTTCGCAACACTTGAAGCATTCAAATTTTTTCGTCAGAGTTATAGTTAAGAATAAACTATACCGAATTATTGCTACGTAAACTGGATCAAAATTTGATGATACTTTTGAAATTTTTGATGGAAAGCTTTAAACACGTGGTTTTACAAGGACAAGGTTATCTCGGTTTCCTTTTCACTACTTCAAGAATGCTTAACAAATAATTTTTTATCCATTAATATGTAGTTTCTGTTATGCATTATCGTTAGATTGCGTTTATTAAATAAATACATTTTTTTGTATAAAGATAATAATTATTACTATATTATATTTTATTTGCATTACTATGCCCGAACATTTAAGTTTTTAAATTGTGAAATTAAATTTAAAATACAGAACACATCTAGGTAGTGAAAATATTTCATAATTACGAATTTAATTATTACCTAAACTGTTGTAATATTTTGTTATTCGAATTAATTATTATTATTGGTTCAACTTTGTGCAAAATTAAAGTGTTCAAATGAGCAATGGTTCGAAAGTAAATTAACCTTCTTTGTAAACCAAGAGTTTTTCATCTATTGAAAGCTAAATTTCTAATAAAATTGATATATTTCAAATTGTATTTTATCTTTGTTTGATAAAAATTGCAAAACTTTCTAAAATTTTAATTTTTAAAATTAACTCTTACATAAGAAGTGACAAGAAAGTTTCAAACTATAACGGTAAGTGTAAATAATGATAATGTCTAAGAGGTCATAAACAATAAATTCATAAAAATAATTAAGTAATAAAATAATAGTTATTTGAGTAGCAAGGCAGTCAAGTTCAAATTTTAATCGCAAATGCGAATGTCTGTTATTCGGCAAGCTCCAACCGGAGCCAATTTGCACATCATTAAATTATTTCTGAAATTGCAAAATCATATTATTGTAGATAAAAAAAATTTAAACTAAGACCAACTAAGCATTACATTATTTTTCCATCTTACTGGATGATGTGTTAGGCAACACATAATACTCCAAATTAATAAGTAGTAATTATTATACAAAAAGTTTATTTTAATTTTCATCAATAATTTTAACAAAACGTAAAAATATTTGAATTTTAATTATCAAGTTTTTTAACTTTTCGCTTAAAAAATGTTATTTCCTTGTGTTAAATATTACTGAAGATTTATAATCTTCTTGTATGTATTATATGTTATTACTTATTATTTTTCAAAATATTCATCATTTTCACAACCACCGTTTTTAATTCTAAATACTACGAGTGATTTTTGTTGATTTTTCTAAAATATTGATATTCGATTGTTTTTATGAATATTATCACTTTATCAGTTAACCTAAATTTTAATTTTTTTGACCCTTTCATAGACTCTAAGAAGTATAATTCTTTTTTTTTTTATTAAACATAGTTATTTATTAATATTTATTATAATTAAACAATTTTGATTGTTCAAGTTATTAATTGCCTACAATTTATTAGATTCTGTTTAATAATAAATTATGCTGTATATATTTATGCAAGTTGGGTTGCATACTAAACAATAGTACGAAAAGAGTAGAACGTAGAACTTTAATGCCGTTTAGATTTACTGACGATTTTTTTTGGTATTTTAATTAGTAACAATTATTTCAGAAAAATTATATTTAATCACATTTTCACAATAATCGCAAAACGATATTACGTATTATCATAATAATCAATTACTCGCAAATCCAATTCGAATTTTATCCAAATTTTCTGACCATCATCATTGTCTTCTCCACGTGCAAACTTACTATCAATATGTTTTGTAATTAAAATGCTATGTAATAATTGAATCTTATATTGAAAATAATTGATTGATCCTTGGTTCAGATACTAAACCTTGGTATTATTCATATAGTAAAATTTTAGGCTATAAAAAAAAGCATCAATAAAAAATTTTTGTTAGCTAAACTGATATATTAGTAAACAATGAATATGTGTACGTATATATTAATATTGTAAATACTTCTAGTACTTTTATCACTTTTTCTTTAATTTTGCTCTTCTGTGCGAAGTCTTACGTATTTACAATTTTTGTGCAAAATAATTTTGCATTTGATTAAGATTAAAAAGATTCATTGAAAATCTTATATTTATTAAAGTTATAAACACTGCTTATTCGTAGCACAATACCACTCTGTTTATTCAAAACCCTGTTTACCAGAATTAATTTATTTCTAAATAAGAAACTTTATATTATAATAATTAATTATGAAGATAAAATTTAAATGAAAAATGTGTAAAAATTATTTTATGATTATTAATTAAGTAGGTAGTAGGTAATTAATTTAATATGAAGGGGGGGGGGGGTAAAATATTGCTTTTTCACTTTTATAGCACTTATTATTTTTTATTGTAAAATTATGCAGTAGTATATAGTATAGTTGTCACTCTTACTTTGGATATTACCAAAACTTTCAAATTTAAAAAATAACTTATTTCGTCTTAAGTAATAATAATAATTACTCTCGTCTTTTCGTATGACAGTTGACATAATTACAATTGTAGGACTTACCGTTCATGAGAATAAACTTATTTAAAAAGTAATTATAATGAATGCCTTTTATTTTGTTAGAGTCAAAGTGGATAGTAACTTGCAGAAAAGTTAACGTGTTAAGTAATTGCATGAAAACTAAATTGCGTACCATTTAATTATGTTGTTTTCTATCGTAAGTGCTGTTATTAAGGTACATATTATTAACATGATGCTATGGTAATTATTATTATTAGAAAAATATTTATATTTTTTTTTGCACAACAAGATACGGATGATAAGAAACTTAAATTAATTTGATAGCTTGTCATGCATCAACTATCAATATCTTTAATTATTTATACATATTATGAAGTAGTAACTCTGACTGAATACTTCACATTAGAAATTAATAGAAATCAGCAAATCTAATCTTCGTAATAAAAGAAGTTTTTATTTGAATTTTCTTCAAAATATAAAAGCAAAATCAAAATTTGTAATAACAATTTTGTTTAGTTATTAATTTTTTAAGGATAATTTGTTGATTATGCAATGTTACAACATACAGGTAGTGCAAATAGATAATTACATATATGTAACATTACAAATACTTAGATTTTTTTTTAATAATTACCCTGTTATTGATAATTTCAGAACTATGTAGACGAATAATTTTATTGCTATATATATGCTAAAATTTAGTTAAAAATTATAATGCTTTCCCTTGTCTCAGATGATTAAAAACAAAGTTGATTTTTTAATTAAAAATACAAAATCTTGAATAAATTGTATTTATTGTAATTACTGTATTTTTCTCAAAACTTTTTAAATAAATATTATTGTTTGAGATGAAAGATTTCCCAATATATGTAATATATCATATAATAAAAATTGACAAATCAACCTATTACTTTTAATAAAAATGCAAGGTTTAAACAATCAACTACAAATTAGAAAAATGATCGTTGAAGTAACGTGACACAATAATAAGAGAATAATATTATTTTATATCGATTAGGATAGATTAGTATAATTACTTATAAATATCTCAACTGTTTTCATCATCTCTTAAAATTATTACTTTATTAAGCCTAGTAACAATGGAAAGTTTTCCTGTCTGCTTAATTGTATTTATTTTTTATAAGGAAAAGATCAAAAGTTGCCTTTGTTGTAATTAATAAATGCTAATGATGCTTAATTGTTAAAGAAACGGCTAAATTTAGCTGTTGAATTATTAATTTATTTTTTAAATAAAACATTTGCAGTTTCTCAACTTTATACTTATTAATTATTCTGGGTAATATTTAATTGCGAAATAATTAAATTAATTTTTAAGTATATATAATTCTGCCTGCTTAATTGTCTCAAGTGCATTTTATACAACCTTCTAATAACAAACAATAATAATTAAATCACAAAAAAAATACTAACAATATAAACTGTTGGGATACTTGAGAACTTTTTTTTAACCATCAGTATAGGTCATCTCCAAAATTAAAGTCAAAAAATTTTATAACATTATAAGTGTTTAAATCCAAAATAACTCAAGATGTAATTCAATTGTCAATTTGTTTGATTGTCAAATTGTCAAAATTTATCTTCATTATTTATATTATATTTTAAAATGAAGTTGTATCATTTTGTTGTCAGTTAATTGCTTAATAAATTTTATGTCGGATTTTTAATCATTACAAAAATATTTTAAAATTTAGTTAAGCAATGATAGCCTTAAAAGATAAATTGATCATATATCTACAAATTATATAAATAGCTCCCTCACTTTTTTTACAAAACAAGTTTTCTTATTAATACCGTAATTGGGTCAAATTTATATTATTTCTAATAATAATATGCATTTGTAATCGTAGGTATATTGGTAAAATAAGCACAAAATAATTTGTATAATTTTTGTATTTAAAACAATTCTATTCGGTCTAAATTTTCGCTGGAGACTTGAACGGCAGATAAGACAGCGAACCCTGATAAAATAAATTTCCTATACCTATGAACCTACGGTTGTTGCTTTTAAAGTGCATAAGCAATATCATAAATTTATTTATGATAAATATTAAAATTTAATAGTCTAGGCTAGAAAGATCTAGAGTAGGAGATAGAATTTGTTAATTAAAGTTGCGAAGTTGGTAAAAATTGGCGTTTCTTAATATTTTTACGACACGCATATCAATCATCACCTTGTATTTTGCGAACAAGTCATGCTTCAAGTTTCATGGCTTGTTTACCTTTATAAAGTTATTACAATAACCATTCACACTTGAATCTCTCGTCAGACGGTAAACCTATACCACCTACATATTAGCACTAAAGCATAGAATCAACGCTTGCACTTTTCCGCTCCAGCAGGTTTGAATGCATTTTTCTATTATGGTTAATTTTATTTTTTCTTTTGTTTCAGAAGTGGTAACATAATCTAGTCAAAATGAAGTGTTATATTAGTGTTCTGTGCGTTTTAAGTGCATTCGTAGCAGTAAATCTGGCAGCACCAACCACTTTAGATGAAACCGTTCTTGTTCCTTTTCACCATCAGGTCAGAAATTTCAAATACGAAAATCGTTTTAACGCTTTGAAAAACTTTTTTTAATCTTCTTTTTGAAATTAAATTTGGTTAAGGTTTTTCTTTCTCACCTTTAATTTTTTTAACATAAATTAAAAAATTATTAATTTGGGTCGCGTTCTAAAATAATATAATGTAAAATGTTAATAAGAAAGTCATCGAATGTTGTTTACCTCCACGTAATATACGTAAAAGCTAAACGACTTCGCCTTAAGAACAACAGAGTTTAACGTTTCTTGATCGATGAAAGTAAGTGAAAGTGAAATGTATGTATGGAAAAGTTGGGCATTCCCAAGTGCTGATTATGTCATTTATTCGGACTTGAATTTTAACGGATATTATATTATTTTCAAAATTTATCTCGATCGAAAATTATATCATAATGATGTCAACTTGATGTCATAATTTTTTTTATATTTATAATATTATTTTACTAATTTTTATTTTTAACTTATAGATACATATGTTTGAAAAAATGCCAACATAAGTGAAATTTCTATTCAACCTCTTAAAATTTATCGCATATTATATTCCTTTTAGACTAATTTGATATTATAGTTACGCCACTGTAATTTTAATCATTTTTTATCCTTTCTAAAGTACTTGAAAATGCATTTTATATCCAATTGACATAATTTTAAACGACGAAGTCTTGCATATACGTTGTAAAACGAAGGACAATATTTGTTGGCAACATAAAAATATTATCAAAAATTACAATAAGAAACCGACAATTAGAAACAACGTTACGAAATATTGCTAACTTAAAAATCTGTTCACACAAATTAATTTTTAAAGATTTAAATTTTTTTTTGTTTTACCTTATAATAATTAGTTGTACTAAAATTTCTAAAACAATTCATTCTTAGCCGATTGTGCTGTTAAACATTTATCTACCACATATTAATATATACCGAAAGTAAAATGAAGAAATGTTATAGTTTTTTATCATACTACTCTATTTAAATTATGTAACAAATTTACTTTCTTTAGTAAGGAAAGTACCAGGCGATGCAACGAGTGATGCGTCAAAATTTCCATGGTGTAATTTTTTCGTTTCTTAAGCAACAAAAGTAACAAAATCCTAATTTTTGACCTTTTTTGGTTCGTAAGCATTACTTATTTTGTAATTGATTTAACTAAATAAACGCATTTGTATAAAACGGTTCGGTACGTCCTCAAGCTTGTAAAGAGTTATGTGGAAATTATCGCTCTTCAGAATAGTAATGTACAATCGTGGAACGAACTCGGAATAATATCAAATTTAACAATAGCATAAACTAAACAACTTCGGTTTTAATAAATACAAAACCACAACAACTTCTTGTGTACATAATATGTGTGTGTGTATACCTACATAAAATATTTATTAATGTTACAAAAACTTGTTTATATAAGTCTGAAGCAACACTCCAAAATGTCCAACGATTTAGTTTTGATATTTACATAATATTATTTTCGCACCTAATTAGGTTAATAATTTTTACAACAATTAAAATTAATAACAAAGTTCGAAAAAAATAATTTTAAATAATTCATTTATTCGGGTGATGGTTATAAATTTATAAATTGGTAAAAGCTTTCTCTATTAACATAAACATTTGTTTGTTTCTTTTAAGATTTTATGCAATATATAATTTTAATATTATACCTATAAAAAGTTAGCTATGGGTATTTTTCATCGTCATAGGTTTTTTCGAATCGATCAGGTTGTTGTTGTTTGATTCTTAATTTTAAATCATCTCATCATAATTTCTAATTTATTTTTTCTTATATTCGTTGCAAAAAGACATTTTATCTGTCCAGCATTGTCAAAAGTCTACAGACGACCGAGACGATTATTTTTATTGTTTTAATTTTTTACTCTATTGTCGTTCAATAATTAGGTGGTAAAAAGACAAGCCGACAGCCAGCAAGCATTAGTTGATCGAATTGTTGCGTACAGTAATAACAAAATTGCATACCTAAGAACATTAAATCCTACATTGTTTGAGGTAAGAAAATCGCCCGCTTAATTCGTTTTAAAAATAATTGAGTACGCATTTGCTTCGTTTTCAGATTCTCGACAACGTAGTTCAGAATGTGACTAGTCAAATATTCCGAGTCGTCGGTAGTACTTTGCTTCGTTCTGGAGGTTTGGGTGGTAGCGGCGGAGGCGGTGGATCGTCGGGAGGCTCGAGAGTGAGCGTAGTACTTCCCACCTTCCCACCAGATGATGACGAAGACGAAGACGAAGAATCTAGCGAAGAAATTGATTTGCGTATTAATCCTAGTAGTTCCTCTTCTTCGTCGCCCTTAGCTCTGAGAGTTCGAAGCTCTTCGGATCAAAAAGCTGATCTTAAAACAGAAAATTCAATTAATAACGAAATAGTTAACAACGAAGTTAGTGATGATTTGATAACTAGCAGCACAAGTGCACCAATTACACTTTCCACGACTTTGTTAGATTTTTCCACAACTTCTTCAGATAGTATCACAACAACGGTGGTAAACTCACCAGAACCTTTCACAGTGAGCTAATAAAAAGGGATTTTGTGTCATTATCATGTACTTAATATTCCTATCTCGTCTAAATACGTACGAGAAGAAACGTTTGCTTTGTACTAACCAATCCATGTTGTACACGGTGAAACGAATCGTGAGTGCTAACTTTGTAGACCACTTCGGTATATTAAAAATTAATCTTAAAACTAGAGCTCTTGGTAACTTTCAAACTGGTCTAATATTGTAGATTCGAGTGTTAAAATTAACCTCGACATCTTTAACTTTATTTATAAGTAGTAACTTTAATTTAACGCAATATATTGACGATTGCGTTTCTTCGCCAATTGCATTCTTCTCATTTTTAATTTGTATGTTTTAAATATCTGATCCGTAGCTTTATTTGCATTATTTCGTAAAAGTAAATTACCTACATTACTTTTTTCGTAATAATTAATAGAAATTTTCATGGATCATTTACTTACCTACTTTGTAGTAACAATTTAAGCATCGCCTTATCATTTTACATGGTTTATGTAATAACATTACGAAATATTATTCCAACTGTCAATTTTAACATTTTTCTTTTAAATTTGTTACAGTCTCCTTTACTAGTTGAAAGTGGAAGTATAAAGAAAAGACACGTACGAGTGACGAGAGCTACCGATGATCAAAAGTCAGTAGCTTCTGTAGGTACGGCGCCCGATCCAGCCGAAGATATTTCTAATGTCGAATCAGACGACGCAGATAGAAATAAGAGATTCTTGCCTTTTGGAGGTGAAGGTGGTTCTGGAGGTGGCTCCGGAAATTTTTTGTTTGATCTCATTAGGGTAAGATATTAACGATGGACTATGACTTTTTTTAAATTATACGAAGAGACGAAAAAACTTCACCACCCCATTACATTTCGTTTACACAAAATATTCTTACAAGATAATGTCTGAACACGTGGAAAAAAAATTTCTGATTTCACATTCACCCGGAGAGATTAACAAAGGTCAAAAACCTTTCTTGATTTAACAAAAATTTAGATTAATTTAAATCTACTTTGATACATTTTATTTAGCATAATATTAATTATTGTATATAATCTTATTGTGTTTTAATCGACCTCTGAGAATCTTACGGTTGTGATTCAGACTTTAAACTTGGGAGTAAAAATTACATCAAATTCCTTTTTCAGTATAAATAATAATAATTGATAAATTAATTTATTACACTACATAAATATGTAAGCAGATATTTTTTTTAAATCATCTCATAAATTGTCACATAATTTCATTCGATTCAAATGTATTATTATAATTTTACATTTTAGAAATTTAGTTTGCATCATCATAATGATTATAATAATAAACAAGAAACACTCATCGTACATATATTATATATTATGTTGTAGTATATAATATATCTGACACGTACATATATTTTTAGGCTTAGATGTTCGATTAGAAACCGCATCTTTGTCAATGTCACTTTGGTCACTGCCGAAGCTTTTCATTAATTTTTTAAAATAATTAATAAAAAATTGATGTATGATTAATATGTAATATTAATAAATAGATAATTAAGTAAATAGGTATAATTGTAAAGTGCAACCCGAACAATGTCTATTACAACAGCAGAAATACCACAATCCATACATTTTTATGCGAAGGTTCTTATTTTTTTTGATAGATCATTTTACTAACGCAATTACAATTACGAAATGACCCCATACTAATTACCTAGTTCTAATTGAATGCAAGATTTTAAACTCTATCGGCGCTAGAAGTAACCTGTCTTGTCAACTTTCACTTAATAATTTATTTACAATCGGTTTCGTAAGTTTTGCCCCTGAGAAAGAATAAAATAAAAACCGAGAAGCCCATAAAAAAATACAATATTACGATAATACCCAGATCGATTCCGGGTCAAATTCTGCAAATTTTTAACTCATCAAAATAAAATTTCATTAGTACTGCGAAGAAGTTTTTTAGTACTGCTATTACATCGAGGTAAAATTAATTTTGAAAACTAAATTCCGTATGAAAAGCCACTTCAACTAAAAAGCTCAGATTGGTCCACGATAAATAAGTGTATAATATTTTTATTATAATAAAAATCAAAATGTTTGTAAAAACGTTTGAATAAATAATAAAAATAAGTCAAAAAATTGCGACAAAATAAATTATTATTTTTCAAAAACGCTTGTGCCTACTTTCGGGTGGTTCCCCTACTTAATTTTTGACTTACTTTTGTATTTAGAATTCTTGCCCAGAACAAAGCGTCCCTACTTTTGTATGTTACATTAAAATACTTGCCTTCTTTTTTGTAAAAAATTTCACATTGGTTATAATACAAGTGTTTAGAATACAGCTGATCGAGCGGCACGTACTGTGGGTACGGTCTACAGGATGGTTGCTGGTACTGAAAATCTAGGATTCGGCATAAGTGCCACTGCTACTTCATCCAAGACTTTGGCTACTGCTCCAGCTTCCCAGGTATCCAGAAACCCCCAATTTCCCTTTGTACTATTTTCTCTATTACTTTAATTTTTTTGGTGCTTTGTCAAATCAATTTTGGAAATTTACTTTCCGGTATTAGCATCGAATTCGATAACAAAGGTAGACCGAAAATTATTTACAGAAATTGCTTTTCAACTCAACCGCAGTCCGCCTCTGTTTTTAAATTGATGCCAATACTACAAATCGGTGGTTTTCTATTGCCTGCTTTCGCTTTTCGACACTTACATCTAAAGAGCACAATAATAATTATTTAACCTATTAAAAAATAATATTACTACTTATTATTATTATTATTATTTAGTCTAACGTGGTCTAACACTATGGTATATAGAAACGATTTGGTGTAAATACAAATAGTGCTTGAATTACTTTAAAAATTTGTTAAATAAGGTTAACCCAGTTACGTTATAAATTAGAGTTCGATTAAAATGTCATGTCTGTGGATCAAGCACTATTTAATTTATCTTAATGGTACTTTGCGAACGCAATTGATTTTTCACTTTTCCGTATTAATGTTAACAAACACATAACTTTTTCTCTTTTTCTTTTCAGTTCTTTCTTCTTCCTAACAAGCTTTCCTTAATAGTACTCTCCATCCTGTAACTTCCTACCCTCAGACATGACAGACGAATTGACCGACTAATTGGAAATAAACAGAAATTATAATTTTTAATAAGTAGCTGAAAGTTTTTAGTGTGTCATCATGTGTGAAAAAAGAAAGAGTCGAGTTCCTCGTTAAAAAAAATTAAGAAGTGAAAGGATGTTTTCTTTTCGTGTGTTTTATTCAAAAAATTAAACACGCCGATGATTTGCTTAAGCAACGCTCAAAATAGCGTAGTACCTATGTATTTTGTTTGCATTATCTTGAAAATGAAAAAACGAAAGACAATTTGGTAAATTATGCAGAACATTGTATTTTTTAAATAATCAAAGAATAACCAAGAAGGCATACAAATAAGAAAAACGAATATTACCTATTTTTTTTTTTTTTTTATATAACATTTCAGTTTTGTTTTCTAGACTTTTTTTAATGAACATCATTAAGATAATTACCTACGAATGAAGATCTAACACGTTTATGATTTGAAAGAAAAACTGAGATACGAATTTCCTAACGACATAATATTATTGTTGTCGTGATCTTTTTTTTTTTGTTTTTTGGCCATGTACTTTCGGTTGCCTATTCTCAGATAAAAAGTAATAATACTGAAAATAAAATATAGTCGTAATCACGGTGACTGGTTCCGCGTCATAGATATGACGCCACAACCATGGCTAGACCAACCACAGTAGCTGCATTATTGTAGGGACCAATCTCCGTGATTACAATTAATTATAGGGTTCGGGCTCAAATTTATTTAAATATTATAATAAGTAATTTTAATTATAAAGTAAAAGCTTCGTTACTGCAAGGTTAGTACAATAATTTCGAAAAAAAATTAAATAAAAATATGAGCACATCACGTAGATAGTTTGTAGAGTAATTTATAATGTAGAATCGAATTATAAAATTGCACATTAGACTTGTAGGACTTACCTAGAATACTAGTTTTTGTATAATTATATTTGTACGTAATCACAAATTGGGTTAATAATGAAGTAATTTAAAAGTAGATAATTACCTACACGCGGTTTAATCACGAAACACTTTTTAATAGATTTATTATTCTATCACAGTTAGTGGCAGGTTCAGGAGGAACCGAAGAGACCGACGAAAAAGAAGGCGGTGTAGCTGAAGTAGACGTAACCGGAAAATCGACAGAAGGTATTCCCGGACCCATCACCAGATTACTTGTCGTTGCTAATCGTGGAATTGCCAATCTCATACAAGATTTAATTCTGGTTAGTAAGATTTTGTTTTATTTGCACCTTTTGTACTGCTTTTGGCGCGAAAATAGTTTTTGTCAAGCACAAGCATTATTAGTTAGCATTGGTTCAAATTTTTTAGATGAAATTCAGAAGATTTAAATAATTGGGTCGTGCTTAGGTGTTTGCTTTGCTTTTTACAAAGTTTTAATGGCATATTATTATTGTTGTCAAAAAATGCATAAAAATTGCATCAAGGTAAACGGTTACGATAATATCAAATTTCGTCGTTTTATTTATATATTTTTTTATTTTTCAGCGTTTGGCCCAAACTAGTGAAAGAATAGTCAATTTCAAAGCTCGTCTCGTAACAGCATTAATTTAAAACATATAATTCGTCGTTAACATCGTTTTCTGTTATTTCTTTTTTTTATTATTTCTCTTTTATCATTAAATCATACACTTTTTTAATACTTTATCTTACGCCTTATTGTAAATTTAAAAATATGTCTTGCCTTTTCAATTTTCATTCATTTGTTTCGTTTATTAAAGATGATGATATTACAAATCGAAACTTTTAATTATTGGCGGTTGTAAAGTTACCGTATAAATTAGGTTTGTTGATTTTATTTAATTATTATTTTAGTTTAATATTACTTAAACTATTGTTGAGTCATGTATGTCAATGTAGCACACGTTGGATGGTAATTTTAATTTTTTTTACATTGCTAACAAGATTTAGAAAAAAATTGTTGCTCAAAGATACCTAATTATTTAGTGCTCTTTTGTAAATATTTATATAAAAAAATAAAATAGAATTGGATGCATGTAATATAATTAATGTTTATTTGTAAATAAATAATTTTAAATAATTTTATTTTATTACTTTTATTACTAGTGGAAATGTGGAAAATCTCGTACGTACTTGGTTTGATCTTACCATATTTTTGACATTTTGTATTCCTTCCCTTTAATCCGCACGCTCTTCAACACATAAATTTATTTTGTCAACACTGATCCACGCTCATTCTTTCAAATATCTCATTCCAACCAAAGTCATTTTTCTCTTGTGATTTAATGTAATTCACTTCTAGACAATATTTTTGACAATAAATAATCGGCCAGATTAAGTATATTTCTAAAAACCTTAAAAATAAATGACTTTGTTTAAGAGATGATCTAATACCTTCCACCAAAGATGTTTATAAAAATATAATAGTGACTTGGTCTACGGAAAGAGAGCTTAAGTGTTAAAAACTCATTTTCCACCATTTTTCCGATTCGAATTGAGTTTGAGATGCTATTTCACATGATGAAAACCAAAAAGTCGACGATCTCCATGATTCCGGCTTATTTAAAATAAAAAAACCAAACAGCATTTCAATCTGTAAAGCTGTGGCTATCGAATGAACTAGAATCATTCAAAAATATTAATAATTGACATATTTTTGAAAATTAATTTTCAAATTTCATGAATTTATTTATTTTGTTACGAATAAAAAACAGCTCGGAATTTTTCAATTATTTTAGTTGAATCGATGACCATACATGTTCCGAATCTAGCATTAAAATTTCAAAGCAATGGATCATACGGTTTCTGAGATATCGTGGAGACCAGATAGAAACTGTTTAAAAAGAAATTCAATATGATTTAAAATATTTCATAGTTTAAATCTTTTAAGATTTAAATCAAGTTAATATCTTTAGTCACCATTAATCTGCTATGCCTGGTCCATAGAAAACTCCTTCTTCTTCATCTTAGAAGTTCCTTAAAATTGCTGGCTCCGTTCTTGCTTCAATCCCAAGGAATGAAAATGAATACTGCTAGTTCTGCAAAGACTTGACGTGTAGAATGTATGTAATGTTTTTAAAGTTTAAATGTGTGTAGAAAATTCACAATTCTACACATGTTTAGGAGGCGAGGTCACACGAGGCGACTGCCTTAACTGAAATTGTTGTGCTACCTACTGCTTCACAAGAAAACATTGCAAGTCTTCGGAACTGCTTTAATAAATGACAAATCCAAAATAGGTATTGCCGACTGAAAAATTGGTAACTTGCGGAGCTAGTCATAAAAAAAAACAAGATATGTTTAAAATTAAATATATTCACATAGCAATATAATTTAAGAAATATAAAGTTCTGATTATAATAGAGTAATTTCTAGAAATCAAAATTCGGCAAAACAGCCGCCAAGACTACGTAGAACAAAACTCTATCTGAAAAACAAAATAATTTAAAATACTCACCGTTTACTTGTATACGATATATTAGTATATTTTCAATAAGCAAGTACTAGGTATATCAGTTTCCACAAATAATGCATTCAATTGTTACAAACTTAAATTTTACGTTCAAAATATTTGCTGGATATGGCCAAAAGAATAATTTACTTCTTCAATTTCATTTATGTACATACAATCTTGTGTGAAAATAAAATTTAAATTTGAAAATTGAACAAATTTCCCTCTCACGAATGAATATCTACTTAAAAACAATTAAATGGTTTTTAAATAAAGTTTCAACCCCAATAATTATTATCGAAGTTGTCGTTTTCATTGTCGCAAAAATAGACCAGAAAACCCAAAAAGTAACGCAACTTTACAAATTATATTTTTAGACTTAACTGGCTATTAATTAAACACAAAAAAAATATTTTTAAAACAAAATTTTTAATAACGGTGGGGTAAGGCAATGCGATATGGATGTAATTTTGATGGCATTTCCACTGCCTCTCTTCACTCTCCTCCTTATAGTATGGCTTAAAGATCGGATTGTCCATACAAAGCCGTGGAAAATGACATATAGTCGAGTGCTCCGGGCACGCCACCTGCTCCTTTGAATGGTGGCATACGTTGAATACAATATTCTGCTTGATCAGGAGGTAATTCTCTTCGCAACTCATCGGGAAGAATGTAAGGCTAAAAAAGCAATACAAAATAAGTTAAGTATAATAAGAGAATGTTGTGTTGCGAGACGAACCTTGTCGCCAGCCAAAATACGGAAGCTGTCAATAACTTGTTCGGCCGTGTCAGTGTCGGTGCTTTCCCTAGTCATAAAGTCCAAGAATGCATCGAAATGAACGTAGCCTGTACTGTTAGGATCGACCACGGCCAAAATTCTTTGGAAATCAATATCGCCTTGTCTGTCTTTACCAATTGAGTAGCCCAAGGATACCAAACATGACTTAAATTCTTCGGGCGTCAAACGACCTGTTCTATTTTTGTCAAAATGATTAAATGAAGATCTAAATTCGTTAAGTTGTTGCTGAGTAATTCCCTTTGAGTCGCGAGTTAAAATTTGATTTTCGACTTCGTTTATGTTACGATTAATCGAAGTTAGCAATTGTTCCCAACCCACTCGTAACGTATCCATCGTGTATTGAGTGTATCTGGAAAATAAATAAAATTTCAATTAAAAACGATTTTGCTTACGCTAGTGAAATTCGGTATTTTGGAAGAGCTTTTTGGAACAGAATGTATTTTGAAACAGTGATAAGCAGGTGTCATTAATGTTTGAAAAGACATTTATTAATGGATTTAGTTGGAAAGTTAAATTTAAAAATTTTGTGGTATTTAGATGCACCCTGAGATTTTTATTAAATATCGCAACAATATACATACAATCGAGAACTTGGTGGAACAAATAAAAGAAAACCTTTACGATATCGAGTGTAGTATCTAAACGATTTTTCCACCTTATATTAATTATTAGCAGCCGATGAAGATCACAGACAAAATTTTTCAAAAGTGTTCCTAAAATTTGTTCCTAAAATATTTACCCAAATACCTACCAATAGCATCCATACAAAAAGAAAACTTTATCGGTTTTTCCCCTTGCCCTTCACATGTTTTTTCCAGTTTTTTAATTATTTATCAAATAATTTTGAAATATAATTTACATAGTATAAAAATATATAAACTTTATAGTTGAATTATTAAAAACAACTCTTTCGTCTTGCATTAATTATTATCTACTAATTATCAAATTATTTACCTATTTTCAAAGATCATGCTCTCTTGAACAGCTTGATGAATCTTTTCTAATTCTTCGATATTTGGTTTGAAGGCATAAACTCCTTGTTCGTATTCTTTCAAACGATGTAGTTGATCTTCCAAAGTTCCATGTAAGCCCATTCCAATAGCAGTTACAGCATCCATTTGTCGTTCTATCCATGGACCGACTGTATTGGCCTTTTCGGCAAATTGACGACGTAACATTTCATTATCTGAAGAAAAATTAAGGAACCGTACAAAATAGTTTCAATAATTTTTGTTGATTAACTTTCAAAAGGATACTCTGTTGTTTCCTTAATTCATCTTGTAAGGTAGCATCTCTCTGTGGCACCAATTGTCTGACATCAGACCATTTTCTAGTCAGGTCCTTAAAGGAAATGCATAATGTAATGCAGAAAAATTGCTAATATATTGAGAATAATTTACACTATCTATTGCAATTTTACCTTAAGCCCACGGGCACTTCCTTCCTTGACAGCCACAAACAAGGCAAACATAACGAAAAAATTCGTCCACATTTTTTTTTACAATAATATTTCAACATGTAAAAATAATATAAATAAATCTTACGTGCGCTGTAAGAGTGGTGTATGGATTTTCTAATCCTCCTGGAATTTGGTGTTGCTTGACGATAGCTTCGACTTCCCTTACCAAACCTACGATTGTTTGATATTCCTTATCGGCCTCTCCTAATGTAGCCTACAATAAAGAAGACGTCAGTTTAAATTCTAAAAGTAAAATAAATAAAATGCACCTTAAAATGAGCATGAGCGTCGATTAGACCTTGAATTTCTTCGACCGTATGTACAATGAAAATATCGACCAAGTCCTCCCTGGTACCATCAAGCCAATTATTGAATGGCGCGGCGCGTTTGGCAAACTCGAGATGCAAAATATCGATCTTTTCGAGTATTCTTTCTGCATCATCTAACGCTTGACGGCGACGTTGAGTCAAGGCTCCAAGGCGATCCCATTGGTCGCAAATACGTTGACAACGAGCATTAACGCTTACGCTATCGTGATAATCCAAAGTGCTAAAATAAATTGTATTGATATATATGATAAAATAAATAATAGAAAGTTAAAAGTCTTACTTAAGCTCTTGAGCAATAGCAGCAATTTGTTCGACGCGATCTTGATGAGCAGCCAAATCAGATTCAAAAGCTTCGTGCTTCTTTTTAAGAGCTTTTAATTCGTTGAGGCGGCACTGCCTAAAGTCTTGACTTTGAAGCATTTCTTCTTTGCCGCGTGTCCATTCCTCGTGTGCGTCAGCCTTACGTCTAAACTTCTCGGCGAGATGTTCGAGACGCTCGAGACGCATCATTTCCGATAACAACCAATCTTCGAACGCCTTTTCGGCACTTTCAAGTCCTTTCCACGCATTTGCAATATCCTTGAAAATATATTTTAGCACGAAAAACTACAAAATTTCGTTCAACATACAGATACCATCTTTCCTTCCGTTGGCATGTATGCCGGTCTATTAGACAACCTGAGTTTAGTTTGCAAAGTATTGAAATTGGTTTCCAATTTCGCTTTCTGTTCCACGCGCGGGGGCTTATGTTTGCGACGATACGTTCGATACTCCTCCAATTTCCTTTGGCATCCAGCTAGAGAATTATCAGTTTGACGTGAATTCAGCCATGGCATTGTACGACGAATCCATTCTAGTAACTATTTGTCGATATTAAATAAAAATATTACAAAACATGTTTGCGATAATTATTATTTTAAATATTTTATAACGAGAAAACTATGAAAATTATGCAAGGTAGCCCAGTTACGCAAATTCTTTGAGAGCGTTTTTATAGTGCGGTCCAGACTTGACAATGTATCGAAAATGATAATTGCAACGATATGAGCACAGATATCTGAATTGAAATTTGAAAAGGTGTCTAGATGTTCGCATTTCAGTTCCAATCTGCAAACAGATCTACGATATATTTCAACGAATATCAGTTCACACATTTGTCCAGATATCGGAACTTCTGTTGCAATCTGCCTTCACATTTTGATTAAAATATATATTTACATTTTTGGAAAGTTAAATTTAAAAATATTTTGGATTAAATATCACAGCAATATAATTTTCAATTATTTGTATTTAAAATTATCAAATAGAAATAATACAAAAAGAAATAATAACAAATTTACATTTAACATTTTATTCGATCTTTCAACGTGCGACCCCAATTACAGTAAACAGAAAAAGATATCGATGTTTGTTCATAACTCATAACTTCGGGACAAAAAATGCAGTTTTCATCGAAAATTTGCGCCATCTTATAATTTATCACACAAATCAGTGTGCGTTGTAAAATAAATAAATGAAATTCTCACATACCACATGAAATTTGTTTTAACCTCCAAACCAAAATTATTATAAACATAAATTTGTACGTTCGTTTAAAAAATAATAAAATTTAAAATTAGCCAAAGAAAATAAATCTATGCATGATAAATATGCAGAAATAATCTAGATGTTGATAATCAGTGGCGGCTTGTCTTAAAGGGCACAGGGGCACGTGCCCTCCTATTTTTAATTAATTTTCTAATTAATTTTTAATTATTTAAAAAATAAATTTTATATTACATTATTTTGTAGTTTATGCCAACAAACTATTATAATAGGGTCACGCAAATCGCCACCCAAACCCAAAAGTTGTAAATACTAAAGATACATTTTTCAAGTCGACCGACAGGTTGAAAACGAGTCACACTCTAATTATCAATGTTTGCAATATTGTTTTATATAAAATATGTCACCCCTGTCTCCAACCCAAAGCGAGGTTCAGATTACGCCATGCTGAAAGAATCCCATCAAAGAACGTAAGTAGGCTACATAGTATAAAGATTAACAAGGATTTTTGTGCTTCAAATTGTAATGATGAGAAATGAAAATTGACTTTAGAAAAGTTAAAATAGATACTTACATCGCTCGCTAAACGTTCGTATTCTTCCATAAGTCTTTCATTTTCTTGATTAACTTTCAAAACTTTACAGATCCTATTAGCAGCAGTTTCGGCCTGTAAGCGTAATAGACTAATTCTTACAAAAACAAAGTAAATCAGAAAAAGTTAAAGCGATCGTTTGGCGAAAGCTACATATTATAATATATTAATTAGGTTATTTTAATAAAAAGATCACCTTTTGAGCGCCTGAGAAGCAATGGTAGTACGAAGAGACATAAGTCATAACCGCTCTTTCGTCTGGCATGGCGGTATTCTGTAAGTCTGCATGCAAACAACACAGTTAAACAACAATAAAAATAAAACAATTTCAAAAATCTGATGTTATCAAACACTTCATAGACAAAAACTTTTGGTATTAAAAGAAAAAACAACAAAACAAAAAATGTTACAATAATAAAAACTTGTCGATTTGTTTCGCCATCGATTTTTGTTTAATTAATTAAATTGCTTGTTTAAGTTTCTTATTGCGATGCAATAAATGCACCCGTGTTAAAAAGAAAAACATTGCACAAAAATCAAAATCCAAAATTATTGGTGTTAAAAAGGCGCATTATTGCGTGTAATGGGATACCTGTTGTGCCCCTTGGAAAGCATGATAATAACATGACACGTAAGTCATTATGGCACGTTCGTCAGGCTTAGGAGTGTTGATTAAATCTGCAAATATTGACCCACGTTCATATTTTACGAATACTCATATCCATTTTCAGATTTCTTTTATGAATGAACTGTGTAGTCAAGTAGTAAACTGAACGTACCGTCAGGATCTAACATCCTAGGAATGTCGAGGTACTTCTCGGCAACGTCAAAGGCAGTGTTTAGATTTTCCAAAGGATTGTCTTTGGATAATTTATTGTAATCGATGAGATCGGGGCGATGACGATGGATGAGAGCGCAGAAGGCCAAACCATCCTTGAACGAAAGGTGGAAGTTCTGGACGTTTACGTTCTTGTATGGTGCCGTCTTACGTTGACACCACAATAGTAAACCTTCCTTCGCGGTCATTTCTTCTACCGAGATGTCTTGAATGGCGAAACGCAGAATGATCGTCCAAATCATGCCCAACGTCATTTTCAAGTTGCCGTCCACAATTTCTGTTTAGAAAAAAATAGTTTCAGCGAAAACTAATAAAAACGAAATAAAATAAAATAGCACTCACCTTCTGCACCAATCGACACAAGCTTGACACCCTTGCTTGCGATAAAATCCAACGCTTTATTGACGTTTGCGATTTTATGAAACCGCATCTTGCCGCGATCGGGCTTTGGTAAAGTTTCGCCAGAAATGACCTCCAGCAAAAGCATAAGTTTAAGGCCATTTCGAAAATCTTCTTCTATGTTGTCAATTGCTGTGCCAGCTTTACGTAAATGACTGTTACACCATGCAGTGAATGTCTGAAAAGAAAAACGGCAATTCAATGATCTGATTCAATTATTACGCAAATAAATAAATTGTTATTTCGCCCTTACATATTAAGGGAAATAGCAGGTGTGTACACAATTATTTCGATGGACCCATAAAGATATTTTAGTTTCAGAAATTTTAATCGAATCCACTCGACTTGAAAACGGTAGCCCGATTCCACTTGAGATAAGAAAGACTAAAGAATAATCTTGTTTTTATGACTATAATTATGTCGATAATATTATAAAACATGAAATAGTAATTGTTTAAGACTGAAAAATAGTATACTACCTCAACTCGTAAAACTCTTCGTTTCTGAGCTTACGGCTAAGTGGTAATGTAGCTGCTCGCTCAGTAACCAATCTACTGTGTTATCGTTTTTAATTTTAGACATTTTTTCATTTCATTATTAATGGTCACCGAATATGACTATTAATAGCTTTCGATTAAATTTACCCGGAGTTTAACATCGGTGATAACAATTATTATTATTATTATTCTGGTAATAGACTATAATAGCGTTCAAAATTTGTTATCCTTATCTAAACCACTCGATCAATTATTATCAAATTTAATTTAATTTTAACTAGTGAACTTGGTATTTTTTTATATACGACTCGAACGGTCAGTTTGCAATTACAATGACCCCAAATTGAAACAATAAAATTTAACAGTCCGCTTAACTGTGCCTATTAATTTAATAATTTGTAACTTTGGCATTTCATAGATACAGAGTGCTCTTGGCTACCAATAAATTGACATAATAATAACATAACTCTCAACAATAAAAATAAATATACGATAGAAGATTCAAAAAGTAACCTAGGTACTTTTAGGAAAGATCGACAAGACCAACCGATAAGATTTTCGAAAGATATCAAGTGTTAAAAATCAATAAGAACAGCTGGTCGTGCAATTTCGTAATGTGCAACATTTTCGTTTCAACAAATTAAGCAGCTAAGCAAAAAAAAAAAGAAAATTAATAATAGAATGACAAAATTAAATTTATGCCAGTGGAGCCGAGTACCAGTTTGAAATGTAGGTTGCTAAATTTGTAACGCAGGCAGCTATGTATTAGAAGATAATATTATAGGATAGCCATCTTGCAGATAGTAAAAAAAGACAACGATTTTTCTTTTTTAATTATAATCTAGCAGTTGGCTGAGAAGATGTACCTACATCGACTTTGCGGCAAATAAATTTGGAATGGTAAATAATATCTTTTTTTTTTTGGGTAACATTTACCATACATTACACACAGCAGTTGGTAGTCAACAGACCATAGCGGTTTTAGCTTAGTCTTTTTGTACTAGGTGAATTATTATTAATAAACAAAACCATTATGTAATTTTAACATTTTTAAATAAATTTGGCACTTAATTTCTTCACAAAGTTAGAAAGAAACGATTTAGGTGATCTTTTCAAGTTTACACCGAATGAACAGTTAAATTCACCTAATAATAGACAATTCGTACAATGGATTAGATGCGATTAGAAAATAACGATTTTAGTTGAAAGGCTGTAGGACTGTCGAGTCGTTCCTCAAAAAGCTTTTCACTTTACGAAACAAGGTTGAAACAAAAACGATTTATCGCTTTGCATATTAAAAATTTAAGCTCGTATTCGTACTTCCTAGTTTGAGTAAGGTCAAGTCCAATGCCAAGTATACATGTACCACTTTACATAATCAATAGTATATTAAAGTGAAATTGATATTACGATGGTGCCGATCGATAAATGTAGGCGAACGACTCGACGGAGAATTAGATTATTATAAATGTACTATAGAATAATTATTAATGTTATATAGGTACTAGCGATTTGAACGAATACATCGATGAGATCGTAAAAATAATACACGATTGCGTGTGTATACTATATATTATTATAAAAATTGACTTGCATTTCTACGACTGCAATAATTTAATTACGAGTTACATCAGAGGAGTAATGTTCTGTGAAAAATAAATTAATAATAGAAATAACGGGACCAATATTGCAAACCTTGTAGTTTGTAAAAATAATTTGGATGGCAGCCAATAGACATATTTTCTAGTGAGTCACTCATTTACTACTACCGGCCAGTAAACTGTACATTTAAAAAATTTGATTCATAAGATGATGAAAACGTCATTGTATTCGTAAAATTTTCAATTTTTATAATCCTACCTTGGAATTTATTTCATCTCGATCGGGATAGAGCAAAACGTTTTTTAGATTACGATATAATGTTAAGTCTATCAAAGACCATTTAGATTTTTCCATAAATCTTAGAATTAGTTAATTTATGATACTACCGACATTGCCAAAATTGTCAAAAAATAACCTAAAAATTGCATATTACCATAATTGTAGGTATATTTTCGTATCATCATGTAAGTAATACCTTTGTTGCTATTCCAACGTTCCTATTTGAAAAGTACACAAAGTGTCGTTTTATGAAGGAGAAAAAAAAGTATGTAGGTGGATGTACGTGAAATGTAGCCAAATAACTCACATCTATAAAATCATAATTTTTATAAGGGTGTTTTGTCTAGAATAAAGCGACTTGAACTGTACGTATACATATTAGGTTATAATTTATTAAAAACAAATGAAAGCGTTCGTGTTATTTTGGTAAGCAAATTTAGACATATTGCAATGTCCCATTCTAGTCCACATCTTCATATAACAGTTTGCTCGACATATCTGACATTAAGAATGTTCACATTTTAATGCAGACACTCCGCTCTTCTAAATTTTCTTTTCTCGACTTGCTCTTTATTGTTGTGTGCAATTTAAATTTTCCAAGCGATCTTATTAAGTTCATTATCGTTCTGTTCTGTGTTTAAGTTTATCTTTATTGTTATTCTTCTTCTTTCTGCTCATATTATGCTAATTGGTGTTCATTCTTTCATAAGCGAACGCTCATTCTTCTCACGTTTTCCTTTGACATTTGTCTCGAGAGAAAAAATATAACGCACGTGTATCTATATTTAACCACTAACGTGCAAATTTTTATTCGGAATTCGTCTTTCCCGTAGGAACGAATCAGCTAAGGTATTATTTTTCTTATTCTTTGAATTGACAAATTCAAGAAATTCAGGACGTCCTCGTCATTTCTACTTTTAAACCTGTTCAATTCATTTAATAACTCGCATTAACATATTATATTTATGTCATGTCAAGTAGGACTTATAATCCAGCAACGTCCAGGATCTTGAAAATATTCACCGCCGAACGAAAGGAAGGTTTGTTCAACTGCAACAACCAAAAATTTCGTCGCATTTTTTTCGGATTATAGAAAAATGTTTAGATTGCGGAAAAAAGAATAGGATGAAAAATTGTGTTTACAAGCTGAAGTAGAAGAGTGCATAAATGGAGAAAATCGAGAAAAGAATAATTTAACTGATCCAGAAATTATTGAGCAATTTATTGAAGATCCTGACGTGATCATGAAGAAAGTGACGAAAATGACAATATAAAGAATTAGTTCTAATAAACAAGAAAATCTGAAATATGTTCCAAAAAATTATTGAAAAATATCATAAAAAATATATAAAATGAATTTAATTAATTTATCCCATTATTACCATTTATTTGGTTTATCATGCCAAATAAATACCATTAGGTATAATATATACCTTTAGTTACCACCAACCTTTTGGTTGGTATAAAGACTCAATTTATCAAATATTAATACAATTATTCTTTGGTTTGAGGTAACTGAAGATCGATAAATTGACAAATAGGTAATACTATTATGCATACATATAATTCGGTTGGGGGGGGGGGTACCAAATTATTTGGTAGTAAATTCTGGCTGGTAACATAAAATTTTGTGTTATATTCCAAGACTCTCAATATATTTTACTACACTCGTTATTTAATATACATAAGTCTGTGTACTTGAAAGTTTTTCTTTGTGAATAAACACTCGTTAGCTTTCGAAAATAACATTCTATTGTTGTTTATTATTAGCAAGGAAAACCTTGCCAAATAAAATAGTAAATTTATTATGAGGTCAAATCGAAATCAAAAATAGTGATAAAATCTCGAATGAATTTGTCTAAAAAGTCTTTTACTTTTTAACAAAATCGCTGTCTAAAAAAAATTTGTTTTTGGTGTCCGTTTTATATTTAAAAAAAAAAGTTAGTACTAATTCAATGTAAATGAGTTGTTACACCTTCGTCTAACCTTTTAATACTTGACCTGGTTTCTTCTCGAGTTTGTTAGCATTTGAATGAACAGCATCGCTACTTACATTAAACCAGTATATTATAACACATATTAATATTGACATAATACAAAATATGAAGAAGTTTTGCACAAAAATCCAACGAGTGCATTTTATGCGACTTCCGGTTTAACCGGAAAATTTTAGTCCAACTCTGTATAATCAGCTAAATAAAAAAAAGTAGAACGTATTTATGGTGCCATCTACTAAAGCAATATAGGCAAATATACTTTATGATAATATAAAAATTTTAGTTAATTTGTTAAAATTTTATAAAAACATATAGTAATTACATTCCCGTAATTGCTGCAGCAACGTTTAAGCCATTGCAAAACTTGTTCGACAGTTGCGTCTCATAAGAATTTTACTTTTTTAAATTCTCAATTAATAGTTGGAACTACTATTTTATCCACAATTAATGCTATACTTGCTCGACACCAACCTTTCAGCAGCAGTGTTTCAGATGTTAGAGGGATGGCGTCTGAACATTTTATTTATTCAAAAACTCGATTATTGTTGCCTTGAAAAATTGCTACATTTACATAAATAATATAAACCAACGGAACATTTGCGTTCTTTTAAATAGGTGTTTGCGAGCAAGTTGCATTAGTCAGCTGACGTTACAGTATATAACAAGTTATAGAATCTATCATCTGTCGTTTTAGTTATTCTATCAAGTAAACCGGCAACATTAAAATTAATTGTTTACAAACTTAATTATAGAATGAATCTAAAAATTATTCTCATAGAAATAATGAGAGTGTTGTTGCAATTAAGAATTATAATAGGTTCTTCTTCAATAGCTTCTTAATTCGTCCGTCCAATTACCGTAGAAAAATATCATTTACTAAATTTGAACCAATAGCTTTACTTTATTCAAACTAGAGTATGCAATACTGTCGACGTCGAAGTCTTCCGCATTCCAATAGCTCTATCTTGGGTGTCTTCCTCACCTAGGTCTCTACTTCGTTTCTTCTTTTGAGACCACCCAGCCAGATCAAGCCTAGCGCTCTAAGAAAAGAGGAAAGAAAACCTCAACAAACTCCAACGCCCGCTGCCCATATGAGATGAAGGAGATAAACGTTAACACGTGGCAACTCCAGAAAACCAATAAGTTCATCGTTCTTTTGAGATGGCATCCAATCCAATAGTTTCCTCGACCGTTTCTCCGTTCACATGTTCATACCATATCAGCTGCTTAATCTCTATGGTCTCCGTTATTTTTTTTAAACCATAGACACCGCTTTTAGCCCTGTCTTCCTTTGGGACGCCGCTGTATATGTGTATACACCCAGTTCCACCGTACCGGAGCACTTCTTTTTAGTTTTGGTTAGTACTGCACTGTATATTTTCATTCTTCCAATAGTTCACACTGTTCTGTTCTTAGTCCCCGTATATTCCATACACCAAATAATATTAATATGAAATTAACGGTAGCTTATAAATTGAAAAAATTAACAAAACAAAAATTAAAGAGCATAATTTTTTTTACAAATAACTTCTAATAACCTCTTTTGCTAGGACCACTAATTTATGGGATATAAGCTCGTTTTTATAGAACTCGATTCGAAGAAATTTAAAACCAGATCTTTTTTCTTTAATTACCAAAGTATCAAAATTTTCCAAACTTTTGCTACAGTCTCCGTGCTTCGGAGGGCACGTAAAGCCGTTGGTTTCCCCAATTTCTATTTAAACCGGTAGGGTATTAAATTTTCTTTGAATTTACAATGAAACTAATATTATATTATACGAAATTCGAGTAAACGTAAATATACGTAATTTTAATTAACAAAACGTTGATTATATTTACATAAGCCTTGATTATTCATCACACAACTTCAACCAACTGCACACCCTATCCTTGAACATGAATTTATTAAAATCAGTAATTGTTAAGTTTGTCCTCGTTCTAATTCAAAATGCATAACTTTTGCAATAATATGTAAAGCTTATTGTTCTAATAAATAAATGATAACGTTTTATAGTTTATTAATGCGAGTTATTTGTAGAGATAGTTCAGTGAACTTTTTTAAAAATTTGTAAAGTACATTGACAAATATAAGAGCACACACTTTCATTTGATGCTAATTTAATTTTTTTAAATTCTCAGTGAATCTCTCAAAAAGCCCGACATAATTATAATATATTATATTCGAACCGAAGCCTATTTTGGGCGACAGATTCCGAAGGACGTAGCCAATAAAAGAATTTTGAAACACCACTCGTACATCATAAACACAAAATAGGAGTATGAATTATTTTTTTGAAAATTATGAATAATTATTTGTATTAATACAAAACACGCTTCCTCTTTCATTCAACTCGACAATAGAGTTGTTGGGTCATCAACACAAAATAAATATACCTTGATGACAAAAAGATATAAGTAGGTACATACATGATTTTATACATATCTGTCCATGTAGTCATCAAACAATACCTTACCTTTAAATTTGGATGAGTGTTATTAATCATAAAATGTAAACACGGTTTACTAATTTCTATACTTTTATTGTTATTCCTAGTATGCAGTATGTAACTTAAAATTTAACTCCCAAGATACTGCCAAACGTTAAAGTTTTAAAATAAAATAATGAAATAATGATCTTCTTCTTTGTGTGCCATGTCCGGTTCCTCCTATGTCTGTGTTGTGCGTTTGAAGTACTATCACACACATAGGGAACCTACTGCTTAACGCGGGAAGTGTATACACTTCATCTCCAGAGAGGATGTACCAGGCAGATTACACCTCGGTGGTTTGCCATTGCCTTCCGAGGGGAGACGGTCAGAATAAAGTTTTACTGAGCCCGGAGTCGAACCAGGCATTCAGCATAACCGCTCTAGCTGACGACCGTCTACGAATAATGATAAAATCATATAAAACTCAATTTTCATCTCAAGATATTTCTTCTAAAAATACAATGAAGTTCATCAAACCTTATCGATTTTTGGGCGACCTTGAATAATTTTATTAGTGGCAAATATCTAAATTATTTAAAAATTCGTCAAGGTCTTGACGTGACTTTCTCCGTTATTTACAAATTAAGAATGGTATTTAAACATTTATAGGCTAATTAAAAGGACATTAAAGGCAAACTTGAATAATTCATTAATTTTGTCCAACAAATATATTAATATTAATTTACAAAGATTACATAATAAAACGGTCCCAAAAATTATGAAAAAAAAGATATCAGGAATTAAAAAAATCTAAATTAGTTTTTCGAACAAAAAGTGAATAAAAAGTCAGAAAAAGCACCAAAAACATATTATGCTCAATGAGACCATTTTGTTTGTACTCTTCTCTCGAAAGAAGAGAAGAGTACTTGTATTGGCGCTATATCGACGTGTGCTTATTTCGAACTGTTATGATTTCCCTGGCTTCAATAAATATTGTTTTGAGAAATACTTTCCTCAAAAGTTAATTAACTATTATTAATATTACCCCTTTCACGTTTAACATATTGATGTTCTATAGTCGTAAGTCATAACTATAGTCGACCCAGAGGTCGATCACGACTCGACCCAATTTTTTACCAATAACTCGAAAACGGCGTATCTCACACCATTTCCGAGTTATTCCAGAAAAACTGGGTCGAATGAATTTGGCACCACTTGTTTTCAACACTTGGTACCTATTAATTGTAGACGCATAACCGTATTGTATAGAAAAAATAATTCAAAAGCATACCAACTGGTTTGGTATATTTATTTATTATAATTAGGATGATTAAAAATTTGTGGTGAAAGCCGGATAAAACACAAAATTAAGAGACTACACATTAGCATTGACATAGATTGCATCTCAATGAAGGTCAATATCAAAATATATCATTACTATTAAAATATGAAAAATTTAACTTTAATTTTTCTTAACAATAAATTGCGTATGGGTGTAGGTCAGTAAGAGAGTACCAATTCAAAATTAGTTATTACAATAGTATCTACGTTAATTGAGTATCAAATGTTTAGTTGAAACTGTAATAAATTACCGTTCTGAGTGGTTAATGGAAAATAATAATAATGATTTAATAGAAATAGTCGTTTCCATCTAAACGCGACTAATATAATAATGACGCGGTTCGGATAAGTACAAAATGGTAAATACTTGAACAAAACCGGAATTCCGAATTAAAACATCGTTTGCAATTAATGCCGTTAACGCGATGGCATGTATTTCTGGAAGAACGTCCGTTCAACAAAGGATAATGGCTGAGAAAAAAGGTAAAATAATAATGCGTGAGAATCAGGTTCAAAGTGTAATACATCTTCGTCAACATTATTACCACTGCGGGCTTTTATGAATCGAGAATGTGAAAATTTTACTAAATCCATACATAACAGAAGATATCGATATTTTATATACCTCTATTGTCAGAAGCTCTAAGAAAGTTGTAGTTAGTTCTCATATTATAAAAAAATTTTACTTTTATTTTTTTATAATATTTTTAGACATAATCAAAATGGGAAAAACGAATTAAAAATAAAATTCGTGTATCAAGCGACAAATATTTTAAGAATTTCGAAAGTTCTGCTTTATCGGGTGCAACTTTGATTCAGATCGTGCGTCACCTTTAAACATACCTCTTAATGTACTTTTTTTTTATAACCATTTACACTAATAATTTCGGGTTCGAAAGAAATACCTCTTCTTTTCAAAATATTTTATTTCCAACATAAATCATAATAATATATTAAAATGGTTAAGGTTATTAACATGGTGATAATATTTTCTTTTTTAATAAATATAAAATTAAATTTAATTTAATGTAAAAAAAAATAATAATATATAATCAATAGATAAGTGGTGTTATTCATATCAAATTTTTGAGAATAAACCAAAAAATGCACAAACACTTTTTTTCTAAAAATTGATTTCCTTTAAGTGTTCTTAATTGTGTTTAATTAGTCACATGGCAAAAATTTTTTCATAAATCATTTATGTATTTATTTATACAGATTCATCATTGTTAAAAATTTACCAACAATGACACTAGCACGATGCATCATTACGTGCAAGCCTTCCCCTCCCCCATTGGTGTATAATACAATTATTATTATTATAACAATCTAAATTGCTATTTATTTGGAATAACTTAAAACGAGAGCAAAAATTTGAACACATATTTAATAAATCGGCATCTTAAAAATATTCTAAAGTAAACTTAATCTCCGTGTTCTAGTTTAAACCATAAACAAGGGTTTAATTTAACAGTGATGATCCCTCCACAGTTATTTTGATTACGTTTAATGTATAGACACAATCCAAAAATAATTAACTAAAAACAAAATCTTCTTTCAATCTAAATCTATTTTAAAGAAATTGTTCATCGGTGGGATATTTTTTGGCTAAGAAATCGGAAAAATCTTAAATTTAAATTAAGATTATTGAACTTTTCATTTATCCTAAATTTTATGATCAACGCATCCACCAAGTACCAACTTTATATTTAGAAAAGATTAATCGTGACAGAATGTTTGCATGTTAACGTCAGCTAAAATTTTCAACATTTCTTAACCAAAAATTAACTCGAAAAAAAGTATAGAAGTAAGTTAGTGTTATAACATATTTAGAATTATCAATTTGTTATAGTAATATTATTAATTTATCGCTCGACACGAGAGTGGTTCGTTTGTAAATCAACCCTAATTTTTTTTAAATCCTTCATAAAAAAAAAGAGTATTTCGACAAAAATTCACCAAATTGCTTTTCTCATTTAACAACTCAAAAATGTGTACTTACAAACAAAATAAAAATATAACAAATTTAGATAGAAATGTGTGGGCGATTTGTTTAAAATAGCGCCAGCTAACGACGCCGACGCATTCATACGTAACCCATGGGCGTCGTCGTCAGCCTTGCAAAACAAATCTGTCGAAAGAATGCATATTCCAACACGGTTATTATAAAACGTCTTTAAAAACAAAAAATATCACGATTGTTCAAAAACGTCCAGATACAATAATTATTATGATATTTAAATTGATGAGGAATCCAAGGTTTATAGTAAAGAATTACTTAATTATGTTAAGTCCTTTCTAAATTTTCTCGTTAATTTTTCAAAGGTATTTGCAAAATACTTTTGTACCCTTACTGCACAATTTCTATTATAAGTTCTCTTCCTTCTTATGATTTAAATGCTCATACCATAACGGTCTTCTTCTATCGATAATATCATATTCGACATTAATTTTGTTTATCTTCAACTAATTTCATTGTCCATCGAATACTTTTGACTAACTACCATGGAATGGTATAGCTTCGGTCTCTCTATGTCCCATTATACCATAAAATATACATAATACGATTCATTGTTTCGTCAATAGATCCTTATTTCTTCTAGTGCTGCTATCAATATTATTATCCCTATATCTTGGTTAATAGAGAAAGGTCAAATATAAGTACAAACAAATGTCTTGAGAAATCTTTCTAGTGCCGCAAAATGTTCGCGAACGTTGCAGACTCGACAAGCAAAGCTTTATCTTTCTGACAGTTAGGCCTAATTAATTTCAATTTTGTTCTTGACGGTGAAAATTGTGTTCCACAAAAAGTTCCTCCATCGTAAAACTGTCATCAAAAGTGACTGCATACAGAGAGATATCCTTCGAGAGCTAAGCGTTTATTTATATTTTTTCGGTATTTTAAAAACAAATTTAAATGAAACAAAACAGCAATAATTTTGTTTTGTACCGCAAAAAAAAAATTTACCCCCAATATTGTCGAACAACAGAAACTGCTAAATTCACCGGTTTAGAGTAAACGAATAGTCCAAGAGTTAAGATGATAGTTTTTTGGCCCGAGGCGAGGGCGTGAAAGTCATATAATAATACAATGTCAAATTTTATTGTTGTCAAGTTCGTTCGCCGAATTTTTGTTCAAGTTTGCGTGTAAATATTAATATTACTTTTTCGCCCTAGGGCATAAATATTTACTTTATCTCCCTAGAGCAACAAAAGTATCGATTTATGGCGACGAATCTGCATAAATCTTCTTTTGCTTTTTCTAATCTCAACCGAAAAAAAAAAAAACACTGTCGCTTTCCGATCTAAATTAATGTAGAAATATATATTTCTAAACTTAAAGCAAAATTATAAAATGCTTTTAATCTTCTCGCTTGAGTAACTTTCGTACTGTCTGTTCCCAAGTGGCAAAATACCCACGGATCTAACCCAATGTTTTTCTTTTCGTTTTCTCCAAAAAGAGTTAGTTTGCTTAATTAACAAATTATAAAATTAAGAAAAATGTTTTGCAGAAAGACGGCTGGTGCACTTCGACGACAATGATTGGCGTAAACGTAAGAGGATAAAAATTGAAAATTTCCCCGGCGCTTTGCTTTGCTATCTAACAAGCGTAACCGCAGTAATAAATAATTAATGCGATAATATTATGCGATAACGAAGCATGAATATCATCGGTGCCCGCTATCGATCGATATAAACAATAACAATGAAAAGGGCGATAAGGATAAAATTAGAAGATATTAGTTTTATTAAAAAAAATGAATGCAACAAAATTGTTTTAGGCATTTGTTTATGAAATCGCTATATCGCACGTCGAATCCTTGTTTGGTAATGGGCGTCGGGAAATTCGACGCTCATATATCTATCTCATTTCCACCCACAAAAACAAGGATTTTCCATCATTTTCTAAAATGCTGCGCGCAGCTGTGCTTACTATTCTTGCATGAAAATATCGTAAACGACGGACGGGCCGGCCTGGTAACGAAATTAAATTAAATAATGTAGGATTTTACAACTTTGCGTGTCGGTTTGGTTGGAATGCAAGTTAGGTGCTGCACATGCAAAAAATATTATTGGCACGAAATGATTCATATTTCCCATAAAAATGTGTGTTACAAACATCTGGTTTGAATGTAGGTATGCCGTATTTTGCAACGGTTAAAACAAATGGTTAAGTAACCGTCGTATCCAAAATATTCAAAAATTTTTCAACTGGGCGCCGACGAACGATGTTGTTGCAGCCAAAAATAGTCGTCGAAGTGTGGATAAAGTTACGTTAATAATTTTATCTTCGACCAGACAGCGGACATACCCAACAACGCACACTTATATCAAAAATATTCGGGGAATCCTCGCGACGCTAATTTTTTGTTACTTTTAAGGGTTTAACTAAAAAATTAGTTACGCCACTGATTGCTTATAATAAAGTGAAGTTACCTTCTTTTGTTGCTTCTCCCAGGCAGGATCGAGTAGTCCTTCGCGTTCCCATTCTTCTTCTTGTTCCATGTATCCGTCAGTACCGTAATCGATATTATTGTAGTCGGTTGCCATCATTTTACTTGATTTAAAAAAAAGCACAATAAATTAAACAATGTCGGTTAACTATTTAAATTCGTTCGAATATTAAATTGAACGTCGTGCAAAGCACACGACCTAACGCGTACCTAACCCCACTAGCCCGTACCCTACTGCTATGTGTATCACTGGCAGTTTATCCACTGCTCTTGGGCGCAAACGCGACCAGCTGCGAACTTACGACACGAGGACAGTTACACTTGATGTTTATTCAATCACGGAATAAAACAAAATGATCAAATAAATTTCGGTTCAAGTCAAGATTATTAGTTTTTTGTTTATCCACTACGACACCTATCCCTTCTCTCTTTTCTTTCCATCCTCTCCTTCTACATGATTAACCTTTTCTAAATAAGTTCCTACCTATAACAAACAATCCTATTTATTTACCAATAACTACCCACCAATGGGTAATTAACTAATCGACTATTTCGATTCACATTATTTAATTATACAAATTGTTACATTTTATAAAATTTTCAAAAAAAAGAGGTCCCACCGAGATTTGAACTCGGATCGCTGGATTCAAAGTCCAGAGTGCTAACCATTACACCATGGGACCTTTACGTTTTCTAGTGGTCTGTATTATGCACTTACACAAAATACCCATTTTTCACATGGTAAATTTATTTTTTATTTAATAATTAATATTTTATTAAACAATTTCCAAATACCTAATATTTTCTATGTGTTTGGTGTTTTAAGTATAAAAGTGCATTTGTTATTTTTAAAAATAAAATTTTTAAATTGCAAGATCTCGGTTTTAGGAGAGGTAATTGTTAAGTTTTATAACAAAAAATACATTTTATACATTTTATACACTTTATACATTTTTACAACCCTCCCCCCTCCCCCACCTTTAATTTTAATTCTTATAAAAAACCTTAATTTCGGCTTGGAAAGCTGTAATGACTTTTCCGTTCGCTAAGCGATAAAATGTCAACTTTGAAAAAACGCACTTACGAATAAATATTCGACAATAGTCGTAGAAAAAATGTTATTCAAGAAATTATGAAAAGTTTGAGAGGCGCTGACAAATTTATTGTTTGTGAAGATTTAAATACCTAACCTAAAAAGCGAATAAATTGAAGTTTCTAAAAATGTATTCCTCCCATCGTTTAGACTTAAATAAAACTTGTCGTGGTTGTTTATCGCAAGAAGAATCAATGATTTCGGTTTTCGAACACCGAAATGACGAGCTACCAAATATATCCAAAATGCTTGAAAGTTGTACTTCCGTGCAGGTAAACAAATAACATAATAACGTCAAGTTTATTATTGTAACTTCATTATTTTGAATTAGGTAAGCGAAAATGACGGATTATCATCCAAGATGTGCAATACTTGTATTTCTCGTTTACACTCGTCCTACACTTTCAAAATTATGTGTATTCAGTCCGATTTAACTATTCGCTCCATCAATATTAAAGAAACTCGTAATAAGGCAGATGCTTGTCAGGAAAACGACATTAGTAATGATAATAATATGGAAGAAACATCTGTCGAAAAAGTGGAAGATGATTTTTACTCCAACTTTAAATGCGAAATTTGTTCTCGGGTATTCGATACTGCTAAAAATTTGAAATCTCATGAATTTTATCAACACTTGATCGACAAAATTTGTACAGAATGCAATAAAAGTTTTGACTCTGTGGATAAATACGTGGTAAGTTTTCTTCGTTGGTTAAAATTTAAACAAAGTTCAACAATTTTTAGGCTCATTATCACAAAAAATATTACTGCAAATATTGCAATAAAAAATACACAAGTTCTCACAATTTACAAATCCATAGCTACTCTCACACCGGTGTAAAGCCGTACTCTTGTAAAGATTGCGGAAAGACATTTTCAAAATTCAACTCGTTAAAATCACACTCTTCTTTGCATACCGGTTCTTCTTTATACTTGTGCAGCGAATGCGGCAAGGGATTTAGCACATCCACCGGATTTAAAAGACACAAATTATCTCATTTAGGTGAGTTAAATTAATAGATAATCCATTGACGCCTTCTTTCATTTATAATTTTTATTACTACAGGTGTACGCCCTTTTAAATGCACAGTTTGCCCTTCCAGCTTTGCGGCATCCGGTGATTTAACAGTTCACATGAGAAGTCACACCGGTGAGAAACCGTACTTGTGTCCTACATGTGGAAAATCGTTCTTTAGGATATCGCACTTAAATACTCACGTTAGGATACATACTGGAGAGAAACCCTACAAGTGCACCAGGTGCGATCGAGCATTTACACAGTCGGGAGATCTGAAGTCTCACGAAAGAACTCATACAGGTGAAAAGCCTTACGTTTGCTCCATATGTAAAAAATGTTTTACACAAAATAATGGTTTAACTTCCCACATGAAAATTCATTTGGGTGAAAAGTTACATAAATGTTTGATTTGTACTAAAAGTTTTTCACAAGCTAACAGCCTGGCTAGACATAATCGTTCTCATTTGAGACATCAATAATCAATAACAAGTTTTAATAAATAATTATTTAATGTGCAGTTGACAATTTTTAAAATATCAATTCCTAGTTTACAAACTACAAGCTAATATAAACAAAGAAATTTAATGCTTTTATGTTTATTAAATTGATTCAGGAAGTTTTTATAACAAGCCCACCTGTGTCTAAAACTACATTGTGCATTATGAAGATAATTACACACATATGTGCCGCTGTAAAAGTGCTACGATCATTATTTATTGAGTTTAGAATTATTTAAACATTATAATGTGTTTATTTATTGATGATTCATTCCATTAAAAATAATTTGTATTTTAGGGTGCATTATTGGTGCCTTTTTCAAAATATTGCTATCATTTATCTGTCGATGATGATTAAAATCTTGAACATATAGTTGAGGAAATTTGTCAGTTTTTAAAGTTTGACTAGCTTTGGTTTTAGTTTTCTCGCAGTAGATAAAGCTGTGGGCAAAAAAATACATTACCTCCAAAATGCTTATCAAGGAGCCACCTATACACAATCCAAATATTCCACCAATTGACCCTAAAAATTAACTTACAATTAACGAATTTGAATTAAAAATATTTACCTAACACACGATCCCAAGTAAAATATATTTCTCTTTCCGTTTTGATGCAACCTATGTCGTTGTAGAAAACATTTAATATACTAACATTGGTTTCCATCGGACCAGATCTAAAATAAATCAAAATACAATTATTAGTCTTAAAATTCAATCGATTTCAGACAGAAAATCAAATTAGTTATTCTGTAAAAACTAATAATTATCTAATACCAATACACGTTATAAGTTTTGCATGCTAAACACTTGGACATGGTGATTAAGACTTGGTTGACTTAATCAAAAATAGGTTTGCATTTCCACATCTTACCTTAATGTTTTTTAATTATTATCTATCGATTGGTTCAAATTTTATTGAATCTGCAATATTACAGTAGAGCGTCGATAATCCGGAAAGAACTAAGAAAAGGGCAGTTTGACACTTTAAACATAATGCAAACTTGCTAAAACCGTTAATAAATCACTTTAGTGGTTAAATAATTGGAGCAGATAGTATGTACGATTATCAGATAATAATTTTTTTTGCTGTAATTAAATCCGGATTATGGAGGGTCCAGATTTTCGAGGCTCTACTAGCATTACATTTTAAAATCTGTCTGATTTTCTGCCTTTACAATGTTAAATTAGTACAAAGTTGTATAATTTTTCGCCCAGCACAATCAGAAAAAAAACCTGTGTTCAAAAATTATAAATTTAAAAAATAAATAAATGACCCTTGTATCTTTGCCATCTCGGATGATGTTATGGCGTATCAGTTTTTAATTCAAAACGAAAATTACAATTTCTAATCTATTTGGGATATCTTGAACTGATTTTACTTTGCCTTAATTCAACGATCGCAAAAGCCGAAAATTGGGAATTTTACATAGGTACTACTAATTTATTCATACGTTTTTGATTGATCTACGTGAAAGTCTAACATATTTTCATTGCACTGTGGGTAACATTTACAGTTCGTTATTGTACTGTCTTCTTCGTTCATGTTTTCGGGTGCTACAACAAAAGTTTTTGTAATTTTTTTAAAATTCATGATAACAATGTGCGAATACTAACATATACTGAAGTCGTCTGGATTTATTAATGCGCTGTAATTAACTAACGAATAAAACATATTAGGTACTCGACTTGTACAATTTAAATTTTGAAAACATACATTTGTTGTTGCGAAGACATTCATTATCCTTTAAGGTGCAAATTCTTTGTGAATCTGTAAGTTACGTCATAATTTGCTTTATCGAAATTATTTGATTTAAAGTTTTTCTTACCATTATCTGGATAATAAAATGGAATGCACTTGCAATACTTGAATATTGCATTTGACAAGCATTCATTGATGCAATTTGAATAGGTGTATATGGAACTCCAACGTAATTTACCCTGGTTATTACAACAATATTATATAAATAGGGCGTAAAATATGTCATATTTATATTATCCACACAAGAGATTAGCAATTTGTTTCAGAAAAATTAATTAAATTAAATGAATTTGATAAAAACTGTAAGGGATAAAGATTAAAACTAAAATATCTGCTGAATTATAACTATTATAATAAAACAAATAATTAATAGTCAAGAAATATTCAACACATAGTCGCTGATTTTATATTCGTTAATAATTAAACTTGAAACGTTTACTACACAAAAGTGTACCTGCGCAAGACTTGTACTTGCATTTATTTATTAATATTCTTTATACTCCTACTCTAATAAATCACCCTCAAAAATTCCTTTGTCGAAAATAAACCCTCACTCCTCCACTCTCTTTCTCTTGCAATTTTTTGATTCCTTCTAGTGCATCGCCCGATGATGCCATAGTATGGTGTAAACGTTTGCGATATTTTACTTATTGTGTATTTTATTTATGATAACTTAAAAACATTTTAGTTCTGAAAAGTATGTGTGCATTTTTTGGATTTACTAAAATATTAATATGGTCAAAATAACCAATTTAGTTTTAATTTAAACCACGGGAAAAATGTTAACGTAAACTTTTCTTTGCTTAATTTCGGTATTTTTATCTTCTTTTATTATATAAATGAAAAGTAAAATTATGCGAAGGAATGCAAAATATAATGTGTACTGACTTCGTCTTCAAACATGCAATTTCTCGATTTTATCGGAATCGATCTCAATTGTTCACCACTTGCAAAAATATTAGGCATAACCGAAATTGTCAAATATGTGTCTTGTTCCAATGTATTTGAGATAAAATCTAAATCTGGATAATTAAACGAGTCTTGAACTAGGACCTAAAAATATTAATTGTATAAATCGAAATATTTTCAACAATTTCTTCACTCACGGTAAACCCAATTGTATTGTGAAGTGTAGATATATATTTACTTGCGTCTGAATTTAATTGTACATGCAAACTAAATGTTGAACCAGCACCTTTTACATAAAGGTATCGAATATTTTTTTTGTTGCTGAAACCATTTTAGAAAATGAAACATTAACATGTAGTTTTAAAAAAAATTAAAATTATTATTTTAATTAAATTTAATACAGTACGAATGACACCTACTTTAAATTTTGTACATATTTCTGTGTTCCATAATAATTAAAAGAGCAGCAATATCCATGTGTTGTTTTAATCGGTTGAAATATTTCTGAGCATGACACATTATGAGTTTGCCAAGAACATTTTTTAATCATGTCGCTACAAGGTGGACTCAACTAAAACAATCAATTCGTCATTTTTTTGTATCCAAGTAAAAGACGTGTCAAAATGCTTAACCTTCTAACTCTTAACTCTTCTTCCCTTGTTACAGGAAGAACTGTAAGTACTAGGGGATATTCATTTAAACTGTCTTAAAACTTGATAAAGTTTATTTTGCATGTGAAAATGCTAAATGCAATTTTTTGATATAATTATACATTTATGATAAGATTTAAATTTTACATATTATAATAATTATGTATCCTAATAAGGAGAAAAACTATTTAATTTATGAAATTGAATTAATATTAATTTAACGTGATTGTAAATTTTGAATTTTATCATAAATAGTAAAACTCGATATTAACTGTATCAGTATTTTAGATAAAAATGTCTGGGCAATCTGATGGTAAACAATGCGGTTTAAACAACCGTGGGATATAATTGCTGTGCTACCGTATATTTTATTTGTTAAAACTGGGTTCATTTTAATTTTAAAAAATACTGATATAGTTAAGTGAATACGTTTAATACAATTTTTAAAATACTTTACCATCTTCATCATATCATCAATATCATATCCGCTGTTGTTCAAAGCTAACAAAATTTCATCATATCTGCTTGGATTTTGCACTTCTTCAAAATTTACTAAAGACTTTAAATTAAATAGAAAATCGTCTACAAGATCATTGTTTATTTCATAAGGTTCCCTAAAATGTATCATGATGAAATAAAATACAAAAAAAAGTTTATAGCATTGACTATGAAATTTACTCTTATATAAATTATTAATAATTAATTAAACATAAAACTTTTTAATTTAAGAAATTTACTTTCTTTACAGGTAGTGAAGAGTTTAAAGTAGGTTAATTACTAATATTGATTAGTTTAGCTCTTTACTTGTACCTAATACGTAACATACATATCATCATTGTCAGTTTTATAAGTTCTAACATTGATTTGGTTCTTAACATAAGACTTCAAATCTTGAAGAGAAAGTATCTAGATCAGATACGATTTGTGAGTTCGATTGAAGTCGTACGATTTGTTTAGTTTTTGATTCAAGGATAGTTGATGTTCCGTGCTTCCCTACGAAATTAACTGTGCAACCTTAAAGGAATTCATCGAGAAGCCCGCCCAAACCTTTCAACACAATTCCAACCCGATCTGAAGCATAGACTTTGCTAAGAGCAAGGGGTATCCACCAAAGATTAAAAAGACGCCTCCCGCAAGATATCCATAGTTTTTAATCAGTAATTCCTCTTCTATCTCTGCTATAATAACAAATGTATTTATTGAGTTATTAAACTTGAATTTAGAAAAAATCAAAAATGAACATTCTTATTAATTTTTAGTGTATCAAGGCCAGTAAATTCACATATGCCCTGTTGTAGATTCGAAAATAACTCAAAATAAAGATATGCACAAAGAAATATTGCCAAAGTAACACTTTTACTAGTATTACAATAGTTGAAACAACATTAACCCTTCATGTCAGACACGAAATATGAAGAGGTTGTAGGAAGTAGATTTTTAAAGATTTTGCTTTAAACCCAAGTCCTCTCCACGGGACGCTGTGACTGAAAGGGTTAAAAGAATCTTAGGTTTGTGTGCGACACTGTAAATATAAAATGAAAATGATGTTTTATAATTATGAAGTTTCAAGTGTTGTTAACACAAGGTTACCAAGTACAAGGCGGGCGGCTCTTAATAAATTAATTAGAGCTCAACCAACGTAGTTAGTAAAGGCTGGAATAACTTAAAAATTACTTTTTAGAATTAGGTAGATACATTTTTCAAGGTTTTGAATGAAAAATGAACTATAATAGTGAGATTCCCTGCATGCGCCCATATCTTCGATCGCCGCAAGTAATCTCACGATTTACAACTTTTACTTACATGATCTTCTTAAAAGCCGGAATATTATCTTGATGAACCGTATTAACATTACAAATTGTAACAGCCGGAAAACGAACTTTCCAAATTGGGTAGGCTGTTGACGTTATGGAGGAAATAATCGATTTTGAATTGGTATCAAAAATTTGTAATATTATTAAGTATAAGCACAGAGACAACATAGAACAGGAAGCTATTGCAAAAAATATACGTGTGTAAGTTGTAGTTTTCTCATTTAACATATATTGAAAACCATGAAGATTTGTTAGTTGACAAAAGTCCATAAAATTATTTTTCATTCGATTACCCAAACGTTCTAAAATGTTGATTTTTTTAAAACAAATAAATAGTTATGGTAACATACTTAATGTTCCTGGACATCGTAGAGTAACTCTGTTTGACTTCTGTTCCATATTTTCAAAATTTTATTTCTTGCCAAACTTTTTAGTCTTATGTAGGTACTTGGACAATGAAAAATTCGAAAACTTATTGTAGCATAGAAAATAAATAATTAGTAACATTCCTTTAATGTCAACAATGTATTTGAAAAACTTAATGAAAAAGTAAATCATAATTAAGACTAATTTAATTGTAATTGCTAATGTATTGATTTCACCTAAAGTTACACTTAAAATTCACTTATTTGTTAATATAAATGGAACCGTCATTAAAAGCTGATTAAACTTGCAAGAAAATGCATTAGAAAACAATAATCTATTCTATTTGTTAAATTAAGGAAGGTTTTTTCACTAAAAAATTTGATCTAGACAATAATACTCAACTGCATCTAGCTACTAAAAATATTCTTTTATAAACCCTTTCTTATTATTAGAAATCTTATAATAAATAAATATTTTGACAATAATTCAAAGAAAAATTACTAAATAATTGTTTAACGCTGAAAGAAAATTCTGATTTATTCGTAGGATTATTGTGTAAAAATAAAGTCGAAATATTACTTCATTTCGAGATACCCAAACCTTAAATTACATCATATTACCGAGTATTCTAAAAATTTTCTTCGTAAGATAAACAAAAGGTTTCGAGAGCTAAAACGATGATTTGGATGCAGCATCTCAATTAAAATTTCTGAACACAAAAACAATTCTAAATCAGAAGTATATCACCACTTCAAATTTAATAAACATCAATTTATTAGATACAGATTCCATAAACTAACTTTGCTGCAAGGCCATTTAATTAGAGTTAGAAGTATCTTATCTGGTTATGATCCCACTTTGATGAAGCCGAAATGTAACACAATTATAATTTAACCAACAAGAGTGAAACTTTCTAATTATTTAAAAATACCTAGTTATTTTCTGTATTTCTAAACTGTAGCGATTCAAATAATAGGACATGAAATAACCGATATCTTACATGGGGGCGTAGTCTTAATTTCCATTTGATAAAATTATTGAAATAAAAATAACAAATTTTAAAACAAAACATTTTTAGAAACATAATTATTATTCCAACAAAAAATTAACAGAGTTAACTTGCACCTTCATCTGCAACTAATTGTACCAACGCTCTGGAACCAAAATGACTTTTAACTGTAAATAAAAAAAAGTAAATTCAAAGTTTTTAAAAAATATAATAATACATTCGTACCGGTGTCAATATTTTGGAAATCAAAAACTTTCAAATTGCTGGTTCTATTGTCACCACCCGAAGCTATAAGAAATGGTAAATCTGGACACAACTCTAAGCAGTGAATCAAACCTATATCGAACTTTTCTTCAAACACTAAATCCGGTTGTTGCCCTTCTTTATAATCCCATACTTTGACTAATTTATCGGTAGAAGCAGTTATAAATAATCCTGGGCATTTATTACTAACACTTAGGCCGGTAACTTCTTTCTTGTGTGCACCGGCAACTCTGAATACCTCCCCTATAAATAAATCATTTTAACAATAAATTTTTAAACAAAAGAAATGCCATACCTTTTCTACAATCAAAATACTGCACATCACCAACATTTGTGCCAACGAAAAAAGAATATGGTTCCAACGGATTCCACGCAATGCGTTCTGCTTCGCCCGTTAATTGCCAAGTTTGATGATTTTCAGTTGCACGACAATCAAATACTTTTACAGTGTGATCTGAACTGCCTATTAAATAGTAGTAGATATATTTTATTCCAATTACATAATTTTAGTTTTTAATATTTTGAACAATTTTGTGTACTTACCTGCCAACAGCGTTTGAGCTTCAAGTTTGTGCCAATCTAAACACTGAACTTTGTCTGAAAAAGCTTTGATAGTTGTTGCGGGGATTCCTTGGTCCAAGTCCCACAATAAAATACTTTTGTCCACTGAACCGCTAGCCAAAATATGATCGTAAAATTTGTTCCATGCTAAATCAAGCACTGCATCTGTATGACCTATTCGAGGCAAATTTTTTGTTCTGCTTGGCTTCCTGCCCAACTGGAAAGCAGGATCCAAACAATTTATAATGTCTAAATCCCACACATCAATTATAGGCAACATGGATCCTATTGCACAATAATTTCCTGGTGCATGTCCTGCTTCATGATCCAACCATTCCAAACACAAAGGATATGCGTTTAATAAGATGTCATGATGAACATACAAAGATTCTTCAATTTCATTGTAAACTACAAAATATTTCAGTATAGAAACTCTCACACGAATATTCCAAAATAATATTTACCGTAAACTTCTAACATACTAGCGTCACCTTCAATTCTAGCAACTAAAATTAAATTATCTTCGGGTTTTATAATCTCATCTTCTTTATCCGACTCATCGGATTCTGAAAAATTATCTCCAACTTCACCTTCAACATCGGCTAATGAACTCAGACCGAAAAGTTCTGAACCTCCTGTGTTCGCTAAAATGTCAAACACAAAATTGTAGTTTGCAAAATATACCGTATCATAAATTTACCTTCTTCGTTGTCATAATTATCAAAATTATATTCGTCATTCACATTCATAGGTGCGGTGGACGGGGCTTCCGAATTCTCAGTTTGGTCATTATTATCTGATATTCTTAAATTATTTTTAGTCTCGTTTATGATTCGAATCAATTCATCTTTAGTTAACTGAACCTAAAATTTAAAAAAATATATGTAGTAAAACGAATTCAAGATATTTGTTAAAAACGGCACCTTTTCTGGATTACTTTTAGCTACACCTTTTTTAACCCATTTTACACAAGGGATAAAATTTATGTTATTTCCTTCTTCTTCCATCGTTAAAATCGTCAATCTATCAAAAACACGTGTAAGAAAATAATAATGTAATTACGGTATGAGCACAAATGACCTTGAAAAACGAGCACTCACACGGAGAGATGGCGCTGGACTCCAGTTTTTATCCTTTCAAGGTCATTTGCGTTGAGAAAGGAGCGGAAATTTTAAAATTGTTAAAATTTTATTTAATATTGTAACTTTACAATCATAAAATTTTATTAATTCCTTAAGTAATGTATTAAATAGCACTAATAAAGTGTATAAATATACATTACTATAAGAATTAATGAAATTTTATGATAATAAAGTTAAATATCCTTAGTTTTAATGTTATTTTAAAAATAGACATTTAAATTTATTATAAAATTTTATTACTACCTAAATAAACCTAAAATAACATAAAATAAATAATTAAATCATAAATTACAAATAAATACAAAATAGGTCCTAAATAATCTGTAAATCAATAGCAACCTTCTTCAAGATTCGACGTTTATTGAAACAATTAGCAAGAAAAATTATAAAATCAAAGAACACTTTACCGGATGACATGTTTTAATATCATTTACATGTTTTGAAAATAAGTTTAAGTAGCATTTCCTCTACATTTGATCTAATAAATACGGTTATTCCGCCGATACTCGGACGTCAGAGCCTCGTTTGTATTATACTGGTGAGGTTGACATTTGAATACGAGAGGCTATAAATTGTGCTTCACTACTCCATTACTAACCATCAATATTAATAACACTATCTCTTTTTAGACTTTATAAACATCTCTGCTGCTTTCTTATATATAGAATTAGCTTTATCAATACTTCTATCTTTTCCTAATGTTGTGTAATATTAAAATTCTTGTGAAAGATTGAATTACCAAATTTTCCACATCTTTATTATGTCCGCAGTCATCAGTAAAAGGGAATTTCATATTTTCCCCGATAATTATAGCAATTCTTTGCACTATATTCCCTAAATAACAAATAATAGAAAATATGTGGTTAAAAATATTGTAGATCTTGGTTAAATAATCGATGAACTTGCTACTACAATATTTCAATTTTCGTTTTTCTACTCCTTTTTCACCAGATAAAATGTTTCTTTTGCAAGATTCACAATCTTTTACTTTTAGAAAAACTATTTTTGAAATAAAACCACCCATGTCTTGCAATACAGTTGCTTCCAACTCTTTTAGATTTTCGAAAACTTCAGGAATCTCAAAGTCTTCATTACTGAGGAGTACTGGCTGAACTTCAACTTCTACATCCTAAAATAATAAGTAAATTAATGTAGGATCCTTACATCACATTTAAGTAATTACCTGCCGCACAAATTTCTTCAATGATACTAAAATATCTCCTTCGTCGTTTTCACAATTACTACCTTCCGAATGACCCTTACTGTAGTTATTTATACCAACAAACTCTTGTAAAATGGAATAAATGCAGCTACCGTTGGATTTGTACATCTTATTTGCCCAAAAAATTTTTCCAAAGGATCTTGGTTGAATGTCCTAGGAAACATGCATTTGAAACCAAAACCTTTCCTGTTTTCATAAATGTCAATGAAGCCCTGAAAATTTCAAGATATTAAACGTTAATTATTTATATTAGAATAATTTTATAATTTACCTCTAGCGTAGTAATCCAATTTTTTATGGTTGGTGGTGTGAACTCCTTTTTGGGTTTCTCACTTTTGTTTGTATCGCTGGTATCGTTTTCAGCATCTTTTTCAATATAATGCCTCTTTGGCGACTGGCTAACACTTTTTTAATTTTTTTCTTCTAAAAAAATGTTTTTTTTAAATTTTTAAAATAAAAGTCAAAATTAGAAAAGTACTCCGTTAGCGTGAATTCTAATATAGTTTTAAGTACTACAGCCTTTTTCAAATTAAAAATTTTTGTTTGAAAAGTGGTTTAAATGGCTAATTACTTTTCCGATATATTTGTATCTCTTGCACACTTGTCTACAATTTGTGTCCAGTTTGTCCAGCAAAATGTTGATAAAGCGTTTATCTTGCAATAGAATACGACTTTTAATTTTAAAATTTTAAAACTTTTGTGATTTTAGTATTTTTCATATTTATGTTTAAATACGGTCAATTGTTATTATAGTTTGGAAAAAACGATTTTTCGGTTGATATTTTTGGTTAGTGCACAATAAACACCGTTTAATCTCATAACCATGGCAAAAGTTGTGAAGAACCCCTAGAAGAAAGTAAACGGTTATAAAATGCCGGAATCGTTACCAAATGGACTTATCCTGGAAGATTTACATAAAAAGAAATGGAAACTAGGGCATTGGGGAACACATCACATCTGCCTGTTCCATCAAGAAGGGGCGATCTAGAAATACTGGGTTATAATTTGACTCAATGGTTAGGCTGTGATTTACCATGGGAAGAGGATACTCAACTAAAAGCACAAAAAAAAAAGAAAAGTACATGGCCGACTTGCCATCGTTCTACAAGTCGTGCTTTGGAAAAGAAAAGCCACCAGGTAATTTTGGTGTTTGTGGTTTAAGAATTGGTGGATTATTTCAAATATGTCGTGTCTTTGAAATATGAAGTCGAACCTGATTATGAGAAGCTTTACAAAATTTTGCTTAGCGGTGTTACCGAATCTAGTAGTACAGCCAAATCACCATTACAATTTAATGCAAGTACTCCATCTAAACGCCAACTATCTCCAGTTCCAGGTAAATCAGGCGAAAAAACCAGAAACAAAAAATGATGATAAGCAGGAAGACGATGTTAAACCTGCAAAACGCTCTAAGAAAAAAGTAGAATCCGAATTGTCGACACGCGGATATACAGCAGAATGAAAGCAAAAGCTGTGTTTTCATTAACAGCAACCTCAGTAGTGCTGTTCCGAAGTAACAACATTACTCTACCAACCGCCCTAGTATATTGCCTCATGAGCAAAAACAAAAAAATTACACATATACAATACTATCTGTCACCTTGGGAATACAAAAGGCATCTTACTAAATAAGACATAAAAAAAACAAATAGGGACCGACCAGAACAAGAATTCCTGGCACTTCCGCATAAGCTACGGCTTAGCAAAAAATTGCTCTTCAGCCCGAAAAAGAAATACTGCCATAATACAGCATAACAACTTTCCCAGAGTAAACAACTCACATAATCTAACACACTAAAACAGATAAAAAAATCACAACCAGCAGTAACAAATTTGAAATAATCAATTTCGTAAAAACTTTGCCATCCAGTACTCGGAAAAATTTCACCACAATGTGAAACCAAAAAAATACTAAAAGGTCGGCTATATCGACGAACGCAGCTGACGATTATCAAAAAATATTATCGGTGTTGTACAGCCTTGCAGATGAAAGAAACAAAAAGAATGTAATAAGGCAAAAACTTATCTTATTGCTGCTCATGAGTGGTCGCTATCGCTCGATCTTCGGGTGTTCAAGAAAATCCAATGGCGAAAAAAATCCAAAGAACACGATTTCCTTGAAATTGGCCTAAATCCGCAACTCCGGTAATTCTCACTACACAAAAAAATCACCGATCACTCCCAAAATCAAAGGTCAACCCAACTCTTTTGCTCACCAAAAATCTCGCTTTCATTTCTAATCTCACCACACGCTCGCACTTTTTCTTCTTATCTCTCGTCATGCGCCCAAAATCGTCTTGGCACGTAATATTTTCGTATTATTAAAAATACAAATACGAGGTGTAGCCAAAAGAATCTAACAAAATTCAAAATTTTGTTACAAACGTTCTTCAATCAATAAGGAGTGACGTGGTCGTACCTACGCAGCGAAAGAAAAACGGAGACACGAATTCTGCAAGAGCCTGCGCCTATATTCCTGTGTAAGAAAACCGTAATACTGGGAAAGTTCAGAAAATGAAACAGACTGCTTAGATCATGTAGAAATGGTTTTCTAATACTGTAGAAGCATAAGAGTCTACTTCTGATGAGACTTTTCAAGTTTTATACCTGTTGATTATTTTACTTTGCGTTCTCAATCAATAATATTAGAAAAATATCTCTTTACTTCAAAATCCTAATGCTTACAAGGATACAAATTTTACCTTTCTTTATGTTGTAGACTTCATCCGCTGAATAACTGTTGTATCGAAGACCATGGATGTACAGGTGCTCTTTTTAGTGCATATATCGACTAATTTTAATGAGTAGAGCTCGGAAAACACACACAAAATGCGAAAGCAGCAGAGAGCAAGCGAAAATTGACCTCCACTCGCACCAGACTAGCCATTAAGGAATAATAGTGGCGTGGCTAAATATAAATTTTGCGTAACACAAGAGTGTACAAAGTGCAAAAACACTTACGTTACCTCTATTACATTAAAATGTTTAGAGTGTCTACGCCTTGTGCACTGTTTTTCTGATCAAAAGTTCAAATCGTGGGGTGATTTGACTGACAGTAACCCAAAATTATACAGAAAATTGTATAAAAGATGTCACCAGTCCCACTCGGAAACGGATCCATGAGGTAAACAAAGACCTAAAACAAAAGATTTAAAAAATGTTATCAATACAGAAACGATTGTGAGTTTTCAGGTAAAATTTAAAAGATTCGACATATAAATGGACATTTTATTTATTACTCATAATAATATATTATTTTTAAAATTGGTTCTTGAACACAAAGAGTAAAATGGAGATCAATTAAAAATTGTTTTAGAAAATTTTGGCCACAAATGTCACATAATTGTTAAAAATACTGTCGTTTGTGATTAACAATAGATTAAATTGTACGTAATACAACAATAAAAATTAGTATAAATAAAAAATACTTCTTTTAGTTAAGCAATAGACAAAAACAATGCAACGAAAAAGGAAGATTTTTGTAACCAAATTATAAATATGGAATGTTGTACGGTAAACGACATAACTGAACCAAAAATATAATTTTCTATTGCTTAACTGGCAAACACTTAACTCGATTTTATAAAAAAAAATTTAAGTGCATAATTATAATATTACAATAACTTTTCTAATCTTACAAAAAGCTAACAATTTGTAAAGTGAAATTAATAAAATCGTGTGTGCATCTTATTTTACGTAATAAATTGTCAAAATTGTATATTTAAAAAAATGTTAAATACAAATTGGTGTTTTGTTTTTTATATCGCATTCACACATAATTTTTATGTTTACTTTTTTTCTTAAAACGTCTGAAGTAGTTTGAACACAACAGGCATTAAAACGTTTTTCAACACTTAACGATTACAAACAACAAATTTATTAACTTTTTAGAGGCAATCTAAACATTTAACATTTCAAGTTAATATTATTATACAGAGTGATTTGACAAATTTGTCTAATAACTTTTGAGTCGCCTATATAAACGGTAATTCGTACACTTTTGTACTTACATATCAGTACTTTCATTTCTTATTCGATAATAAAATATTATAAAAGCCCTTACACAATAAACAAAATATCCACAACAAAAATACTGAAAATGGGAAAATACACACAAAACAAATAAAGAAAAAAATAAATGCACATCGATTCTTCTATTTTGGAATGCAGTCTTTGTTTTAGTTTTTTTGGTCTATTCAACTTATTTTTAAAAGTAGGCAAACGCGCGCAAAAACATTCAAGTTTTCCTAGAAAAAAAACAAATAGGATTTCCTATACATATAAAATAGGTCGTCAAAAACAACGACAATACAAAAATTTACTTAAATTCGTGGTTTATAAGTTAAAGTTACGCAAATAGTCTCCTTGTGTCCGCTCGGCGGTAGTTTAGAAGGCGAATCGTCTCCTTGCTCGCCTACGGAATTTGGACTGGGGCACGAGCATAGTTCGTTTTTACTTTTAAAACTGTTTGATCTGGACATGCCATCATACTTGAGCTTAAAGCTGCCCGATCTCGAATTGGAACTTTTTTTGTCGCTTCTATTCTTAAAACTGCAAACAGAAAGATAAGCTCAATATGAATAATATTTTGTATCTAATTTTATATATTTAGAATTTTTTTACGTTGATTTAACTAATTCATTTAATAATTATGAAAGTAATATACCTATTAGATCTCGATCCATTTTCTTTGTTTCTTCTACTGCTAGAGCGATGAAGATAATGACGTTTATCTCGCGAATTTGTGCGTCTAATACTTGGCTTCTTCTGTATGGATTCTGCGCTCAACGATAATCCCACAGTTCCAACTGAAAAATGTATCAACGCCGTTATGCAAAGCTAAAATTCTCAATTTCTACTCACTAATTGTACCAGATGAAGATTTCCTTAGTAGAGCATTGGTTAAAGCAGAAACGTTTGCATCTGCCAATGCCAAGTCAAGAGAACCACCGCAACTAGTACATTCCACCGAAGGCGTCAGAAACCATTGCGATCTCGTTAGCATGCGAGCTCTTTGACGTTCGTGAACTTGCGGCAAATAACTCAAACTACGAGTGCTCTCGGCATATCTATTCACTGCACGCAATTCGTCAAGAGTCATTTGTGGGGAAGAATGATTTTGACTAGTTTTTGAAGAATGACTATTGTCGCTAGACGAATGTGAAGTATTTCCAGCCTAAATTTGCAGAAAGAAATTTATATTTTTACGACAGAAATTTACGTAACTGAAACAACCTTAAATATTCCATTCTGTTCCAAAGAGATGGAAAGGCGAGTGCAAGATTCTAATAAATTGTGTTCCGTTATCATGCCTAGAGATGTGGTGGGCGCTTGCGATGGAAGACCAGCTTCGACTAAAGCTGGGGTGGATTGTCCTTTTTCCGCTTGTGTTAACGCTACAAAAATTGGTAAAATTACACTTGGGATCTATTTACAATACTTGCTTATCGAAATATTTTTATGCAATTACATTTTATTTGCATTATTTTTATATATTATAGTACATTTAAAATTATTAAATAATCTTGAAAATATGAGAATTAAAGCAAGGGCGCTCCAAAAAGTTTTGAAAGTTCTGGTATTTACATTAAAAAAAGTTTTTGAATATCTAGTCTCTCGTAAAAATAATCGCTTACAAATTACCTTGATAGATAAAAATAAATTGTTTATTTTGTTCTGTCCAAGTACTTTGTAGGTATACAAAGATATACTCGACATGCACAGACCTGCAACACCACGTACCGAACCGACAAATAACAGACAAGTTTTAAAACATACACACATATACTGCTGCTCATGGAAGTATGGATACTAACTGGTTCGCAATTTTATTAACGAAATCGTAAAAACTACAGAACAAATTAAACTGTATAAGATACTCATATATTATAATAATTAAACAATAATTATTATAAACGACTACTTTATTTAAAAAAAACATATTGTTCGGGCCTTCTCTTGCGCTAAACAACTTGATTAACTTTTCATAATCCATATTATATAATTAAGAAGTTAATAAAATATTTAATTATAGAAAAGAAATAAGCAGTATAGTGGTTACATTGTATTCACATTTACAATCAATGGTGGAAAAATAGATACAGACATGTAATGACACCTGCAAAACGTTTCCCAAAAGTATGTCTACCGCTGTCGGTCGTTCCGGTTGTGTCGGTCAACTAAGTGTAAATTAAACCATTTAAAATGCTTGTTTAATATTTTGTCGGTCCGATACGTGCTGTTGCAGATTTGTACATGTCGGATATAGCTGAATCATCCTTAAGTGTTATTAAACTTAAGTTAGTATGTTAAAGCACAATCTATTGATATTAATCATTAAAAAATTCGTGATGGGGAGAGGCAGCAACACGAACCTTTAACAAGTTTCGTAATTTAGTAATAAGCCACAAACTATTTGTTAATTTAATTTGTGCTTCCTATGTAGGATTTGATTAATTAAATATTTAATTAAAAATGCGCGACAAGTGTTCCAGTCGTAGTTATATTATTCGTTTCTAAATTTTTTAAATTATAAATTTCAAATGCAACACAAATTTCAATATGAAAATGCAAATAAATATAATAAAATGTATGAATATGCCACAACCTGTAAAATAGGAATTGCAATCCATTACTTAATTTATTGATAAACTAAAGCCAATGTTCCATTAGCCAATCACCTTAAAAAAGCTAGTGATCACATTTTAGATGTCGATTTTACCAACCAAATCCAAAACACCATTTTCTAGAGGTTTTCGTATAAAGCAAAAAATAATACAAATTAAATTATCACTAATAGAAAGGAAAGAGCCATTTGTTTGAAATTTTCTTTTCATATTTCCTAGATCTAGGGTATTCATTTCATTTTTACAGAATTAATATAAATCGTTTTGGTCTTTTTACTTTCTAAAAGCACTTGGATATCTACATAAATGTGCACAAAAACCATAGATTCAAAAACTCATGCAATGAAGACGAGCAAAATTTATTGTTACAAGTTTCTACTAAAAAAAAAGAAAACAAAAACTGAAAATAATACAAAAATTTATTTAAAAAATATCACAGTGTTAATGCAGCATATTACACAGTGCCAATTAATAATTATAACATTATAATCCTCAAATATTTACACGATTAATTTTCTATAAAAATATAAATTAATTTAAATTTATTATTTTAATACCTGAATTTATATTATTTGTAACATTTATATACAAACATAATACTTCAAAAAATCAAATTTAAACCGTAATAACACTAGTGGTATCTATTTTGTTATTACCTTCCAATCCGTATTTTAAATGCCAACGTTCACACTCACATTGTAACCACGTCTTTTCAGCCTCCAAAGACAATTGCCCTAGTGAGCAGAAAAACATTTTTTACCACTTGAGATCAATCTAAAATACATTTATTTGCAAAAATAGAAAACCTAATAAGAAAATAGAAATTAAGTGGTAATTGAGAGTTGAAGATGATTGAAACAAAAGAATAAATTACTTTACTTTTTATAAAAATTACAATTTAAGGGAAATACCCTTCGTACAAGGGAAAATAATGAATGGTCACAACAGTTACTTTCAGAGATCTATTTTTTAATTGGTTAACTAAAAAAGCCTACATACCACGAAATTATTTAATCTTAACAACTAAAAAGCCTGAACTACATTTTTAGTTTATTAAAAGCAAAAGAAAAATAATGCATAAACAAAATAAAAAAATGTCACATAGGAAAATACTACTTAAAAAAAATAATATAAAAACATACCTAATAAATAATGTTCCAAAGCTGCATACTCACTAGCATACAGTTGTTGTGCCGTATGACCTTTTGGTGGCGGTGGTGGATATTGAAACGAACATATCCATTCGCCCTGAACTCGCAACACTCGTCCAGTTACTCGAGCATAAAATTCATAATTTTCACGTCCAAACAAATCGGCAGACGCAAATTCTTCAATAAGATGCTTCATAACTCGAGTTGCAACCTGTTAAAAATTCCAAATTTTTTTATTTAGACTTTGCTACTGTTAAGTTTGAAAGCAATGAGTGGGTTTTATTAACAAGCCATTTAATAAAATCAATGAATGATAGACAATCACTAATGTAAAACATAAAAATTTTAAACTAGATAAGCAATAAAAATATTTACACAAATGACACGCTGACACTGGTTCCTAATTATTGGTCATGCAATAAACTTTTAAAACTTTCAGCAAATAACTTACGTTAACTTCGGCCTGAATGCAGAAAACGAAGAGGCGTAAAGACATAAGCATTAATAAACGCACACAATATTAGTTACAAATCTATATGTACAAAATTCGTGTCAATATGATTCAAAATTAATGATATTTTATCTGCAATCTGCGACTATACAATATAAGAATGAAAAATATGGTAGATGCGTTGTATACAAACTGTTGTAAAGCACATTTTCAAAATTTTAAAACTTTCGATCTTACATCGATCAACAAGGTACATGTGCAACTATTGCGTTTTATTCAGTTTCCATTATGAATTTAAATTAGAGCTAGAGACATCTTAAAATTCAACAAAACCTAGACTTAAAATCTGTAATGGAACCAAAAAAGTCCTACAAAGTTTTTACCCTCGGATATTACTGGAAAGGCACACCTGTACCTACGTGTGCATTTTATACTGAATCTATAGAGCACATGTAATTGTCGCCACTCCCTATAAAGCAAATTAGGTGTAATTATTGGTAAAATCCATTTAAAATCCACAAGGTACTCATGTACTCGGTAGTTAAAATTAAGATTTGCAGGTATTGAATTATTTTTAATTACATAATTTATTATACTCGTTATATGTTCACTTAAAGCATATTGGACTTAAATATTAAGATATTGATACTAGAAGAAAAGCATTAACCGATTCAGGGAGATTAATATATAATTACCGACATTTTATGTTTTGCAAATAAAACAAACTAGATTATTTATTGATGAGATAATATGCAGCATGTTTTTGTATTGCAATCTATTTATTCTTTTAAGTACATTTGTATGGAATCCTAGCATTTATTTTGTTTTTAATACACAATTTTTACTTTCACCGATGTGCGATGATTTGCCGTAATCCGACATTATAAGTTCCACTATTGTTTTTCTATAATTTCTAAATAAAAACATCTACTAGCTGTGTGGTGGTATAACAAAGTCTTTGAAGAACAAAGATCGAGAGCTGTATGCTGTTATGACAGCAGTGCAAGAATTCTGTTTAAGGTGGATGGTTTTCAAATGAACAGCATTTATAAAAAGTCATGCAATTGAATAAAATATATTTTAAGTAGCCTGTTTAAGTCATATGTACAGCACTTATCACCACATTGTTGTTAAACTTGATATAAAAGCTTATCTAATCACTAAAATGAAACAAATAGTTGTAAAAATTTTAAGCTAAGAATATTATCAAAATAATAATAGATTCATATTATCTTTATTTGTTAAAATAAGCCTGCCCACTCATACTATATTAACTTTTTAGTTTAATTAAAATGTAAGCACTTAACGTACCTTAAACCTAATAACATCTTCCATTTTGGCAGTTTTGCCATCGCTGACGCACGTGTGAAAAAAACTGGGAGCCACGCTTACACCTAAAGCTTCACTCGTCATTCCGGTACCTGCTCTTTCACTATTCGACGCAATCACTCGAAACGTACCAAACAGCAACACCAACAATCTTTGCGTGTACACGGGTAGAGATGCAATCAATCTAAAAGCATCAACTTTGAAGTTACTTCGTTCCTTAATAAAATACTTGCACAAACTAACCTGTGTATTTCGTCCCTTTGGGCTTGGATGTCCGTCGTATCAATAATTTGAAAAAATTTCAATTCGACTTCTTTTCCAAAAATTCCGCCGGGAATTTTACGCAAAAACTTTTTTAGCACGCTAGCAATGGTATAAACACTAAAATTGTCCATATTTAGTAAACGTCCTGTTTGCAAAAAGTGAGTTAATTTTTTCATTGCGCCTTGATGTCCAGGAGCTCTAAATACATCTTTACGATATGGTGCTTCTTTGTTAAGTTTTAAAATTAGCACCTAAAATTAAGAACAATGTAAATATTTCACAATTAAATAATATATTATGCTGTATTTTTTGCCAAAACCTTGAATTGACCCTTAAAAAAATAAACCGAGAGCTATTATTGCTTAGTAAAAGCAATTAAATTTCAATTTGGGTTAAACAAAATATTCGTTATTTACCTACAGCTATATAATAATTGCTCGTTTTACAACAAAATACTAAAACAATAGAAAATTAGCCTTGCAAAACAGTTAAGTGTAATGCTGTCTGCATTTCGTGCTTCTCTTTTCAGTAATTTAAGATATGCTCCTATTAGTTTCTTTTGCAACCATTAAAAATCATTTAAGTTGATTTTAAGAAATTACTTCTAACATTTTCAAATTATTGTATTATATATATTATAATATGATTATGCCCCGTTCACTTATCAATACGTCAGTCATTCTAAACTGAAGATCTTAATTGTACAGGCCGAATTCACAGTTTTTGCCTTCGATTAAGTTTAATTTCCCTTTGTCAAATTGAAGATATCTCTTCTCTAATCATTTAAAATCGCCATTAATTTTGAACAATAAATTTGACATTAAAAGTGCGAGGTTTAAAATATTCATATTATAAGATGAGTATTTTCTAGTAAAATACTGCAAAATATTTTGTAATTGCCTCGAGTAGTTGTGAACTGTAAAATCAAACTTTTAATGTAAATTGGAGAAGTTTCTGAGAAATTGTTTATATTTTTCACAGCATATTCGCATACCACACCAGCAGTGTGGCGTAAAGCATACATTGTCAGGCTATGGAGCAATAAACTGCGGTTTTATGTCCAGTAATCCCAACTACATTGCTTTAGTTTAAAAATTATAGAAAAAAAGTCGTTTCCACCTTATGAAATGGATTGTAAAGACTTCAAAGAAGCCGTTATATACCGTCAGGAAATAGGAATGAAGGACAGTGAATGAATTTGCATCCCACCTGACAAAGTGTGACATACCATGAGTGGTATGCGTCGAGAACCTCTGGACTAAACGAAATACGTTTACAACATAGAAAAAAGTTTAGAAAATATTATTTATTAATTTGAATAAATTAAAAACGTGAAAAAATTCTTCCTGATCCAAGTTTTAGTTTTCTTGACTTTTGTTTAGAATTCATGGAGTATCCATTAATCCTTCCAAAGTTTTTGAAAGGATGGGAATAGCCGGAAAATCTTATGGGTCCTTACGTAGGGAAAATGAGGTCGAAAGAGTTTCTTATGCTAGTTTTCCCTCTCTAATTATTTATTTAAAAATATGCTTATGTCTTAATTGAAACCAGTTTTTGAGTGTTGAAATAACTTTCCATATTTTACGCTAGTTAATACCGAATCCTACACAATAATATATGACACCTGTAATGCATAATGTCGCCTACAATAATATCAGATTTTCTCATTTCGTAAAAATAGTTTTTTACAAACCAACCAATTTAAAACCAAAAGAAAAAAGTAAACAGTGTTAGAAAAAATATTGAGCGTGATTGAATGAGCGCAATTTATGAAAAACAAGAAGGAAAATGCAATTTACTTTAACATTATGTCTTAACAAACGTATTAACGTAAGTAAAGTGAAAAGTACGAAATCTTTACATGGAGGAGTCCTTTCTAAATTTTCCAACTTTGCCAGGTATACCAAAAGGGTTGGAACTCGAAACAAACAGGAAGTAATTTTCGTGATTCGATGGCATATAAATTTAACATTTTTTAGCTGTTTAGCAAAATAATTTGCTGTTTTTCTACACTTACAGCCATTGCAGTAGTTACGATGTCAAATAAGATACCAAAAGTAGTTGCTCTTCATCTCGTTTTAAAGTAAAATATATTTTCGGAAGTAGGCTATGCCGATGAAATTTATTGTGGGGTAATTATTTGTTATAATTGCAAAATTGATAATTATATTGGTATATCGTCACCCTAATTATCAAACCTCGTAACTCCAAATTCATAACTTTTGCAGAAAACACAAAAAACATTCTAAAAAATTCAAACAAATCACTATCGTTACAATTTTCTTCAAGTTATTTAAAGACAATAAACTAAGTAATTTTATATAAATATTTTTTACACGGTCTGTTACAACAGATCATGACAAAATTTTAGATTAGAGATCATGAAGTTACAAGTATTTAGTCGATACGCAATACTCAATGAAATTGAGAGGTTTTCTATTGTTTTCTTTTAAATAAAAACAAAATTATGTGCAGTTACAAGATTTTCTCCAACTATACAGCATTTTTTCCTCTAGCAGATGGCATCAAAATCTCATTTAATTTCAAAAATGGAGTTACGAGGTTTGATAATTAGAGTGACGATATGGTACAATTATAATTGTGCTAAATAAACAAAAAACCAAAGAAAATTTAAAACTGAAAGTTGTAGATAAATGGATTTCTAAAAGTACACCTAAACTTTCTAACAATTACCTTGTGTACAGAAAGAGATTATAGTTATATTAAAACTTTGCTTACAAGATAAGAAAACAATCAAATAAAATGCAATTCAAGAAAGAGTTAAAAATTTAAGAAGAGTTAAATAATAAAATAGTAGTAAAACTAAAAATATGTTTATATTATTAATTACACGCTAAATTATGCAACCTTGAACAATAACAAATTAATTTATTAATTAAAAGGTATACGACATGCACGAGTTTAATTAAAACAATAAGCGACTGGAAAAGTTTAAAGCAGATAGAGTACAAAGATAAGTGCAGGATTGCTTATTAATGAATCGGTTTACATTGTAACAATTGCATTATTATTATTATTATTATTCAAGTATGTTTATAAACAAGAAGACGAGTCATAAAAATTGTATTGTCCAAGTGCATTAACCTAACGAGCACTGCTTTGTAACTTGTAATAAATGAAAAGGTGGTAAAGATGGGGGGTAAATAAAAGAAACTTACGAGTAATGGTCCCGGAATGTCAGTTTTGCAAACTTCTTCGAGTGGCACTCCAAATTTGACTTTTTCAAGTCGGCGTGGATAAGGTCCCGAAGGGTGACCGCAAGATGTGACAACGTTACTAAATGTGGCAGCTCGCCGGTGCATTCTTGCAGCCCAACTACTCATTTCATACGTACGAGCCCGCGTTTGGCACTAGACTGTTGTTGATTCGAGCATAACCTAACATACGACAGTTGTTGTCCATACAAAACATTCAATCATCGTTACGATATATACAATGTAAATAACACTAGAAAAAAAGTTACTACGAAGTTCCGGTGTTACCTAAACATTTTTATACATGGATGTTTTTGTTTGTTTTTATTAATCATTTAACCACACCTTCGTCAACTCGAAAATCAATGGACGGTGGCAACAAACCGACAGACCAAAACACTGCTGTCAAGGAAAGGGAATTTCTTGTTTGACCCCAATTATTGATATAAAACGTTACCATTTCCTCCAATAAACGACTAGGACTAATTTTCAAATTGCACAAAACTGCAATTCGTTCGTTCGACCCGTCGTATTCGTTTTACAAAAATTTGACGTTCATTAGCGTCACTTTTTTTTAGTTATAAAAAATAAAAAAATACACCGATTCGACGAGATGGGGGTCGAATTGATAAGTATTTACTAATGGTAGTTCGAATTTAAATTTATTACAAATTTTAGCTCCGGCAAGAAAGAAGTGGGCACTTAGCAAATTAATACAAGCTCACATCGTAAAGATAACCACACCGATTTGCTAAATCATTTAAAAAATAAACAATTTTATTTATCAACTTATTTATTAGGACTCGAGTCGACAGCTTTTTAAAACTCAAAAACCTCGTTCGAGTAATCCATGCACGATAGAATTGAAGTAATATTAAAATTAAAAATTACCTACTTAATCGAGTCTCGAAATTGAATACAATAATATTATATAATATAAAAAATATATATTTACGTAAGGCACTAATATATAATTTAAAATGCTACTGGCTTTTCTCACGCCAGGTTGATATTGCTTTTAATTTCATGGCAATCGACTCTCCCAAAGCTAAGGAAGTGCAAAAAGTGCTTGCTTCGTTGGCATCCAAAACCAATCGTCGTTTTAACTTTGAACTAATTTCTGATCTATGCTGTACTTTTGTGTGTATTTTACGTTCAGGTCCCAAGAAGTCAGTCTTGTTAAAGTCTAAAGGAGACCAAGTGATCGGCTTTAGTCTCCTTCCTCTGTGCTGTATGATATATTCGTCTGCCGAGATGACGGGTGTTTTATTGGTTTCGGGTGTACTATCCTCAACGTTGGTTAAATGCAAAAGATCTGTTTCACTTAGTGGCGTTAAAGCCGACCGAAGGGTTAATCGACGAGAATTATCCAGAGTTTCGTCCAACCGTTCTTCCTCCATTATTTACTATTTTGCCTAATTAATTCCTGGCTTTTATAATATATTTTAACTAAAGCACAACCGGTTTTCTTTATTTTTATCGATATAACTTGAAATAGAAACGGGGATTTTCAAAGGAACGCACATATAATACGACGACACTACATGGTGACTACCCTTGCGAAACCGTGGACGTGGTATGGTGGTTTCCCGGGCGCGCAAATTACCACCACACATAGAACATTTCCCGCGATTTAACGGCCAACGACACACTCGGGTAGTTCTAACACAATGCCCTCTCTCAGCTGATTCAACAGGTGATTTTGTTTACATCTAAAAATAAATTACAAAAACTTTTTTTAACTTGAATTTTTTATTTATCAACTTTATTTCACCGATTCCTCCCTTTAATTAGATAAACTCATTTTAATTTAAATTTATTAAAACATAACCACACAACATTGTTGTTAATTTGTTACAGCTTATAAATAATAAATATAATTATTAGAGCAATAAATATATTTTTTCATCGAGTTACCTCCGTGTTGACCGAGGAAACCAATTTTATTCGACCAATGAAAAAATGATTTTAAATACATATTCCACGATGGGAATTTCCGACCACCCTATACATTCATCACTGCGGTTTGACATCTGAGGTTATGTTTTTATTAATCGAATAAAAAATTGTATTTTTGAAGAGAAATTAAAAAAAAATTATGGAAAATCAAATCGTAAAGCCTGGTATAGTAATCGTGAGTAGTAGCAATACGAAACCGAAATCTTTACTTAAATTAATTACCGGTGTAAATAATGTCCAAATCGACGAGGAAAATTACGTTTCAAATGAATGGGAAATCGATACCAAATATTACACGGCCAATGTTAATATTTACGGAATTAACGAAGAATTTCGTCGAAGCGATGACTTCAATAATACCATCGAAGCTTTAATCATTCATATGGACAGTAACAAGGAATCGGGATTGGACGACGTAACCAAGTGGCTTAAAATTGAAGACGATGCCTTTCCAGAAATTAAATTATTGTTAACAAATTATTGCACGGAGGAAACCAAAATAACGAAAGCTAAAGCCACCGAGTGGTGCTTGAAACATGGTTTTGAGTTAATCGAACTTTATCCGGCAGTCGAGCCCATTCCAGAAGACGAGGTAATAAAAGAAAAGACGGGCGTAGAACGCGTGATAGAATCGTTGGAAACTCACGTTTGGTCTAATTTAGTTATGAAAGAAAAACACGATAATCAATTTGAAAATTCGTTAGAAGATGACTTTTTAACTGAACAAGCTGCAGACGATTTCAATGAATTGTTTTCACAACTTCACATGATTAAAGAATCTATAAAGTCAATGCCTACAAACGAAAGGAAGCAGTGCGCCGAAAATATGGTTACCGCTTTTTGGAGAGCAATGGGTGGAGATGAAGAGGAATTAAGTGACGTGTAAATATTTTTTAAATACGTATTCAAATTATCTGTATATTTTTGGCGATATATTAGTCGAATATTTATAGTTTAGGTTTTATTTAAATAAAATTAATGTGTAAAGATTTGCTAAGTATTTAATCGTATAATTGCCGAGGTATTTCTGTTTATTTGTTTGGAGCTTTGGTTCCTAGAGATTTGGAAAACTTACAAGACAGGGCTGACGTACTACTATGCTGAACTGCTTTTAATTAAAATTCACTTTCTTACTACTTACCTATAATAATTATATTAATGTATAGTCAAAAATTGATTTATATGAAATTACTTATTCGCGAGGGGAACACAAAAAGGTTATGGTATTTCAACACAAAGTAGCAAATTTTAAGTAAAAGTGAAAAATTGATAGAAAAAGAAAAAACAATAATTATTTGTTTATATTTTGACAAATAATAAAATTTCACTTAAAAATAATTAAAAGTACATAGAATAGTTATATACAAATTTGAAAAACTAAATGTAACAGCCTATAAAATTAAGGCACATATGGTAATCTTCCCGTTTTTATTCTAATTTTAGTAAGTAGGTGAAGGTACTGGCGAAGGAGGTGGCGGTAAGGGATTGAAATAAGTCGATGACCTACTACTCGGAGAAGGTGGGCAACTTTCACTGTGGCAATGAGATCTTGGAGTGGGTGGAGGAGGTATGGAACCGCAGTCGTAGTGACTGCGTGTTGAATAATTGTAGTCACTCTCGTCGCACACATCCGTGGAACAGGGAGTGGGAGGAGGAGGTTGATTAATTAATTTGTAATGTCTGTAAGGGCGGTAACGTGCAGAAGGGCTACTGTTACGCGTAGAAGCTGCGGTGGTAGCTGGACTTGGGGGTGGATTTAAAGTTTCACAAGGGTAACCGATCAGACTCGAGTCGTTGGTACTACTCGAGGCACCAGTTATATTATCTCTGTTGTAACTCGAACTTCTCACCACGTCCGGGATGCCTTTATGAATTATATTTTGAACTTTCAACGGTATATGAACTTGTATAGGATTTAAAGGATCTTCCGACTGATCCCTCAATATAACTTCACTATTTTGTATTCGCTTTCTTATGAGAAAAATTATAACGCAAAGTAAGGCAACTACAAGAGCAACACATACAATCGTTATCAATAAAGCGTTAGAATTGTCTTTGGTGATTGAGATATGTTTCTTAGGATACGAGCACACGGAAGCTCTTTCATCGGCGCCATCTGCGCAGTTATCCATTCCATCACATAATAAACTAACCGGTATGCACACATCTGTAAGAGGACACCTGTACTCATCATGACTTTTACAACAGTGAGCTTCGTCGAAGCGATCCGAACACTGCGGGATACCATCGCACACTTGCATTTGTTCGATGCATAATCCATTTTGGCACTTAAATTGGTCACTTTGACACGTAGGGCATCCCATTTCATCGGAGCCATCGGGACAATCGCTTTGACCGTCGCATCTCCAAGCAACGGGGATGCAATCCTTATTACTCGGCGCTTGTGTGGAACACGTAAAATGATCGTTTCCACAATCGGGTACGGCCGAACACGTTCGTTTGTCATCTTGTAGTGCTAATCCGTGCGGACAAGAACAAACAGGGATTGTACCATTGATTACACACAAGTGAGAGCAGCGTTTAGGGCGCAATTGTGAACACGAATGATTCAGATCGGGTTGTTTTACAGATACTAAATCAAGTATTAAGGATGCATGTGTCAGCACTACGGAACGAGAACTTCCAGTTTTTAATTCAAGTCGTTGTAATTGTTGTATTTCACGATCTAACCAATACAGCCAACCAGAATGAATAGCCAATTGGGTCACCCTTGAATTGCTTTCGTTGAACACCACATGCCTGCAAAGATTAGGCACATAATAAAATTATTGCGACCAGACAATAATGTTAAAGAATTTTATTTAAAACAAGTGATTAAAAACACTTGTTTCCTTTTAGGTAAAAGCTTTTATTTATACCAAAGGCCAAAGGATTTGGGAAGAAATAACTTGAAAATCTAACGTTTTTTTCCTTAAATCGTTTAGTTTGGCAAAAATCATCGAGTCTTAGATTGGCCAAGAAAACCTCCAAGTTACTAATTCAAGTATATAAAATTCTATTAAGGCTAGAAAGTTGTTCTATAATGCAGCAGTAATTATGCCAATTTTATTAAGCCAAAAAGTTATATTTTTTATATTCAAACAATTGGCATTTCAAAAAATACAAAACCTGTATAGACATCTCAAAACTACCATTGATCTACAAACACGCCTTTTAGCTTTATGATGTATACTATATATCGGAAATTATAGAGACCAGAAAAATTTTTAAGTTTGATACAGAATTTCACCTGGTTTAATTTTACTTACACCCACTTAGGGCATTTGCCCACAAAACAATAAATAGAATTGTGGTGTAAGTTGTGAAATTTGATATTAACCATAACAGTATTTTAAAATAACAAAAAATGCACTACACACATTTTAGAAATAAAATGCAATATCACACGTTTTCGCATACACTGTAAGTATATAGCTAATTCGTCACTCGATGATGCCATAACTAAGGTGAAAATATTTGTAAATTTTATATTTACATTATATTGTATTTGTAAAAACTTTGTGTATTTAGTTTTGGAAGTGTGAAAGTAGTGAATTTTTTGGTAATTCTAAAATACCAATAAAGTATCCTTTCCTGTTCGCTGAGATGTCAGGTCAACAATAGACTCGCAGAAAGTCGCCACTAATGGTCAAGTCAAGTTAAATAAAAGCTTTTAAAAAGGAAATATAAAGCAACTACTTACTGATTTTCTCCATCGATATTGCACATGTAAATGCTGTGACCTTGAGCCCAGACAATCAAATCGTTTTCTGCATCTACTGCAATAGCTGCTATATCGTTTCCTTTGTTGGTTATAACTATTCTTTGTGTTCCGTCCATTCTAGTCCTCACCAATTGGGGAGTCATACCAACATCGGTATAAAACAACAGCCTATCGTAACATAAAAACCTTAGAGTGACAGTTCATAAAAGTAATTACTTTACCTTTTTGTAGGATGTATCGCAATCAGACGTGGCTTTTCTCCCTTTCTTTGAATTACAACTCCAACGGTAGAACTGTTATCTAATCGAGTGACGTTCACAACATCTTGCGAGGCACAAGACCAAAATAGTAAACGACCTAAAGCATCAATTGCTATATCGTACGGATGATGACCTTGATTTCCCGGCACAATTACCATCATATGCAAACCGGTATCAGATGCCCTTTTAATTGAATGCGTTTTACCTTCAATCTAAAAAATAAAGTTGAAAATCTTAACTCAATGAAAAAACAAAAATGTGATCTTACCCAGTATAGATAATGATGTACCGGATCAAAGTCTATTGCCTTTACACCTTTAAGACCCTGTATAGGAAGAACTGCTTCCGGTGAATCCAGTGTGTCAGGTAAAAGTCTGACCGCTAAATTTCTTTGACTATAAATCATGAATCTTTTGGGTGCTACAGAATTTTAAAAAAATTAATAAAAGGGTTTTGATAAATTTGAAGAACTTACGTATACAAGTGTTGTTATAAACGATGTAATGTGTGGGACAAGCACAAGTAAACGGAACAATCTCTTCTTGATTTTGAGCAGGTTGAGACAAACACAAATGAGAACATCCTCCATTGTTAACACCACACTGATTAAATCCTTCTTGTCTAGAGAAATGATAAACCAGCAAGTCCGTTGCACTTTCCGATAATTGATAAATTTTTCTACGATTTAATGGATTTGTGGTGTCCACTTCCGATATATCGCCTAAAAAATTAATTGGTTATACAAAAATGATCTAATCAAAATCATAACTATTAGTTTGAATTAATCAATTCATAATAATTATAATTAACTAGGAATGAACCAGCAAAGTGGTGTAAAGCTTGTAAGACATATATTGTAGTAGTTTTCTCCTGATTCTCTATGAAGAGGCAGAACCCTTTACTGTCTTAATTTTACGTCGACTAGCTTTACCTCATTAGAGCCTGAGACTTGCAGGAGTGGGTTCCTGTGACTAACTCTATTGTCGATGAAAAGAAAAATGCTCTTTTTAAGGCAACTGAAATTAATTTTATTTTAAAAAACGAAACCGGTTGGTAACAATTTTACCTTACGCAGATTTAAAATTTGGTGTTTCATGTAAGTTCGTAAAACCAGATGCACATTTAATATTAAAATTGTTCGCACTAGCATCTAGTTTTATTAACTTTTTGAGTGTAATGTGTAAACAATTTTTTATAAAATATTATTCAGGTTTTAAAAATTAAAAAGTTCAAAAAATAACCTGCAGATTGCTTCTGAATTGCTCAATCATAAAATCCAATTCACAAAATCCAAAAATCGAGCATCTGCTCGCCGATACAAAATGTGCGTGGACCACCTTCTTTGATTCCTTGAATATTTAAAATCAACTGCAGGAACCAATCTAACGCCGCAAAAACGTCTTCTTCGAAAATTGACGATGATGAAAACTCTGCTTCCAAACAAATTCGGTTTTCACAAATACTTGTGAAAAATTCACTTGCAAAAACTCTTTGTCGCTCAAGATCAAACGCAAACTCGACCAATTTGTACGGCTTTCGCGTCTCAAGTCCTCGCATTTCCGTCCGCTATGCCAATTTTCAAAATTCTTGCATCTAACCTGATGAAACCAAAAACTCCACCCGCAATTTAAACGTTATACCATCACAAACCTTTTTATTACTTTCACTTTTTTGATTTCACTTGAATTAATTAATTTTGTGTTAAAAGTTTGTGTGATTGTGTTTAATATAAAAATTTTACTGCATGTTTCGTCTTTCAAAATTGTTGCTTCCTGCAATATGAAGCGATTGCTGACTGTGAAAATCCGACAATCAAGCTTGACACAAAATTACACCACAATATGTGTGGTGTAAGACTAGAACATAATATGTAAAACTGACAGTTTTTGTAATTATGTCGTAATAATGTTGTAATTATGATGAGTTTGATTAAATCATATTTGTACAAATGACCTACCTGTAGTTTCATCGCTCCAATATAATGTGTCTTTAAACAATGCTAATGCAATAGGTTTCCTTAAATTTTCCTTAACCAATATCTGCTTATCCATTCCATTTAAATCAGACGAAAATATAGACGGTATCGTTGTTTCGGTCCAATACAATCGCTTTTTTTGATGATTTAGTGTTAAACCGGTAGCATGGCGAGTGTTGACCAAAATCACAGGATTTGTCCCACCCATGGAAGCACGTTTGATACTATTAGAATGTCCCCATTCTGACCAATACATGTAACTAAACAGGGAAATTGTAAATAAAATAAAAAAGAATAAGTGTGGGAAAATGTACCCTTCCTGCGGAAATAAAGCAATATTGTGAGGTTCGTCGATATCTCTCCATATGAGTGTACGTCTACTTGAGCCATCCAATCTAGAGACTTCAATACGATGAGTGGCAGAATCTGCCCAATAAATGTTTTGAGCAATCCAATCAACAGCTATGCCTTCAGGAGAAGCCAATCCTAATTCGACTACCCTTTGTGGATCAGATCCATTGATAAAAGCTCTCATTATGACTCTCAGTTTACTGTCGCTCCAATAGATTCGCGAATTTGTAATGTCAAAATCAACAGAACTACAAAAATTCAATCAATAATAATAATAAAAGTTGAAAAATTAAAAATTATTACCTTGCATGTTTCACTCCCGTAATGGGAATGGTCATTTCGTTGCCACCATTTTCAATGCTAACTCGTCCAATGCTATCCTTGCGAGTGTATAAAAGAAATGCTTCGGGTATGACGCATTTGTGTCCATCTTTGGTAAGTTCGTAACCAATTTGACAGGTGCAAATGTAAGTCCGATTGTTTCTATACAAACAAAAATGAGAACATTCTCCGTTGTTGATGCCACATGGATTTGTGCCACGAGATTCATCTAATCGAATCGCCTTTAAACCCATAACATTTGCAATTTGGTCTACAATGACCTCTCTACTTCCACCCGATTCTTTATGAACCCTGTCTATTGCGCGCCTTTGCCAATCTGTCCAATATAAATAATCTCCCATAAGTGAAAATCCAAAAACGTGAGGCAAATTATCATTAAGTAACTCTCTACGATCCGTGCCGTCCATATTTGAGTATTCAATTTTATCCGTTTTTGCGTCACACCAATAAATTTTTAAATTTGCCAAATCCAAAGTGACGCCATTAGGCCATCCCAAATTATTAGAAATGATGACTTCCCGTTCCGATCCGTCCAAATTCGATCTCTCTATTTTAGGACTCTTTTCGTTCCAATCTGACCAAAACATCCAACCGATTTCGGGCGCTACGGTAATCGCTCTCGGTTCTAGTAGACCATCGCTAATTATTACTTTCCGGTATTTTCCATCTAAACGTGCCACTTCGATTCGATCTGTACCTGTATCGGTCCAATATAAATTTCTGGCTATCCAGTCAATTGCCACACCATCCGGATGTTGTACTTCGGTGATAATTACGTCCGTTTGTTCGGAACCATTTAATCGCACCTTTTGTATTTTTTTAACTTCATCGTCCGTCCAATATATAAAACCATCTACCGGATCATAGTCAACAGCAATGGTATATTTCATATTAGTAAGTGGCAAGATTTTATGAGTATAATCGGCAGAATCCAAGTAGATTATGTATATGTCAGTTCGTGTGGCTAAGATTAATAGTTCCTGAGGTCCATTTGCACAAGTAACATTATCTATAAGTTTGATTCCAATTGGACAAGCACAAGAATAACCGGGATCATAAGGAGCAAGAAGGCAAAGATGGGAGCAGCCTCCATTATTATTTTCGCAAGGGTGAGCTTGAAAAGGTTGCCGACGTTGGTCCCATACGTGAATATCCATGGGGACAACATCGGAGTGATGAAAATACTCTTTAGAATCTTGGGTTGAATTTATCTCGTGTACATGAATTGACCTAAAAACCAATTAATTATAAAAATAAATAAAAAAGTCATTTTTGTTTGAAGAAAATAATATAAAATTAGAATCTCACCAAGTTTTCCAATCGGTCCAGTACAACTTATTTTGAAAAAATGTTAACGCAAACGGATACTCGAAGCCACTTTTTAATATAGTAGAACGATGCTGTCCATTGTAATCCATAACATCGATAAATAAAAGCTTCCCATCAATAAAATATATTAATTCCGACTCGTAGTCTACCGTTAATCCGTTTGGCCAAAATATCTTTTCTGTAACTATTGCTTTTCTGGTGGCAGGATCGCCATTCATACCTGCTCTTTCAATTTTTGGGCCTTCGCCCCAATCGGTCCAAAACATTAAACTAAACAAATTTCAATTTCAAGCAATCTAACAATTTAAAAAAATTACCCTTTCATAGGAACCAAAGCAATTGCACGTGGTTGATCAACGTTTGTCCAAAATAAAACATTCCGGTGTTGGCCCGAAGTAGTGGCAACTTCAATTCGATTGGTTTCGCTATCTGTCCAATATATCTTATTAGTAAACCAATCGCAAGCAATTCCATCGGGTGATAACAAACCACCCCCGCTGGTCACAATTTCGATCTTAATAGAAAACACAGAGTTCGTTAACTAATCAAAACAAATGATGTTTATGACAGCTTACTTTGTTTTGTATTTCGTTTCCATCAAAATCGCCACACTGAATACTTTCGAGTCCATGATCAGTCCAACACATTTTCTTGGATATAAAATTAAAATCGAGAACGGCACCATCGGTTAAATTTTTAATCAGAGTAAGAGGCTTAATTTTGGAATTAATAGTTCTGGTTATTCTTATATCCTTCATGGTGGAATATAATAACATTGGACCGGCTGTTTGTCCCAAGTTCCCTGTAAACAAATTATTATCCACCAGTAAACAAAGAGTTTCCATAATATAAAGTTATTACCATTGCAGACATGAAAATAAACAGCAACGAATATGGTTATGATACAAATAAATTCATTTAAACTGATATTCTTCATAACATAACCGATCTATTAAAAAAAAAGATAAAACAAGTCCAAGTAAAATTCACATAAAATTTAAATTGATAATAGCATCTAATTTTTTTTTTTTACACTTCATTGAACCTAAATAAAATTAATTTCATGCGATATATTATAAACAAACATAAAATCCTCCTTATTTGGTTCGCCGATCTCACCATCCAGTACCAACAGAAAGATCCGCAAGCTAAAATCTCTCGCGATCGAGGCAGTGGCGGAGATGAATTTGTCTTGCAAGGAGGTCGTAAAGAAGTGGTAGATTTCCCTTAATTGTTGGAAGATTTCTTTGATAACCTTCATCTTGAATAATGTTTTGATTTGGATATCTATGCAGCTTTTGCTGGAAAGTCAAATATTGGTCATCGGGACCTAAATAACCAACATCTCAGAATAGGATCAGCTCAAAAATATTTTTGGTTAAGAATGGCGCCCCCATCCTGACCGACAAATTTATTACAACAATATTCTTTCTAATAATCTACGACAGCAAAGTAAAAAGGTTTTATGCAACCAAGGTAAAAGACGAGCAAGAGCAGAAGTGAAATAAAAGGATTGTCACTGTATACCATTATTTATGTACATATTTGAAATGAAAACATTGAAATTTGTTCATCGAAAACCTTCTGCAATCCGACAATGCTCTATTCAGAGAATTTGGTAGACTTAGAAAAAGCTGAAATCAGTCTTTCGGCATCGACCTACAAACTTCCTTAACCCAATACCTTGCTCAAGTACCCACTACCGACATCAAAGATGCCTTGACAACACGACATCTTCGAGAAGTTCTACAAGAGCTAATTTTTCATTACACTATAATTTTATTCTTTTTACAAATAAATACATATTATGTGTAAAAATGCAAGAGTTCCGATGATTCTTTTAGAAAGATGTTATTGCTCTGCCCTGTTAATTAAAAGAATAAAATGCTAAAAAATTCGGTTTAGTTTTATTTAAAAATATCTATTTATAAAATAACTCAAATGCAATTTAAGTTTTGGCACCGAGCATTTAGAGTTTTTCATTTGACAGTTTTGATATTTTCATGCTTAATATGGCAAGAATAAATTATTGATAAACTGGAATGTCGAATCATCTAAAAACTTGCTGTTTCAACAATAACGTAACTTAACAGTTAATAAAACAAAAATACAAATTTAGATGTTAACAATAAAAGTTATTTTGCTTAATTTAGAAATAATACTTTTTATCAATAATAAAATATATAAAACATTTGAAGTTAGTTTTTGTAATCTTCGCACCATAGGCAAATTTGCATTAAAAAATAATAATTTACAACTTCAAGAGTTTTATACGGTAATACAGTAAACATTTCTTTTTAAATAAATAAAATACTTTTAATATTAAATAATGATAAAAAAATAAATATTGCAACTGTTGTGTATAAAATCTTCATTCTTGAATCAAAATCCAAGTCGGTTCAAACTTCGTCTATTAAAGGACGCCGATCTTCGTCAATAAAAATTGGACCTAAAACCAACTACCAAAATGAAAATATTAAAACTGTACAGAAAAACGATTTGAATCAAACGATTATTTAAAAACCTTTTTAATGAAAGCATCGTAAGAAAAATATAATTTTTAAATAATCGCAGTTGTTAAAAATAAATAAAAGCATTCAGGTAACAATGAATTATTTTATTTTTTATTGTACAAAATGCATATTCGATTACATGATGAATATTTTACACACACAAACATGTGTGCGGTTAATAAAAGTTCATTTTTAGGTAATCAACTGGTTTTAAGGTACCACGAGGAGAAATTTAAAAAAAATATATGCACATAAAACCAGCATCCAAAATTTACCTTAATATAATTATTATTATGATGTGATGTATTATTAATGTGGCACAATTATCACAATAGCAAGCAATGTAAATTGTTCGCTATCACGAAGAGAGCGAAGGAGAGTATAAAAAAATAAAAATCAAAAGAAATTAGAAAAGTCCATGATTACCGCAGGTGTGAATGGATTATCCACCACCACAATGTTAATAATTTGTCATTTGTACGTACAATTTTATGGAGTTTTATGAGTGTGATGCAAAGTGACTCTCTTACAAATTTGTTATGAACTAATAATTATTATATTAACAAAAATGTTATAATTAATTAACAATTGATAATTACAAAAATTTTCTAACAACATTAACTAATAATTCAACTTAAGTGGGTCGTTAGCAGTTCTCTCGTTAAAAATTGGCTAGTCATATTTAAACTGCATAATAACAACGCCAAACAATCAAAACTACAATGTTCTTTTTTGATATTTAAAAAAATATAAAGGTATATTATACTTTTATTTAAAATGACTTAAAGGTACCGATTTTTTTTACAATCAACGTTAGCCATTTACAGAAGCTACAAGCGGCATATCCACATGCAATTACAAAAAAGTGTAGGTGCAATAAAAAGTTGCAAGTTTATAAAAACAAGTCGGCACCTTCAAGTCGCATGTCAGTTTAAAATTTTCCAATGATTAACAATTTAAAAAATGACAGGGTGTGTGTTTTGTGTGCTAAATAAAAATTCAATAATATTTACGGCTTCTTAACTTAGTACTATTTTTGCTTGCCGTACCGTTCTTTTCTGAAGCAACTAGGTTCGAGATGGGAGTTGCTATTCGTTGTGGAGCACCAGGATATGGAATCTTGAACAATTCTATATGTAAATGGTCGCAAATTTCTATGCAAATTTGTGCCGAATAGCGAAGCAATTCAAACGAAACCCACACCTGAAAATTTCACATAATTATAATTTTATTTTAATATTAATTTTATTTGAATATGGGTCAATCCGTATCAAGTGGTCAAGAAAAAAGTTAATTGCTGGCTTGACTATTTTTAAAAAATGTGATTTTAATTATAAAGAGTGATTTAATAAGTATACTAGTTTTCACGGAACTTTAGCCTTCATCATAAGCTGAATAAGGCTCAAATAACTGATTATTTGCATTGACAAATGCAAATGATATGTGTAACAAAGATAGAAATAAAATCTCATGTTATCTTCACGCATGTAATGTACAACATACGTTACAAATATTAGAGAGCTAAAGTTCCGTGAGAACTACTATAGTGTAATTTTAATTTGTTTATCCACGACCACTATATTAGGAAGGTTTAATACGTCTGTTTTCCATGAATTAGAGGCCTTTTAATACACTAGTGGATTAGAATTCATAATACACCAGTAGATTAGTTTTCAGCTCAAAATTAATTTGTCAAATCTGACGTTTCTCAAAACCAAAATTTTTTCTTGTGATTTTGGCCATGATCGTGGATAAAACGTTGAATTACATTCGAGAATTAACAAGCCTATAATCCTCTCGAAAAAATGTGACTCTCGGCTGCGCCTCAAGTGCCCATTTTTTCTCGTGGATTAGAGGCTCTTTAATCCCCTTATATAATTAATAACTATTATCCACGACCACTATATTAAGAAGGTTTAATACATCCGTTTTCCGTGGATTAGAGGCTTTTTAATACACTAGTGGATTAGTTTTCAGCTCAAAATCAGTAGGTATTGGTCAAAATCAATTTGTCAAATCTGACATTTCCCTACACTAAAATTTTTACTTGTGGTTTTGGCGATGGTCGTGGATAAAACGTTGAATTATATTTGGGAATTTACAAGCCTATAATCCTCTCGAAAAAATGTGACTCTCGACTGCGCCTCGAGTGCCCATTTTTTCTCATGGATTAAAGGCTCTTTAATCCCCTTATATAATTAATAACTATAAACAAAGGTAAAGGTTAATAATTGAAAAATTTTTTAATTTGACATAAAGAGCAAACATTGTGATTATACTTGAAACACGATATCATTCAAATGCCCTCCTTGGCTTTGCTGGCATGACATCATTCTTTTGACAAAATTTTCCATTACGTTTTTGCACAAATAAGACTATAGGTTTGCAATTTCACGTCAAATATTATTATTTCCTGTGATTTTCTGCCGCCTTCACTATAAGCTCACAGATTGTTGTGAGCTACCAGGTGTAGAACCGCAGCTTCTCACTCTACCTGGCCTGTTGGTGTGTGGTTTAAGCTAAGTATTGAACCACTTGATATAGAATGAACCACAAGTCAATTGGCACTTACCATGCATACCCATAGTACAATGTACTCCGATATAAAAGTATTAAAATACTGATTAAAAAATAATAGTGCTGGTCCAATTAAGGACCAATCCATGTATTCCATTTCACTCTTTGTCATGTGAGCCACCTTAAAAATAACAAAATTAAATTAATAAATAGCTTTAACCTTAAGTTGAAATAAATACATACCACCAGTCGATTAGTTATTTTTGCTGACACCATCCCAAATGACAAAATATATAACGCTGGGTGATGTTCGTATACATGTTCAATAGATTTACGATAGATAATGAACGCAGGTACCAAAACCATTGAAAATGGTATTATTGGCGACAAAACGCTTGTTCCCTACATGATATAAAGTAAAACTTTAGTAACTCCTGCAATATAACGATGATAAGTCATTGCATGCAAAGAAATTAGAGAAGAGAAGAACAACTTGATCTTTATAAAAATTAATTGTCTCTTTTAAATTTATTAAGCTTTTTTTTTGTATAAATTCTTCGGTTCAATATCAGAAAAAAATTTTCCTAGTTAAAATGTTCTAAAAATCACAAAATTGTGGGTTCTGTTTTGTTGCATCCTATGGTCAAAATAGTCATAAGCAAAATTAAAATAGATAAAATTTTGAGTTAAAAATAAAAAAGAAGATTTCCGAGATACAGTCGTTCAAATGACATCAACTTATTTTTCGAGTTTTGTCTGAATAAAATCGAAAGGTTTCACTTTTCGACGTATACTTTTCCTTCCTGTTCATGTATACAAAAGTAGTCGATTACTTTTCCGCGTTTTTGAAAGATATTTTTGAGGTTGCAGGATTTTCGAAATTTGCTCGAAATGCATCTGCGAGTTTAATTTTGCTCATTTTTGTGACAGATAGACGTTTTTGGATAAAATTTGAATTTTTCATGGACAGCTGTATCTCACAAACAAAGTTCAGTTTTACTAATAGGTATCTATTTTGGGCATAAGATTTATGAGCAACGGTAATCTACAATGGTGATTTTTTGAATATTTTTCTACAAATTTAGCTATTTTCCGATTCCAGCCTGATATAAAAATGCTTAGAAGATTTTTGTTGTTCAACAATTTAAGCAAAATAAATTGTTTCCATGCATAAGTTGTTAGTTAAGCTTCTGGATTGGGAGTTTTAAGAATTAGAGAGAACACAAAACGAATCGGTTCTGCTTTACAAAAAATTTGATCTAATAAAAGAAACAATTAATTTTTAAAAATTTAAAAGAAAAACCAAACCCTTTCAGATCATTTTTATCGCATTTAAATTACAAAACAAATAACAGGAAATAAGAGAGTTAAATTTAATCAGGAATTTTTAAATTACGTTAATCAACATTTCAAGGAAATAAAACACGGTAACTAAAATAAATTTAATTATTTTGTAATCCTTGTTGTTTTTTTTTTCCGATTGATACTTAATAACGACTAAAAGTGACCTTGATGTTCCTTGGCACGCAGTGTAAAATAAGATGTCATGTGTTTATAACTAAAATTTGGCACGTTACACGCATTTCCGATTTTTAAAACAAAAAATGATCTGAAAATTAAAATCAAATGCACAGAAAAGCTACGTGCAAAGACAAAACAAGCAAAAAAAAATGCAATTTGAAAATTGAATTACAAATCATAAAACAAATATTCAAAAACTAAATAAATTGATGTAGATAAAAAAAAAAGTCCTCTTAAAATATAAAATAACTTTTATTAATGTTGTTAAGATTAAATTAATCGAGAACATTAAATCTTTGAGAACATCAATTTATTCGAATTTGAGATCAATAAAATAGCAGCATGCATAAAGCAAATAAAAGTAATGAGTTAGTAGGAAATTTTCTACCGTACTCTAAAGTTATTTCAGCAAGTTCAATAAAATTTGGTAGCTTTATGAGTTAAAAATTTAAAACAAAGTTTATTGAACAAATTTTTGTCTAACTATTAGAACAGGTTGATCGTGGAGCAATCTTACAGCAACAGTGGATCCGTTTTTGCCCACACCGCCTGTGAAAATGACTGCTAGGTTTGCCTGAGCCAGAAGGAACGCCATTGCACAAGCTATGCCTATCGGTAACAACTTCAACTCCATATTCAAACCGGGAATCTTGGATATTAAAAATATTAATAATACAACAATAAAAAGCACACAAAAATAATTACATATTTAAATACATTAAAATAAAAGGTAACATTTAAATTGCAGTTCAATTTTAACAACCTAATATACCAAAAAACCGAAATTGCTCCAGACAACCTGAACATTTTCAAAAATACCAGTTGACCAAATGAGTGTAGAATGAAAATACCACACAGTAAACTCAAAATTCAAACTTGAGGTGAAGTCATCGTCATCATCATCACAAGATTCACTTTTGAGCAAACTTGATAAAAAAAGCAATACAATGGGAAATATGACCTTACATTATATTTTGTAAGATAAACATTACTATTGTATTACCCGATTTAAAAACTAAAAACAAGTTGTCTCCAAACTGTAGGTAATTAATAAGCTTTTACATGCACATCCCAAGTTTCGTCCCAGAAAACCTGTTTTTGCGTTAAAAACCTAACAATTCTCTTTATAAACAGCTAATAGCAATTTATATTATATCCATGCTGTATTCAACGTCGACACAACTTACGGCAACTGTGGACCCATTCTTTCCTACTCCTCCCGTGAAGATGACTCCTAGCATGTTGTATAATGACCAAGAACAACACATAAATGTCGAAAGGGGTATTAAATACCATAAAACAAACATCCCACTAAAAAACTGCATCAACTCATATTAAAATTATTTCCTCACCAACGTTTGCTAATTAAAATAATGGTGTAATCAAAAAAATTTAACAAAAAATCATGTAAATAAAAAAAATCATAGTTTTCATAGTATTATGTCAAGTTCAAAAACCACAAACTTATAGTTGTTATTCATCTGCTATAAATTTGTTAAATTTTAATTAGGTATTTTGGTTTTAGGTGCTAATGATTAATTGTTATACTTTTACAAATTGACGAAAAAATTTACTTTAACATCATTAAAATGAATTGCATTTAAAAATTCACGAATAGGATATCTAAACTAGTAATTAAAACTTTAAAAAATTGAATAAAACAATTTGTACATTTATTTTCTACTTTAGGTTCATTCTACGTGAAATCAACCTAAGAAAATGCTTTCAACTTAACTTTCGCTAATTTTAATAAAATTTACAATATTGATAGTATCCATGAAGAAACAAAGCAATTATTTCAAAGTTATTTTAGATAAATCGGTTTTGATTGAAAAATTACTAAAAATCTGTATACGTGGGCTATTTTTGAAATACTTATTAATCATTGAGTACTGAAATTATTATTGAAATTGAGAGAGTGGGCTCATCTCATCTGGCTTTTTCACATGTGGTGTCATTTGGTAAACTAAAACATATGACTTAAGATTTCGAATATTTTTGTCCTTTTCAAAAGTAATTTATACAAAAATCCGAAAAATAAATTTTATTATGGAACGACAATGGGTTAACAACTATATAAAATTTTAAGTTAAGTACTCTACCCACTTACACCGGATTTTTTCACTTCAAGATATCTTAAAAATACGAATCTATTTTATAAATAAATCAAGCAACCAATCAAACTTTTGATTTGTTACCGTGAATTTGAATTGCTGTTGTCCGATTGGTTAATTTATGTAATAGATCAGTATCTACCGTATAATATTTAATTAACTTACTATGTATTATTTTAAAAAATTATAAAATTGTCGTAGCCTAGTTTGTAACATCTTGTCGGGAGGAAAGCATGTTTCTCTTTATCTCTTTCAACCCAAGGATAAAATTGTTCAGTGGCTGTTCTTGAATCGACGTTTGTCAAGACATTACAACTTGTTACTTGTAGAATGTCAGGTGGTTGAAGGTAATAGAATAAATATTAATTAGTTAATTTTTAATTTACAATATCTTAATACAAAAATCATCACTTGATCCGCGTCGAAAGTAGTTTCCACATCATTCATGCATCAAGAGGCCAAAGTAACTGGTGAGGGCCGCTTGACCTGCTAGTAACAGCTTACCAAAAAATTTAAAAGCATATTAACTAAAGTTAGAAACTTCAAGCAGAAAGAAAAATATAGTAGACGTTATGACTAGAATCAATAATATCGCCTATGAAAAGAAGTATTAACATTTACCAATATAAACATTTGACCTAATAAGTATTAGAAAAATTGCAACAACTACATTAATTTTAAGTATAATTTTTAATAAAATAAAAAAAGTAAAAAGAAGATAATAACTTATTGTTTTATTATCATGATTGCTTTTTATGACATCACGATCAACCAAACCGATTTATAATGTTTAACACACGAAAATAAATTTACGATTTTGAAAGGTCAGAAATCGAAAGGGCCTCTATTTGAATTGCATAGGCTTTCTCAATTAGGGACTAAGTAATAAGCAGTTGAGAAATAATATATTCCACAGTAGGTACAGGCAGTTGAGGTAGTGCAAAGCTGAGATGTTTACCCGGTAAGCAAAAGTTAATTAGGTCTTGTCGGTTTATCCCAATTGTATTCGTCCGTCAATCAAATTGAATTTCAAAAATAACCCGCGTGCAAATTTTTAGCAACTTTAATGCAGAGAATAATATTAGTTTAGATTATTGTCCATTAAGAAATAATACATCTTGTAGATTTGTTAAATTAAATAAATCATGCCGTTTAATTATGCTCATTTTAAGAGTAATAAAAACCAAAAATTGTTAATACTGCTAAAAAGAAAAAGTATAGGTATTTATTTTAATTTATTAAAATAAGACAGTGTTAGCCAATTAACTTATGCGATTAGTCACTACCAACTTTTCCCTAGGAAAAGTACTTCCATGATTGCATTTTTAAAATGTTTTCAACAAACTTTAGGCAAAAAAATCTATGTTAAGGTTTCCAATCAAACGATCGAAACTTGATTGAGTAATGTGATTGATTACTATATATGGCATTAATACAGATTAACATTATTAGGGTGTTCCATAAATAAACCGGTCAATTTGCTTATAAAGAGCACCGAAACCAGCAATTCTTAAGTATTAGCTACTTATGCAAGATTATGTTGGTTGTAATTTATTATAATTGTATGATAATAATAAATTATTATTGTATGATAATACAGTTACTGAATAATTGCCATAATTGTATGATAATAAGAGCATACCTTGGTATACAATTATGAGCAATTCTTGCTTTTTAAAAAGCCAAAAAAAGTAATTTTAGTGCTCGTAGCACCTCGTAATATCTGAAGTATTTTGGTTTATTTATGAAACGCCCCGAATTAAATAAAAAAAATTAAATTAAAAAAAAAAGTAATCAATATCGGAGAATGATTTTTTGTCGTTTTTTTATATTAGATTATGTTATTAATGAATATTAAGAATTATAGTTAGGTAATCACACTAATTATTTAGTAAGTATTTCAAGTTACTTGTAATATAACTCCAAATATATTGTGATACACCAACCTTGAAGTTAAGAATGAGCACTTACACCAATCATTACGTTTTAATAATTAAATTTGATAGGTAGTTATTTAGCTAAAAAAATTTAAATGCTGTAATTAAATACTACCTTTGACGGTGGAAATAACATTTTTCTATTTACCAAAAATTAGAAATCTTATGAGAGCATGTAAATAGAGAGTAACAATCATTTTATTTTTTACGTAAATAAAATGTTGATTACAAAATGACAAATTTGCTATCTAATTTATTGATTATGCTCTTAAAAATCACTCTTGTTTGAATTGAATGTTTCTTAGCAATATAAGAATATTATATAAAAATTCGCGAGTTTTGCTTGATGTAACAATTCAAGGATACATTAATCTTTAAAAAAAGTACAAATTTAATACATATTATGTGTATAGAGTGTTTGTAAGCGATCGAACAAACTCTTAATAACAAAAATGTTAGATAGAAAATTTTAGAGCAATCATCACGCCTAATAAAATTATTTTAGTCTATTTAAATGGGTTCAATAATTTCTTATAATTTAACGTAGTAATTGAAGGCCTTCAAATCGTTAATTGAATATTTAATCAAAATTTGACGTATCTCGTTATATTTTTTAATAAAATAGGTATTTGTTTAATTTAATAATAATAAATAAATGCGTTTGCTACATTTCTTATGAAATTTATCTGTTTTTAATGTAAGACATTAAAAACATATAAAACGTAAAAATTACAAATATAAATATAGCCTTAATAAAATCATACCTTTATATGCAAAAAAAATACTCTGTCCTGCAGGACTACAGATTAAACTTTTATCTGTATTTGTATTTTTACCTCTTATGTTTTACGTTTATGGTGAACAAGCATCAAGTTATGTACAGTGGTGTCCGGCTGTCCGAACGAACCAAATTTTGTATTTAAAGTGAACTTTATTTCGATTACTACTTATTACGGACTCGATGGTTACAAAATTTTTGTACCAATGAATGAAAGTTTTTAAATCTCGTATTAGCTTTAACCAAAAGTTTATTTCAAAGGCATAATGATTGTAAGAATTGTGTTGAAAATAAATCTTTGATTAGTGAGAATACAATTACATGTTAATTATGACTGTAATTTTAAGCAAAAATTCTGTAATTATGTAATAGTTGCTTTCCTGTTGTATAACCCGTGTCCACCTAGAAAGGAAAGTATTAGGATATTTGGTGATGTAATGACCACACACTTTGAATATCATATGAATACAAATCCCTCATAGCCGAAGAGGTCCAGTTTCAAGTCGATGGTAAATTGCTTAAAAAATTAACACTGTCGATACCACTTGACTTCTTTAGTATATTGTAAACAAAAACAACGTTAAATTTACCTTTGTTGACCACACTGTGGGTCCAAAAATTGCTGAAATAAGTTGTATGGCGATAATGGAAAACTGAGCTTCGGTGACATCAACTTTTCCAAACCTCAATGTCCCCGAAACATAAGTCTGCCAATGGGCACAATAGAAGAGCGTCATTGCACAAAAACACTAAAAAAGTGAAAGATTAGAAAAGGAACAAGGTGAAGTTGTAAGACTCACTTGAAAGAACATCCAACCCGGATAATATCCCAATTGTACGGCTATGCAAGCCGATAAGGCAACGAAAATTGTGGATATCGAATCGCATCCGTGATCGAATAATTCACCCAAAGGCGATGCCGTGTTAGTACGTCGGGCTTGTTTTCCATCTATCGCATCCAAGCTCTGATAAACAAATAATCCTACCGCACAAAGGAAACATGCCCATCGCGGTGCTTCAAGTTTTGCGTCAGGAGAGTACCTTAAATGGCAAGCAATAAGCGTAAAAGAAAGTAAAGTGAAAGGAAAACTCACCACACCAATATAAGCGTCGTTAATATGTTTATAAGTAATCCAACAACTGTGATTAGGTTAGGTGCCAACCAAAGGGGCACACGTCCAACTAACCATGTCCACCAAGGTTGTAAAAATATGTCGCATATACTATTACTACTACACGAATATTTATGTTCACTTAGTCTTTTTAACTGGACGTTTGATAATAATTTTTGTTTGTAAAATTTCATCTTACAACTAACGACCTAATTCACAAAAAAGAAAATCTCGCGCACACACACGAAGAAACTAGTTTTATTTACTGTTAACTTGCACTAATTATTTTAATAAATGCGTTAAATAAAGTGTAACAAATGAAACGTCAACATTGTTGAAAAACTTAATAACACAAAATTTTTTTTACACTTTGGTACAGTCACAGTCGTACGATGTGTGTGCTCTTTAACGAAAGTAAACGAGAATAACGTGGGGTGATTTCGTGCAATTTGCGAGAAGTTCGCTATCGCCGTTCGATTCTTGTTTGCTTCGCTACCGACATCTCTCTTTTGCAACATGCTAAATAAAGCCCCATTTACGTACAATTACAATAAATTGTAGCTACTTTCTAAAAAAAAATATTAATACTCTCACCTGCAGTGTTGGCAGAGCTACCGATTTTTCTCTAAATCTAACGAAATTTCAAATTTTTTTATTTGCGAATTATTTATTAATTTGTTTAATTATGATATATTTCTTACGTACGTACTGTATGTTTTAAATTAATTTTGGGAGTTTTTAAGCTGGCAGCAAGCTGTTTAAAAAAAAAGACAGTGAAACAGCAGAAGAAACTTCTTTTTCGTTGATTCAAATAAGATTTAAGAACTATCTAAATTTTAAGTGTAAGTGGTGCAAACGGATGTGAATGTGAGGTAATTTTTTACACGAATTATTAATTTATTTATTTAACGAGGACGATTCGATTTCGGGCGAAGTATTAATTTTATTAAACCACGTAGGGTAAATCTAAAGCCCGTGTCTCACCGTAAAAATTTTTATCAATATTTTGAGTTTATTAAAATTCTAAAAAGCAGAGCATTTTAGTGCTCTTTTCACCTGCCGAAGCTTGTCTCGATCCTAGAGTTACACTCGAGAGTCTCCGGGTTCTGCCTCGATGCTTACACTCGAGATGGAAATAAAAAAAATATCTTTTCTATTATTTATTACGTTTAATACAGAAATATTACACAAAACATTACTTAAATATCAAATATAAGAAAGTTTTTACGAAAAAATATTTGAAAAAATCAATCACACTTTTAAGTAGGTAAGTACTTTTTGGTTTGGTTTTAGAGAAAAACGTCTAACATTTAGAGAAACGGCAGTGTTGAGTACGATTTATAAGAAGCCCACATTCTAAATATGTCGTAGATTTAATTTTAGTTGGACATTGTTTTGAGCACACGAGAAAATGTTCAATTTTCTAAAACTATGTTGCGCTTTATTCCATTTATGAGCTATAGCTTTTGTTTTTCAAAGCTATAGAAAAAATTGAAAATCATTGTTGTCTTACTAGTCTAATAAATAAATAAAATTGTGTAAAATATATACATATATATATAATATATATATTTAATATAATTATGACTAATTAATATTTTTTTTTCATTATAATCTGCAACATGACATATTTCTATTATTATAGAAACTTTAACACATCCACACTACATATACTGCACAGAAAAATTATTTTTTAGATTTATTAAGTATGTAGATATTTCTATGTTATGTACTTTATGTTACATATTGTATTTCAAATATAAATCACAATTTTAATTAAATGCATTGCGCAAAAAATATGTACAAACTTTGGTAAGTTTTTTGTGCAAAGTGAATCGGTGAGAATTATAAAAGAATTTAAAGGGATAATAATATCACAAAATTTTAATATCAACTTTTACTTAAATAAGAAAAAGAGGCAAAGAGACAGTTGCTCTCCTTTTCGTTTTAAGACACCAAATTAATTTTTGGTTTTTAGTGTCTTCGGAGTGAAAACGAAAAATTATCTTAAAACGAATACCTAGACAATATGGCACAATTTTTAGAGAAAAGATGTTATCGTAAACCTATTTACTCAATAATAAAATTACTTGCTTCGTAAGGAACGCTTCTAAGACGAAGCGCACACGTAAGAGTTACAATTTCAATTCGAAAGCAATCGATGATGTCGTGTACCTAATCATCGTTATTACTATTATTATTATTATTAAATTTTTGAGTGGAAAAAGTGAAAAATATAATGTCGTTACAAATAACTGGCTTTTTACTTAATGGTCCACATGTATTACACCCAGTACATTTGAACAACTACCGACTAATTTAAATCTCGTTTTAGTTTAGTCTGTATAAAAGTAGAAACGTGAAATTTCTATATTATATTAAAAGTAATGTGCACTGTAAATAATTTGTTCATATGAGTTTTTAAAATGTGATGAGTAATCTCTAGCTACCAGTTTCGTATCTAATAAATTGAACGAAAGACTTCAAATGAAACACATCCGTAACGTAATAAAAAAAAAAAGATTTCCAAGTTACCGAAATACTCTCATAAGAAATGTACGTATCTTCGTAAGCTTTGCATAGTAGATAATTTTTTTTCGATTAAATTACAGACGTGTCATCTCTGCTAAGCAATCTTTAATTCTAGAAAAAATTATCATTTTAAGTGTGGTTTGTCCTTGCTAAAACGATATCAAGTTTATTTAAAATTTTTGCGATAAGATTTTATAACAGTATTATTTTGAATCTCTTATCGTATTATTTAATAATAAGCAATCGTAAAAATAATTATTATAGTGGTTTCAGTTTTATTACAGGGGTAGCAGATTAACAGAGTCCTTCGGTTTTAACAAGGACAAAAACAAAATTAAAAATGAAAAGTTTTCTACGAATTTTCTGTTACCGGAGATTGGCATAAGGCAACAACAAAAGAAAATTCTAGAATATTAGGCGAATCATGCACCAAACAAATCGATTAAAACTAATCGATAGTCTATAGAACTTTCCAACTCGGTGTGCGTATTTTTGTAATACTATATAATAATAGATTGTGCTAATTTTAGGAATTTCACGTTGTACGAAGCCACTTGGTGCACAATTCGTCTGAAATTTTTTGTCGAGTTAATGTAATTTTGTTTCGACAATAATTATTTTGTAGTAATAATTACTTTTTCCTTATTTTAATAATAATTTTAAATTGTTAAAACTTCTATAAACTATTTCACATTTAAGTAAATACTGTGTATATGTAACGATGATTATGACTTTTATGCACTATACCATTTTTTGAACAAACATGGATGGCTAATTTTGTAGTAATATATTATTATTTGTAATCAAATAATTTTATATTTTGAGTATTATTTATATTATCTAACGCTACTTTTGTTGACTCCTCCCAGATGTATCTTTAACAGTGTAAAAAATAAATATTAATAAATAAAATTAAAATAATAATGTATATAATACTAACTATAATAGGTAGGTACATCGATATGTGAAAATATGTACAAATTTAAAAATATACAAAACACGATTTGCCATTAAATTTAGTTAGACTATCGATCGATCGATCTAATTTCGAATTTCGTCTAAGAAATTTTTGTTTCAAGTTTTCGTGTTTATAAGTAAACCAAAAGTTGCTCGTTTCAAATAATGACAAAATTATGTGCCAGTTCGATCATAACGTTATAAAGTTTTAATGCAGATGGCGGAGAAAAATTAATTTTGTGGGTGAGCAATATCAGACTTTTAGTTTTTTTATAATAAATTTTACTTAAAATTTACGCAAGTGAGCAAAAAATTTTGTATTAAACACATCGTGAGTTATTAATCTCGAGTTCTTTTAAATTATTCGAGTCTTGCTTTGTAGCTCGTCTTCCAAATTTCGGCTAATGTGACTGCGGAATGAAATCGGTGAAATATGCACAATGGTAAAGTTACACGTTGAATTATGGACCATGCTAAGAATCCGTAAAATTCCAGTTGTACTGGGTTGGCTTCCACCTTTTGTGCCTCAAACGTGTATATTATCCACATCGTAACGTTACATATGAGCAAAAATGTTACAATTTGTCGACCAGGTTTGGATCTATCGTGTTCGGGCAAGTGGACGCGGCGTCGAGATACATCCGAAATAAATAAAAGTTGCAATATGACCTGAAATTTTTAATACAAAATAATTACTACTTAGATAGGTACGACAAAATTGTGCGATCTTACCTGTGCTATGGATAAGACTCCAGTAACCATAACAAGTAAATTTGGCTCCTTAGTCATAGCATTGAGCGATCCAGCTATTACGCTAAATACGGCATAAGCGAATAATCCAAATGCCGAAACGCGCAATAATATATCGTTCAAGTCACTTTGCTCTTCTACTTTAAATTTGAGTTGTTGTACCCTACAATTAATTTCCGAACGTGTGAGGCAATTTCTTTGATGGATTATGTTATAATGTTCGACGATTGTGCCAAAATTATAAAAAGAAGCATGAAATGAAAATGAACATAATTAATAAAGATTAAAATAAACATAAATATACACATAGATAATATCATCAGGGCCGTATTTACGGGAGGGGGGGATTTAAAGGTTACAACCCCCCCCCCCCCCCCCCCCGAAATTATTTATCAATTAATAAAGTACTGGAAGTCCGACCACAATCGTAAAAATTTGGTAATTGTTTCACATCTTGTCTTCAAACTCCTTCGACAATATTTCAAAGTCAATTTTCTCGAAAATTTCTGGCCATCTGGCCCTACTGCTTTGAGGAGTTCTTATTGAAGGGCTAAACTTTCAGTAGAATAAGTGGCAAAAATTACAAAAATGCGGAGGTCATACAATTCCCTTGTAAAATACTTTCAATAACAATACTCAAAAGTAAAATCTTACTGCAAAAATACTTGCACAAAATTATACTCAAAAAATTAGCAGAGCAAAATCTAGGCTTTCATCGTCTTGGCAAAAAAATATCCCCCTACTAATTTTTCTGCAAACATTATATTTCAAAAATTAATATAACAAAATTTAAATTTAAAAAAATTACCAAGGTTCATTTGTTCAGTTGCAGGTTAAATCAAAAAATTTAGATTAACCAATAATATTTCTTAAAAAACAGCTTTTCAACGTATTTTATTGGTTAATCCAAATTTGCTGCTTAAAACTTACAATTGGACGGTTTAAGTTGGGACTTAAATTTATTTATTTATTGAGTTTCTTTTATTTTTAATTTTATATTTATTTTTTATTGTAGTTTTTTTTATTTTTTAAATATGGCCCTGATATATCATTATAATAAATAACTAAAATCATACTAGATTTCACAAATATCGGGAAGAGAAGTAAAGTGATATACATAAGTAGGATAGAATAAAAACCAAAAAATTAAAAATAAGCCAACTAAATAAAGCCTCGTAGTTTACCTTATAAAACCAATAATGATGGCTAGAATACTGAGGGCCATCAGTCCACAATGGGAAACGTCGGATAAATAAATAGCCAATAATCCCAGCACCGGATGTTGGATTAATACGAAAAATAATATAAGACATATTAGAGATCCCACGAGTATGAGTAATCCAAAAAATAATCCTTTGGATGCTCCAACACAATCGACTCGACCGTGTTGAGCATGAGCCATCGCAACTGCTCTACGAGATAACATCACCTCTAAACGGTGCTCCAGATCTTCTTCGCTTATGTACCTAAAAAGAGAGATTATAGAGACTTGAAAAATATTTTTACTGTTTTACCTAGGATTGCGACCGATGTGTTTCCACATTACGTATATAACCGCAGCGCCGATTAGCGAATATTCGATAATAAACGGGAATAAGTACGGAGCCGAATCTTGAACAATAGTTCCCATTATATTCACTCTTCCGCAGCTCAATGGATCGCTGTTATTATCTAAAGTATTGGAACTATTAAACAATGAAACAAGAGGTTGAGCATAAGCGCTTTCGAATACGGTCGATCCGTTCAATTTATCGGAAACTGAAAATAGCAAAAGTTTGTAAACATACTCAATTAAAATTTTTATGAGATTAGTACCGCATACCATTAGCAATGTTATTTTGATTATAGGGGCCTCTATATTCAAAGAAATTTCTGTAGGGAGTAGTGGTTAGAGTTGTGGTAGCCGCTCTCCAGACCGCTCTGGTGGTTGTGGTGGTTAATGGGGTGGGTTTTGTTAAACCAAGCGTAGTAGTTTTATTTAATTTCCATAAAAGTGTTGGGATTGTTTTAGAAGTTATCAAGAAACCTTAATTATTTGAAAAGTTGTTAGTTGATAGTTTAGACAGACAATAGAAACAAAACAATTAACAGACATTCTCAGTTAGTTTTCTTTTATTTACACGAAAGGAAACAATTAAATAGCTATTTATTCAATATATTTTGAAATCGGGGACTTTAAAATAGCAATCAAAAGGTTACCTTTTTTCAAGGTTTACAGGAAAAATAATATATACACTGGCGATTTTCACTCCTAAAAACAAGTGCGAATCACGGTATGATATTTCGGAATAACGACTTTCTGTCTTAGTTAAAAATTGAACTTTTGCAAGTAATGGAATTTTAGATCCATTATGTGCAATTATCACGCCTACCACACACGGAAAGCCATCAGTATATATAGTACATTTGCCTATTCGAGCGGCTTTCATGCTTTCTATTAGTTTTACAATTTAATTTGTAAGCTACAAACATGGAGATACTCACGTCTGGATGTGGTTGTGGTAGGCACCGTAGTGGTTGCCGCACGAAGCGTGGTAGTAATTGCATCTGCACTAGCCGTAGTAATTTGCTTTATAGTTGAACTGATAGTTGAGGCAGTCGTAACTGCGGCCGTAGTTTTTGTTATTACGTCAGGTACAATAACGTGAGTACCCAGTACTGCGTTTGCGTTACGTAAATTGTGCAAACGAATGCTTTCTGCGATTATTTACAGCGGCGAGATGAAATGAACAAGTAATATTTACAAAAACAAAAATGAAAAATGAAGGTCAAGTATCTACCTGCTAAAAGTCCTTCCTCGGTCTCGTTGTTTTTTTTATAATAGATGGTTATTTCTTTCAAATATTCCAAAACAATCGTGCGTATCCAAACGCATATGTTCGTAGCTACCACGTGCATAAGTCCAAAACGTGCAATTACTTTAAAACGATGAATGTTTAACTGAAATTAAAAAAGAAAAAATTAATCAAAGAATTTGATTGATTTCGGCAGCGAACGAGAACTTACTCGAGAGTTCATAAAAATAAAGTACATTTGCATAAATGTGAAAATCATTTGTAAAACTGGATTAACACCGCGCAAAACCATATAGCAACGCGAGTCAAATGGAACTTCAAAAAATGATCCAAATTCTAATCCATTGTAAATCATAGTTCCCAATCCAAAAGCTGCAATACATATTTTTAGTATCAAATAGAAGCGATCATCTTAAATTGCGTCGACATACATAAATTAAGTTAAAATATAAATTGAAAAAATAAAGACAAAAAATACAACATAATTTTTATCTTTGACCGACATAATAATCAATAAATGGTCATCGATGGTCTTTAATTTTTCAACTTTTTGCGTAAACACTAACATCATAAAAGTTGAATGAATAAAATGACGATTAAAAAGAAACGGACACCCAACATAGATTTTGGACTTACCGATAGCACCAATTCTTAAAAAAAAGCTTCCATGACTGTGATCATTCTGAGTAGTTTTTCTCTTTTGAAAGGATTTAACAACAATAGGTCCAGCCTCAATATCAGCCGAAGGTGGGGGAGGTGGCGGAGGTTGCTGTAGAGGTTGACTATGTTGTTCCTGCTGGATAACAGGTGGGTCAGAAGAGAGTTGCGCGCCAATCTCCGCGACGGGTACCGGAACCCCGGCGAGACCCGCGTCAACCACCCCCTCGGAGTTGCGACGATATGTACTCTAACCCCGCAAACCAAATAACCAAATAAGAAAAAAGCAAATTATAAGTAGACAAAATAAGTGTGATAAAGTGCGCTACGTTTGTGCGTGTATTGGGCGAAAAATATTTTGACGTGAAACACAGGATAATTAAAAGAAATTATCAGAGAAAGTCAAAATTTAAGTTGGGCACAAACTAGCTTTTTATTTTTTTATAAAATACATTTGCCAATCGTGTAAATAAGTGATAAAATGTTGCGAGAAGAACACCACCGAAGCAAAAAAATAAAAATAGATAAATTTTTCATTCCAATTTTTATGTTAATAGTTTTGTCTATTTCAAGCCAGTTGTAGATAATTAACTGCATTAAAAAAAAGATCTTTAAATACCACATTTCGAAAAGATCGTAAAATTTTTAGTGTTGTGCTAGCTAATAAACTCAACGGAATGTAAAAATAAATATAAACAAAATAAGCATAAAAAGCGCAAATTTGCATCCTGTGTTTCCTTTTAAAATGTCTGAAGTAATATTTTTGACCTAGAAGTAGTCGACGTTTCGAAGATAGAAAGAAGAAGAAGGTTTAGATAGTTTTAGCGTGAAAGTTTTTGGACGCAGCCTTTTAAAAGTTCTCTCGAGTAGTATTTGATTAAAATAAACAGGGCAGGTAAAGTACCAACCAATCTTTGCTCACCTGGGAAAGTGAAGTCGATTTCTGTTGAACCATATCCTTCATCTTACGGGGAAACACCTCCCTCTATACACGCACAACAAGCTCAACAACACAAAATAATGTAAGCAAAATTAATAAAAATATAAATAAATAAAAGAAAAGAAAAACAAACAAAACTAAAATAAATAAAAGTTAAAGTTATAAAAAAAGGCATTGAATAATAAGTACCCACCCCGTTATTTGCTCAATTAAACCTGCTATTTTCGCACTCGTTATGAAAAAATTATGCACATTTATTGTATTAACACATTCAGAATAGCTGATGAAAATTAAAAAAGCGGTGTTAAAAATGTTAACATATTTCGTTGTTTTGAAAATGCATACGGAATTTGTATAATAATAATAATTTTTTAATAATTTTTCTTACCTTCTCCTGCTTTTTATCTTTCTTTTTATCTTTATCTTTATCCTTTTCTTTTTCCTTCTTCTTATCTTCCTTTTCCTTTTTCTTCTTCTCTTTTTCGTCCTTCTTCTTTTGCAACTCTTCTTTTTTTTTCTCCTTTTCCTTCTCCTTTAGTTTTTCTTTGGGTGGCTTTTTAACTGGTTCTTTTTTTTCGTTGGAACAACACGTACTTTCTTGTAAGAGGAAACAAAAAACATAAAGAAGAAATAAAATGCTCATCCCATACAAATACGTGAAGAAACCTTCGTAATAATACAATGGAATGCTGTGCGTTACTACTTCCGATATTACGTATGCCAAACAAATTACTACTAAAAGTTTTGCGTACACAAAACTCATTATAATGAATAAAGAAGTCCTGCAACAAAATATAAAAATTTAGGATACAATCTTGCGTTTCCTAGATAATTCTAAAACTAAAACTAGTAAGAATGAAGTCTACACCATTATATGCACACTTCTTTACTTGCTAACCGGTAGTGAGCAAATTCTAAAAATATATTTTAAAATTAGGGTTTGGATCATGGCAAATTGAGAAAATTATATTAAGATGTTACGCATACACGCATTTTAATTTAAAATATATAGTATAAGCGTTTTGTTTGGGAAATCTTATCAACTTCCAATCAAGTCATAATTTTTTTAATAATATATTTTTTTTACATTCAAAAATTTATTTTTGAATAATACAGTAAATTGATTTAAAAACAAATTTCTAAACGAAAATAAATTTTTGCAAATGTTAACCCAAAAAATATTAGATTACCATATAAATATGCTAATTTATATGAAATGGTTTGATTTTATTGAAATCTCATCGGGCAAGTGAACAATCATTAAATAATAGTAAACAAATTACAATACAGTAGGATGCTTTCAGTTTATGGTAAAGTCAGTCGAAAGAATTAAGTCGCAGCGCAGGATAAAATATAGCTACCCCTTAAAAAGTTACGTTCGAAAGTAAAATAATATTAATTGCTGATAAGTGTTTTAAAACTAGGGTATTGGTTTTTTAAATTTTCAATTTGATAAAGAGCACTTTAAAAATTTTATATCTAAAAAATCTTTAGGTAAATTTTACTCATTTAATGTTTAAATAATACTTTTTATTATTTCAATTTTCTTCTGTTGGGATAATTTTATAATTAAGTTAAAATTAAGTTATTTTAACAGTTATTTGGAACTTTCAATTTTAATTCATTTATATATGTATTACTTGTAATATAACAATTTTCTGTCTGTCTCTATGGGCAAACGAGTATTAATGCTATTAAAGAAGAGAAGATAAAATTGAATTAAAAAATAGTTGAATAAATAATAGTATCTACCTAGCTAATAGTATGCAAATTCTGTAAAATATATATACTTATTGCTGAAATCGATAAGGGAGTTTGAATAACATAGAAGGCAAGGTACAAAAGAAGAATAGTAAATTTAATAATTTAAGATTTAATTTTTTCAAATAGCCACGAACGAGAGATACGATAAACCGAGATTGTGAGATTTCACGATGGAATTACTATTATATGTGTATGCTACTGGATAATAACATAGATAATATTACCCCATACTCTACTTTGAATTTGAGTAGCCAACGCCCCCTACCTTTGTATGTACATATTTTCGTTTGAAGTGTTCAATTTAAAATATTTCGAGATAGGATTGCCTCGGTTCCGTTTAATTTGATCAGGAAGAAAGATCTTTTTTCATTTTGCAGCTAGCCTAAATCACATGAATATTTTAAAATTTAAGGGAAAACTCCAAAAAGCAACGAAAGATAATTAAGATAATAAATATTTATTTGTTTTTATTTTTCTAGTTTATTAAAGTATTATAACTGCAAGAATTGAATCAAGAACAAAGAAGATTTATTTGAAAAATAATTCATCTAAAGGAACAAAGTGGCAAGTACCTTTTGTCTGGTTTTGGTTGAACTTTCTTAAGTTCCATCTCTTTATTAGCAGCGTTATTCTTTTCTGCTAGGAAATCGTTTCCACCGCCGTGAGCCCGCGAAACCGGAAGAGTAGCCATGTTGTCGATAGACTCCACCTCAACAGTGGAAACCTTGACTTCGCCGCCACCGACCATTTTATTTAAACTTTACTTATTTGCAAAAATACTTAAATAATTCGTTGTATCGATCACATATGTGCACATGTCGATGTGGGTGGCCGGAAGAAAGTTGCATTCAATTTTTTTGCACTATTAAAATAAATCACATTTTCTCAAATTTTTCACAACTACCAAACTACGCGGTTAATGAACATAGAATAAAAAAATCATAACGTTACGGATTACACTTTTTCAATTCGGAATTGCCGAGCTTTTTAAATCTATTTTCCCGAAAGCTTATACAGGAAGATACTATGGAGAAAAGCTCGCAAAAGCGTCACGGAAGAGAAGGGATGCTGCAGGGTTGTCACGTGAAAAGCACGAAAGCTCCGATTGGACTATGGAGAGAGCTGGTCCCGGGATTCGTCCCAGTAACCTCATATGACCTCGCCAAAACACATGACCTATTGTTTAGATTTTTATGTACTAATTAAATACTTAACCATATCAATCACCTGCGATTGTCGTTTGAAATAATATTTGATTGACAAACAAAAAAGCCAAATTTTTCTCTAGTCGGCTCTACATTAAAGGTCGGAAAATTCATTTTTCCTCGTCGCTAATTTTGATAACAAATTGAATTTCATATTTCATTAGGTTAAATGACCATCTAGTTAAAACCTTTTACAATTGGGGATGCTGGGTACAGTAGCGTATTGATCTTACAAATAGCACCCCCACTTCTAGCGAGGGCGTTAGCTAGCATCAGAAAGCTTCGCGTTCAAAGAAGTTCCAAATTGAACCAATTTAAAAAAAAATGCGTATTTATTCCTAGATAGACTCGGCTCTTTACACATCACATAATTTATGAATGGCAAAATTAAATTTTAGTTGCAAGATAATTTATATTATGGTAGTAGTATTTATACAGTTTTTTTTCGAACCACGAAGAAAAAATCTCAGGGCGAAGTAGCTGTTAATTTAATTAAAAGATAACCGAGACGTCTGTTAAAATACTCTCGAGATTGGATGACACGGTCGTGCTGGGCCATTATATCAGACATCGTTTAATCCTCAATGGTTTTCTTACTCCCACGTCAGACATCTCTTTAATCTAATCTTATGAATATCTCAGTTATATATTATTCAATAAGGCTTTTAGTCGGAAATAGCATCGTTTAAAACTTAAACGATGTGAGTAATTACCGTGTGAAACTTGGTGAAACATTGAAATTTCCGCCAATGAAAATGAAAATGAAAGCCGACTTGTCGGGTTTAAAAGTTTCGGAAGATAATATTAAAAAATAAATTTGTACGTACTTAGCATTTTTCGGAAAGAACGTTCTCTCCACACATTTATATTCATCTTCAGGCTCTCTAGGCATCAGCGGTGTTCTGTCGGTTCTTGTATGTGTAGGCGAAGTATGAGATCCATACCCATCGGCATTCAACTAAAAAGATTAGAAATTCGCTTGAGTGCGGTATCGCCAATCAAATATAAATATATATAACCCACCTTAACTACTGTACCTACAGGTTGTTGTTGGTCCATTATGAGTGGTGGAGGTTGTGGTATACTTTTTAAAATTGGTTCCATAGGAATTTGCTCGCCAAGGAGTCTCTCTTTCATTTCGTGGATGTACGGACACCTCTGCATACTTGAAACTCTATACTGAAATTTTTTTAAATTAGCTAACATATTTACCTGAAAAATAGCGAAAAAATTCAATTTTCCCTATCGAGTAGCATTCTCCAAATGGTACAGTCAATTTAAAATTCCTTATTATGTAGTTGCTAGTTTTGGTAAACAACCAATATAATTTGAATTTAAATTGATTACTTTACAACGCTCTTTTTATTATATTAAGTACATTTGTTGATATCAATGTAAATTTGTTAAAAATAATTCGATAACAATTTTAAAAAAACAAGTTGACACAGGAAAAAATAAAAAAGTTATAATATTTATTTGGATAAAAGCTTATTTATAAAGTGCAAAAATAATAATGAGAGATATTAAAATAAAGGCGTAGCAAAAGTATGAGAACATTCAGTTTTCGATAATATTTTTTCAGGAGCAAGGTATAAATTTTTAAAATTACAAACAAACCCCAAACCAATATTAACCGAACGCATCCGTTGTAGGCTTGAAACAAATCGGCACGCAACCCCCTGTCTTAGAAGATAAACATTTTCAAATGCAAGAATAAACAGCTATAATCAACTTATTTTTAACATAATAAATTTGAAATTTGATCTTCCTTTAAATTTTGTCTAACCAAACGGGCCTAATGCACCTGAAAAAATTAACATGCGTTAAAAACAGGTCACAGTTTAACGCACGTATTATTGCCAACTTAAGTGAATCCGTTATCTATTTGAAGTAATTTCAGGATTAATTTGCGCCGCGTAGAGTATACCACATTTTCATATCAAAAATTATTAAACTACATAGTATCTATTAAATATTGTTCGACACAGTTTGTTCTAAAAACCATAAGGTAATGCATTATATTTAGCAGGTACATAGTTTTTGTTATATTTAAATTAGTTGTGTTGTATAAAGAAGTTGTTCATCTTCCAGCACGTTCACATTATTAATTAATAGTAAGTCAATTCATTGTTTTTGCATACCTTAAAACCATGCTGGCTAAGTACTAACACACAGTATTGATAATTTAAAATTTTATAGTAGCTACCAACTAAATTGCGTATCGATCAACAGGTAGACTAATATAATTTACTTTAATTTTAATTAAATGAGCGTAATACCTACATCTTACGTATCACTGGTTCACCTTGTACATTTGTTGCAACTAAATATCTAAATACAAAAAAGGTTTTTAAATTTTAATACGTTATGTCACGAAGATATTTTTAGCAAGTTTTTTTAAATCAAACTTACACGAATAACTAGGAAGTATACATTGTATAAGATGACACACCTTTTGTACATGCATATTTGATACAAATTAAACAAGCACATAATATTCATTTTACCAGAAAGATCCACAACTCAAGGTGAATTATGAGTAAAAATTTTTGAATCTTTTATTGCGGTTTGCATTATGCAGCACCGTATTGAAAGGTAGGTGCATTCAAACGGCCGCGCCCAGTACCAATATTCGAAAAAGTTCCTATATTTTGTTTTACTTGCATCATCGCCAAAAGTGTGTTTTCGCGAGAAGAAAGAAGAGTGGTACCTTTTTTATAATCCTGTGTTGAAATAAAAAATACAAATAATCGAAGTGTGAAAAGAAATATAAGAAGCGCAAAACTTTACCGCAAAAAGGCTGTAATTCGAAAATATAGAAAGCTTCTTAGCGGCATTTTTGGCGTAGTATATTATTCATATCAGTAAAGTTTTCAACACTATGAGTACTATCTTTTTAGAAGAATATATTTCTTGATCTTGTATGTGTATTAACGAAATGCTAACTAAAAATAGCCTTACTACCCTTTTCACTAATTCGGTTTAATCTGTACGAAACTATTTTAAATTTAAAAATAGTAATTATTCTCTATGGTAGATGTACAGAAAACGAATACAAGAAATCTCAACTACCTACAAATTAAATTATTATTTGGCAGTTTTCTTTATCTACCCTTGCCGTTAGAATGCCACTGGTTCTATTATTTTTAGTCGATCAAATCGCACTTTGATTTGCTCTAGAAAAAGATATAAAACTTTCTATGTTAACTAACTAATTTAATTTCGTTTTAAATTACTTTGTTATATGTTAAAAATAATTATTTTGAGCAACTTTTCTTGTTTCTAAAATGGTAAAATATTTTAAATATTGCATTAAAAGTTTCACTAAAACAATTTTTTAAGTTTCCATTCGGTAGAAAGCTTTTATTAGGCACTAGAAGAAAGTCGAAAGCTTCTAGCTTCTACCCATATTGGGAAATGGTATGCTGACAGGAAGAACGAACATTTAAACGGTACATCGTTGTTTGCATAATAATTATTATATCTTTTTTAATACCATACAATAAATGTTTATATTTGTTCTTTTAGAATTCCCCCCCCCCCCCGTGGTCTATGCTTTAGGTTTTGTTTACATAGTTATATTAATAATAAATAATCGTATTGTAGATATTTATAATCGAAGGTTTCTCTGGCAAGCGGAGGTTAATCCTACTAGTACGAGCCTGGGCTAAACGCCGAGTTACCGCCAAAGTTTTTTTTAGAAATACGCATTGTTTACAAAATTCATATCCGCAACTAAAGACTGTCTTGCACGTTGACTTTATATCACAACAATGTCACACAATAATTAACAATACCTAAAAAAATTTCTTATTTAAAAATTTTATTATTATAAAGATTATGTTACATAAATATGTATACGCATGTTTCATGAATTATAACTTATGAATTGTTATCTTGACCATGGTTACCATGGTAACCCTGGTACCAGTGGCGTAACTACCAGTGTTCGATCGAACAAGGGCCCGGCTCTGCCACGATCAGAATTCAAATGTTTGTGATTTTTAGCACTAAACAATAAAAACATCGCTAAAATCAGAAAATATGCGTCACATTTTCAAAATAAGGTGTCTGCCACATTTCTCATGTATTTTCCAAAAAAAAACCTTTTTACCTTTAAATTACCTCGGCTGGCTCAGTTTTTATCGGTAGCAATAAAACGCTCAGTAGTGAGTTCCTATGGGTCACCCCGTCTGTCTTGCGAGCAAATAAAAACTCTTAATTTTGAATAACGAAAAATGTTTTTATTCAAAGGAAAATTTTTGTAGCGACAAATTTCGCTATTAGGCTTTATCGTGTAATTTGTGTTCGACCACTGAATTTGAAATTTTATTTACTGTATTAAAAAAATTTGCTAAATTTTAATCTCATTTGTCGTTAAGTGATAATAGTGTAGCAAATAAAATTTTATAATGTTATACAAATTTTGGTTAAAATTTTTTTATAATAAAATGTTTTTACAATTGCACTTTTCAATTTTTAAATACCTTGTATAAATCTCGGGCGCGTTCGTGAGTGCGGCTTCTGTACGTTGCGGCTACCACATGTACTGTAGTTACCAATTTCTTCAAACCACCTGGTGTAGTTCTAATTTTTCAACTCGATTTGATTGCAATTTTCAATCTCAACACCGTTGATGCTGTTTTCAATAATATCCAAATAATTCAACTGAAAACTCAACGTAGGTACGTAAATTTTCATTGGCATCTAAATTTTTATCATTTCCAATATATGGCGTCGCGTCCTTATCTAACCTTGGTAATATTTCACTTAATGAATTTCTCAAATTTCAATATTTTTCAGCAATTTTATACTGAAATCGACGACTCGTCACAAATATTCGCTTCTATGGCTCGGAAACTAATTTTTACTTATAAAATAAGTAAAAATTACACAAATCGCAAATCAAAACGCACTAACGCAAATCTAAGCGTCTGGCTTCATCAACGCGCTCAGGAAGACCTCCTGCGTTCAACCTCTAGAAAATTCATACCCGGTAAGTTTTTCAATCACGTACAGGATGTTGCACAAATTAATTTCTCTTCTTTTTCGTAGATGGTTATCGAAGCCCAACACAAATATCACTATTCCACGTTTTATAAATTATTACAATTAAAATGTGTCACGGAGGTGTTTAAAGTAGTAAATTTAGCCTTTTTAATTTTCCTGTGAATAAATTAGAACGCATTTGCAGTACTTAAAACAAATAATTGACCACGATCTGGACTTGCGGGTTGACTGCACAAAAAATCACCACAGTATGTATATTTACTGTCTGTTTCGGCTTTCGTTAAATTTAACTTGAAGCCGGTATCGATAAAGATAAAACGAACCGTAAAAGTAAAATTTCGCATCTGATAGCAATACAATAGGTAATAAAGAAATAAACTCTCATCCTTAGCCCTTAGTAGATTCCGAAAAAATCCTTTAACAGTTAGGGCATATTTTGATTTTTATTTACATCACATTGCAGTTTGTTACAGTATTTATGATAAGAACCAGTTGATTTGTTTTCAATTGTTTATTTTAGAATATAATTTATTAAAACCGTCAGGTATGTTTTGAATAAAATTGTTGACTTTCTGTTAACTGTTTTTTAACCGGTAGCTAATCTCTAGGGTGATTTAAATAAAACTAATTAATAATATTTATTATATTTTTTTCATAAAAATTAATTTAAAACAATCGTTCCGCTTATAAAAAAGCCTGTTTACATTATAAAATTTTCGTTAAAATTTTCATAAAAATTCTTTAAATTTGTAGATTTTGCAGATTATTATGTTTACGCCTTTATCACCAAACACATTTTAAAACTCACTATATTTTACGTAAAATTTTAAGGAAATAGGTGCTGATCTATTTTTTAAAATTCGTTAAAATTTTAAGGTGTAAATAGTGAAATTTTTGTCTTGTTTTAATTTAATATCATTTAGGAGCCCGATTTTAGGGCCCGACAGTAGGAAACACAGGATCGTAGCTGCTTTGTTACGCCACTGCCTGGTACTATCTGCAGATAGTAGTTTCTTAAAAAATTCCAGCTTCGAATCATATAAACTTCACATACTTAGTATATTTGCAACTGGAATCAATTTACGATAAGCCGATATCGAAAATGAAATGTAAAACAAAATAATATATTATTTTAAAATTGTATATTGATAAATATAGACACATAATGGTGTTGGTTATTAGTTTAAGAAAACAACCATAATATGTTATTTTTTTTTATATAATAATAAAAAGTATTATATTTTAAAATAATATAAATTGGTATTAATTTTGATAAAAAGCCAATACGTTTTGCTTTTATCCCTGACGATGAACTAATCAAGTTCTAAACGTCGCACAAATATTGCTGTAGCACTGACCTATCACACTGAATTTAAATTTAAATTTAAAAAAAACTATTTCTATGCATTTCTTTAACCATTGATATTTTTATCGTATTTTGTTTTTGAGTTGAGACGTCATTGTAAATTTTTTAAACGGCAACCTTTATTTTTTTTACGGATTTTGCAAGATAATCGGTCCTAAAGTTACAAAAATACATTAAATTTTTGCTGTATTTTGCTGGTACGCGTAATTGGTTCTTTATTAGAATATTTATTATCGAATAAATTGAATAAATTTTAATTAGGTACGAGGTCTGTTCTCAGACAAGCGAAAAACCATTTTAAATCGTTAGAAACAACAAAAATAAAAAACAAAACTTGATAAAAAAATGTAACTGGCAGAAAAAATTTGACATTTAAAAAATAAGGCTCTATATTCCGCATGTATTTATATTATGTACATTGCACATGAACTTACAAATTGAAATAAATTGAAGTACAAAAGAGGGTTGGTTATAGCTTACCTAAATCTATAGATAAGTATTTATCAAAAGCTTCTTTCTATTGTCGTAAGAAAATATAATGTGATAATCATTCGGAGGTTTTAAAAAGCTCTAACTTTTCTTTCTTCTATTCAAAATTATTTATATGAGAAGCATCGCAGCCTCCTTTTGAATGAAGCGATTAAAATGTGGGTTACTACTAAATATATTCTGAAGTGCATGTCTGAGGGCATTACATCCAAGTGTAACGGAGTAACACAAAATACCGGAAATTAAGTTTGTTATTTACGAAACAATGTGTAAAAATCGTGCTCGCAACTGGTCTAGAGCGATTAGGTCGAAGAACTCGCGACCGGAGTCGGTACGTTACTACGGTTACGGTTCGAGTGCGATCCTCGATCCGGATTTATTCCCGTAACCCTAGACTCTGCTTTTCCAAAAGCAGTGACAAAGTAGTATAACAAACAAATACCATTGACTGCAGTCGACCAAAAGTAGTCTCTAAATTTTTCAAATGAATGTCGACGTACCACCGTCTGCTCTTAATTCTTAATTCAAATTGGGAATTCAAAGTGAGAAATGTACATGCAAAAACATTAACTAACTGTAAAGCTACTAATTTGTTAGTATTTCTGTAGCCGTAAGCCGTAAGTTTTTATACCATCATAATAATAACTGCTAAACCTGTTTTAAAATTATTGTTTTTTTCTAAAATAGTTTATACAATTTCAATTTATAATTTTATTATTGTATATGCGGTTTGATAAATAGTTAAAGTTAATAATAAATAAAAATAGCATACATACATACATATAATTCGTAAGTAAAGTTGCTTGCGTCCTTGTTGTATAATATACTATTTTTTATAATGAAATCAGGTTTTATCAGTTTTCGTCTTCTTATTCTTTTCCTTCCACTCTTATTTCAAAAAGTGAGGTTTTCAGTTGTCTTCCCGAAGGTTTATAGATCCATATTTAACATTATGTGATCAGGATTAAAACCGAATGCACACAAGGTGGTATTTTGCAAATATGACTAATACTGAAAACATCTTCGTTTAAGTTAAGAAAAGGCATTAACTTATTTTTTAATTTGAGAAAGATTACTTGGCATTTACCTCGGTGGTTTGTCATTGCTTTGTAAAGTAAAGTTTTTATTTTGTTCGAAAACCAACCTTTTTTTTGTAGCTCTTTATTTATTTAAAATTGTTCAAGTTTCTGTAGTCATAGCGGCCCCCAAAGGCATATCAAAGGTAAATACTGCTGCGACGAACGATTCTTAGCCTAGTTTTACTAAAAATTGTAAATTGAGGTGAAATGTAGTGGAAGTAATAAAACCCAACAGACAAATTTATAGTTATTTTTAACTTCTAGGCGATTGTTTTTCAAACACTGTTAATATTTAAAAAAACTTTATGAAATGATTTTTTCAAATTTAGTATTATATAAGTTGTTAAGTTCAAATTGAACTTTTTTCACGGGATATAAAAAATTGCAAAAGTGCAGTGCATGTGAGGTATATTAGGGTGGTAAGCAACATTTACAACTTTGGAGGACTTTTTAGTCATTAAAAAAAGATAGTAAATCTAAATGAACATCTGAACAGCTCTACAAATTTAAAAAACATTGAGAATTTTTTTTTATTTTTTTAGTTGCTTCCACCACATGCTCCTATATTTTATGTAATACCATAATTTTAACTAGAAATGCAAATTTACATACGATTTTGCTGTTTAATTTTTCAAAATTTATATTTTTGTCGAGGTAAAGTTTTAGTTAGAGCATGTGGACTCTATATAAATAATATTGTTGTGATAGTACTACAACAGAGGTTAGCCTTATTCCTAAGTTTCTCCTTCAGGTTATGTATATCTGTGTCTGTATATAGATAGATATCTAATTATAATAATCAAAGAATTCTAGCGGTGCACCAATTTTAATTCTTGATTTTCTTCAACTTGCTGTTCATTACAAGCATTTTCGAGTAAGCAACATAAAATTATGCAAGATAGGTAGCATTTATATAATTTTTTTATATAGCATTAGGTACCTATATCATTTACATGCACAATCAATCAATTTATTAATTCACATTGCAAATTGTGACCTACATAATTTGCAAAATGCGTTACACATGCTCTAAAAAATCCGATCTTTTAAAGGATTCGATATCATCTTATAAAGTCATAGCATTTTTGTATATTATTTTATTTATTGAGATCATTCACAAATAAAGAAATAACAACAATAAAACTAGACTTACGAGTTTAACCCTACATTTAATAGTTTTTTGCAGTCGAGCGTTTTCTTTGTTCATTTTATCGACAATCACTCGTTAATCCATCAAGTTTCATTTTCTTTAAAAAAGATCATAACGTTAACACAGCTTTAGGAAATTTAAACATCAAAAATTAGGACACTACTGAAATCATTATAGAAATGTGTGTTACTAGATATAACTTGAAAGTTGGCCGTTGGACGTCGCGGGAGCGCCACTATCTTACCGAAAGCGTCGTGCAGTCTGCCACAATTCGCGCTTTGTTTTACGAAACCTTTATTTTGATCTCTTTGTGTGCAACCCTTTTGCAATAATGTCACATGCTACCCTATTTAACGGGCCACTTACAATAAATTCCTTTTCGAGAGCTTAATTTAGAAGCTCACATTCTGTATCAATTTAGTAATAATTTTTAATTGGCATTTAACTTCATGTGGGTGGATGCGTGTTCTACCCTTAAAGTAACATTTGTAAAGTTAATTTTAGAAGACATTTTGAAATAAAATTGGCAACTTATTTATAAGCACACGGCGGCATGTGAAATAATTAAATTAACGTAATTTAATACAGTAAAATTTTTTTCTTTTTCCTAAAAATAATACATTATATAAATCATTCCCCTTCGACAAATGATAATATAATACTATGTTACGAAGTTCCGGAAATGCACTCGGATTCCCCATAGGATAATAATCTCCCACCCAAACACCTGTTTCAAACCAACAAAGGCATCGCGACGCCGTGAACGCCGATCGAATTTTATGCGTACGTACAATTCAAACTAAAAACGTCACAAAACGGGTTGGTGAAATTTTTTGCAAATCAATTCTACCCCGTTTAGCACGCAAAATTTAGCATGTGAATAGTCGAGAATATCGATAATTTGAATGCGAACAATACGAAACAAAAGATTGTCAAAATGTGTAGTCAATAAGTAAAGAATATTAGGAAAATATTTGTATACACTCGAAACTCACCTGTCCATTTTCGATAAATTTTTAAATAATCCGAAATCTTTGCGAACATTGAAAACTATCTCGAAATTTCTACCGATTGCGTTTGCCGATATTACGGCAGATATTTCGAAAAAAGTGTAAAATATTTAAAAAAAAGTTATATACCGTTACTAATGACTACGAGTATTTTGTGTGTGAACTATCTAACCATACTATGCGTTTCTACGATGTCGGTACGATGCAATGCGTCAGTTCCTTGTTTTGGTCCCCCTCTACTGTTCTTACCACGTGACTTTATATTAAGGGTCAAAGTTAAGTTCCTACAGTCCCTTACCCTTAAAATACACCCCCATATTTACAAAAATTAGTACAGTGTCTACAAAAAATGTAGGCACCAAGTTTCACTTTGTAAGCAACTCAAAATTTTGAAAATTCCGGCACTACAGTGGTGGCAAACGTAAAGCATATTATGGACTACTATGTCGTAAAGCAAAATTATTGCGATTTCACCAACTTCAGTTTTTGGCAAACTAATTTAATATAGCAGCAGTCGTTCAATTAATTCAAAATTTTGCTTAGAAAGTGTGAACAGAATTATTTGTTTGAACCACTGTGTTAGATCGATAACCACCCTTACATCTTTTACGAATGACTCGAATGGCATCTCGTCTCTTGATTACATTACATTACATCGAAAATCAAAGTTGGGGTAATAATAAGGAAGTTACAAAAATAACAGTCGAAACTTTTAAAATAAAAATTTCTTCCATTTGCTGTAACGTAAACCATTAATGCAGGTATTATTTTTTATTATTTTTGTAATAATTACAATAAAATACTGTTATAATAATTAGAATATACGAGAAAATTAATAAAATATTCAGTAAAAAGCAACTTCAATATTTACAATAAATTTCTAAGCTAACAATAAATCAATTTAACATTTCAGGGTTGGTCAAAATTAATAAATTAAAGGAAATTTAATCCTGTTTGATGACAAAAATGTATTTTGATTAATTGCTTTTTAAATGCTTTAGTAGTTTGCTATGCTCAGTTCATCAACGTAATATTAATATAAAGTATTAAATATTAATATTAAGTATTTCTTTGTGGATAAATTAAATAATTGTTTACTGTGTTTAGTCAACGTTAACTATTAATAATATATTATTTTATAATATCGAGGGCACCAAATTAATAATGTTCAACCCTGTACAACAATAACAAACTATTAAAGCTTATTTACATTGTTCGAATATAAATAAATATGGCACAATTTAACATTGATGGTGCGTAATAAATAAAATTGCAACAGAATATAAAATATTATACACATAACACTCATTTTTAAATACCATGTTTTACATTTTACAAAGAAGGTATAAAATACTTTTCGAAAATTGTGAGCAACTTCTACTTTGAACTACGAAATATTGTTCCCTTTGAAGTGTCTGTAAAAATATATAAGGATATTAAAAAAGTACCTAACTTCCGATTACATTTTGCATAAACGTCGGAAGTTGTATTTCTGAAACCACTCACGTATTACAATGAGGCTTAAATAAAGGAACGACATGTATATTATATATATTTATCGGCAACGAAGAATATTTCATTTTTGTAATTTTTTTAATTTGAGAAAATTTTGAATTTTAATAAAAAATTCAGATTTCGTGTTTAGTTTTGTACTTTTTCGATTAGGTGTATATAGTAGAAAACAGGAAGACGTATACCTATCCGTAATTCTTTAAAGCTTTTTAGAAAAAAATTGCTTTTCTTAAATAAATGTTTGAGGAGCTATTATTTAAGAGCACATCTTTGTTCATCATATGAGGGTAGTTAAATATTTATTTTAAAAATTTCAAATTATTCAAACCTCGTGAGATCAATAATACAAATGCCAATTAAAAATACGTGCACGAAGTTAGTTTAACCATGTAAGCAAACAAACATAGAATACCCAAAAACAGAAATTATTGTCGAAAAATAATATGAATATTTTAAATCAAAATTTGTTAAACCTCTGATGACCTACTTCACCGATCCTTTTTTTTTCAATATATTTTACAAACTATACTCGTATGTGCTAACTTCACGCACGATCAAAAAATATAAATTATTTAATCGTTTTAATAAAAAAATTCCGCATTTTCGCTAATCCATAAAATTGAGCAAGTTTTAGAGCAATCTTGCAAGTTTTCCGGTATTACAAGACGTATTACTCGATGGATTTTATATTGTGCCATGACAATAATAATAAAAATGCTTTTTCCTACAAACGTAAAAAGATTATTTCCGAAATGATTTCCTATTATGCCCTAGTGCCTAAAGGTAAATAATTTATGGTCCAAATGTAAATGTAATTATCACTTTTAGAGCAGTAACACCATTTCAAGTGGCAGGTACCTACAAGCGGAAGTAATCTGGCGTTTAAAAAATTTATTATTTTTCAGTGGCGGTTTTAAGGAACAGGCAAGGTAGGCCCGGCCTACCCAAAATTGAATGTAGATAAATAACAGTTTCTTTATGTATAATATAATTAATATTTTAATATAGCGGACAATAAATCTTTGTAATTTTTCATTATTTACACTTAAAATTGCAATTACAGCTGCAAAAATGAGCGCGTTTTATATTTTTATTTGTATCTGCTTCAAAGTATTATAGCGTAGGCACTGGCCTAGCTTGGTCCATATAGCGCAATGTAACAGTAGGACCATGACGCCAGATACAGCAATACTATAGCTTCAATAGCGTGCGCTTAGGCCCGGGCCTACCGGATACTTGCAGTTATACTATGATACCACGTGATAAACAGTTTTTCTTATCGGACATATGCGATCGGTATTTTAAAACTTTTTAGATGACAAAAAAGAAAATTTATCACAAATTAATCGATAGTTTGCACTTTGTAGTATACTTTTATTATTGCAAAAATAGTTTAAGGGGTAGGTTGCTATTGCTAAGAAAAATTGCTATTGCTACAATGTCCCAAAATCGTCTAACTTCACTTGAACTGTTATCAATACAAAAAGATATAAGAAATTATAAATAACTCAAGAAAATATTCTCACCTTCCGCAGTTTTTATCTATTCGTAAAATATTGCTGGCCTACCCAAAATTTTTCTCCACGAGCCGCCACTGTTATTTTTACGTTTGTAGAAAACATCTTGTATAAAATGGACAATACAATTTTTCAACTAGTTGTGTAAATAGCTATTAAACAATAACCCTCGCAAATGCCAAAAATAGAATTGTTACATTGAGCAAGAAGAACCAAAAGGAACTTCGATCACAAACATTAAATTAACATATGTAATACTAAAGTACACGTATAAAAATTTTGATTAATACTACTTACTACACTTTTTGGAAAACATCCAAGAGATTAATTTTGCTTTAGTAACAAATCAATTTCGAATAAGTCACCAATGCAAAATATTAATTGTACATAATATTATTTACTCATAATTTACAAAATAAAAATTTGCTTCTTGCGGTTACACGCATTTTTACGTCTAAATTTACTCTGCGAACATAAAACATTTGGCGCCGAGATAAAGGACGCCGTTTAAAATTCCTAGAAAATTACAATAAATTCTTTTTTAAATGGAATACAAAATTTCAATTTATCGTTGTTCTTGGTTATATCGGGATGGCTTGTATAAAATAGTAGATATATGTATTTATTACCTACATGTAGGTCGGTTTAATTTTATAAGCCCTCTTCCATATTTCGCACAAACATACGGTCGAATGGAAACGATAAAATATTGCCAAAGGCATAGAAACGTGAGTAATAATGGTCCATGCCCACAAACCATAGAAATGTAACTGAATAGGATGAGAGTCGGCTCGAGATTTTTCCAAAGTGTTAATCAACCACATCGCCAAATTCGTTACCAATAAAAATGTTACAATTTCTCTTCCCGGCTTCCTTTTAATTTGATCCGGCGTTACGCAGGATCGTCTCGAAGCGTCCAAAACAAAAATAGTTTGAAATGTGGTTTGCATTAGTGATGCTAAGGCTGTTATTAATACCAATATTGTATTCCTTTCTACCGTAAATTGTCCCCCAATTATCGTGAACATACTATAAATGTACATTCCGGTTTGAGCACCTATCAGCAAAATATTATCCAATTGTATATTTCGCGTCCCATCAAATTTCAATTGTCTAACCTGCCACATACCGATGATTGTGGCCAAAGTGGTCATGCCGTACAGGGTTAATTCGCAAATGTTAACCTCGATTACGGCTAGTCCGGAGAATTCGGACCGCGAGATTAAAACAAAAAATAAAATAAGGGATATGATGGTAAGGACCAAGAAGAGTATTCCCAAAAACAAACCCTTGTGAGCGCGAGCGCAATCGACCGAATAATGGTGAGGACTTTTTTTATAGGCAAATTCTGGTACGAGTTTTCCAGCATTCGTGTTCGTTGGAGGTAATTTTGATATACTCTTCCACATTACGTACAATATTGCGGCACATATTAAGCTATACTCGATGGTGCAAGGAAATAAAAATGGCGAGGCATCCTGCACCAGCGTACCCAAAACATTTGTGCGTCTACATTCGTAAATACGATGAGGTCCTTTGAGGCCTCTCGCTACAATATGATGAGTTTGGTGTTCGGATAGCGGTTCTGAATTTGGTAAAGTGATGACGTTGTTTCTTAAGGAAATGCGATGGGAAATGCGCAGAGTGTTATTTTCGGGATTAAAAAATGTGAGTATTTCGTGTTTGGTTTCCTGTACAAGAACGTTAAGCCAAACCGATAAATTTGTTCCTATCATGTGCATTAATCCAAATCTTGCCGCAAGTTTGTGTTTGTATACTTTCATTTGCTAAAAAGAAAGAAATTACATTTTTGTAAAAATTCTCAAAAGATGGGCTTACCTCGTTATTTAAAAATATAAAATACATCTGTATAAAAATAAATGCCATTCTGGTGGCCGGTGTCAAGGCAAGAAGAACGTTGTGGCATTTTGTATTAGTTTCTAGTTCAAAATATTGTCCAAACTCTAGCCCCGAGTAAATCATACTTCCAATACCGAAGGCTGTTTAATAAAAAAATTATTTATAAGTAAAAATTTACGTTATCCGTATAAAAAAATCATACCAACTGCACCCATTCTTAGGTAAAAACTTCCGTAGTGGTATTGTTTGGGTGCCGATGGTGGTAAGGATCCTCTTCTAGTGGGACGGTACATTTGAGAACTCACAGTTTCGGCAGTTGTGTCTCCAGAATCTTCCTCTGTATCGGTTTCTGAATTAGAAATACTTCCCTCTTTTTCTGATTTATTAGCTTCTGTAAGTTATGTAAAAGTAGAAGAATTATTATTATAATTTAATATTAGATCTTGACGAAAAAGTTTATTCAAATTGATTGTTGATTTATTGTCCTATTTTCGATTGATTAGACGCAAACACTTTATATTTGTACGTAATATAATATAATGTACCATAATATTATATTTATCACAAAAATTCAGGCTCGGACTGGCCATAGGGCAGATCGGGCAAATGCCCGATGGGCCGTCTAACTAGTGGTTGATTATATCGCGAAAAAAATTATGCAATTAACAAAAACCGTTCAAATACAACGTAATATATTAATGTCTACCAGCTATTTCTTATCACTTGTGCGCAGTGGCGTAGCCAAGGAGAGGGCTAAGGGGCTATAGCCTCTCCCCAGACACTTTCTTTTTTTATACTTAAGGACTAACAGGGATGGCCCGGCGCAAGGGGGGCGCAGGTAGGGGCGTGTTTACTAAAATTTTAAATATAAAATAACTTCACTATGGATAATAATTAGCAATCAGTTTTAATTTTTAATCTTAATGACTGCTATTTATTGAAAATAAGAGAAGGTATACTATAATAAGAAGATTGACAATAAAAATCAATGATAAATCTTTCGGAAATGCCGTTCTTTAATTCTCATTTCAATTTAAGGTAGGTAACAGTGGTACCACAATAATTATACTCAAAAATAAGATAATCACGTGTCTTTTTTCGAAAAAAAGACACCCGTGTTTAAAAGAAAGAAATGCATATCCACATAATGATAATAAAGTTGCCCAATTGTCGACAAAATACAAAGTGGTGATGACATTGTAATTTTTTTTTTTTTATATTAGTATGTGATTCTTTTCATTTTGCATGCAATTCAGTTCAGTATTTTTGTGAGTGCATTTGTTTTTCATTTTGTTAGATGTATTATAAGTCCAAAATAATACTAATAAAAAATGTCTTTCACTATTAGAACTAAAAAACAAAAACCAAACAAAATAACTATGTTTTTTTCATGAATTTTAGCCATTATAAGTTTTATAAAAAATCGGATGTGGCCATGCCCATAACTTTATCATACTTTTAAATAATAATAAATTTAAAAGAATTTAAAAAAAATATTATTTTGGAGAAGAATATATTAAAAAGTTAAAATTTTATTTATTTTTTTGCGTTTCCGTATACCGATTTTAACCAAAATCTAATCAGCTCTAAGTCTCAATATTTATGTACTAAATACAAAATTTTGTTAAAAAATTTCTATTCTTTCTTATTCTTTCTATTACTTTTTGAGGTAGCGCGCACACAAAATTTAACCACATACATCCATACACACATACACACATACATACAGACAGACATTTTTTGGAAAAGACCATTTTCCGCTTCTGGGACCCCAAAATGTCTAAATTCATCAAAATCTCAAGTTTTTTTTTCTGCACGATTACAATACTTTCTCAGACTTCGTATGATAAAGTAAAAATAAATATGTTAAGTGCACATGTAGCGTTTCTGTGGGAAGTAGAGAAAATGCCCGGGCCGGTTTTAGGTCCCAGTCCGGGCCTGCAAAAATTATATAGAAAATTGTTCAAATTTGTAATGCAATAGAAACTTTAGATTCAACTTACTCATTTGTGCTTCTTCGTCTTTCTTTCTCTGACGTTTATCTTTCAATAACATGGTGTACATGTACAAAAGGAAAAACATACTTCCAATATAAAGATACAGATAATATATTTCATAAAACGATGGAGGGATGTAGGTCGATATAACTTCTGCCATCGGAAAAGCCGTTCCCATTACAACCAAGAGCTTTCCATACAAGGCCGATAGAGTTGTTGCTAAAGCGTCTCTGGAAATCAAATCAAATTAAAAATAAACGTTAATCAAAAAATAATTAATTTCCTTGTACTGTGTGTCATATTTTTTGCCAACGCAATATAATTCAACCGCATCAATTATCTCCTATTTATAATAAAATTTACGCCCGAAGGTTGTTCCGATATTCACCCTTAAATGTATTGTGTAAAAAATAATGTAAAAAGCACCGAAAAAGGAAATTTTTATGGCCTAATGTATTTTTGCTTCGTAACCGGAAAGTGTAAAGGAAAGCGACAGAAACGAGAAAGAAAATCAATAAAATTCTACTAAGGGAAAGAAACTTGAAAAATTGGGGATGCAATATAAGAGATCATCACGCACATAAGTGGAAGCATTATTTAAAAAACATTTTAGTGCATTTTTTCGCAACTCTTATACAGTGGCTTAGATGAGGGTGATAAATAGCTTATTAATAAATTGATGCGATGGGTAAACGGTATTCTTTTGATTTATTAAAATAATAAAGTCACATTAAACCGGAACCTACGCCGTTTATGCTTTTACGTTGCGACGAAACAAAACCCAACATAAGATTGCCACTTAGACACGCATTGTCGACGAAGTTTTAATTATTTTGCGCTGACTGCTGACGAAAATCGTACATTTGAAATTAAGATACTCACATGCCCAACTGTCGCCAAGTAATTTGTCTTTCGGCCATAGATTGTCTACGCATTACAGGAAAAGGTGGTGGGTACCCATAATGGTAACTCATGGTTGTTAGAGCCATCGGTCCCGGCATAAGTTCTCTAAAACGCAAATGACTTTCTTCTGGTAATTTATTTATTTTGTGCTATTTACCTTGGAGTTGGTGCAATTTGTACATTTTGTTTAACAACTTTGGTTGGAGACGAATGAGGACTTAACGTTTCCGGTGAAACAATAACTGCACTAGGTGAAGCCGGAGAAGGTAACAAGGGATCTCCAACCCCCAAAGCACTACTTCGAGTTCCACCGCTAACATTTTGAGGAGGAATTGTTGGCCAGCTAAAAGCAAAATTTATCAAATTCAATTGGAATAAAAAATATATTTTGAGAAAATCTTTAGGTACTCAAATATGTAAGTCACTTTTGCATTTCAAACAGTTTTAGGATAAAAAATTAAGAAAAGTAGTAGTTTACTGCGACAACTATGTATTTAATTGCCGGAGCTTAATAAAATTCTAATCGAATACCTGTTTGTCCTGTCTGATGGGAGCATATTGTGTCTCAAATTTCACAAATTGCGACGAACATTATTTCTCCCTGTGTTTTGCCTAGTCGATTAGGTGTAACACTAAATTTTCTGGGGTTAGACACTCTAATAGGAACAACTATTATTCCATTAACCAAATCGCCCTATTAACATGTTTGCATGGTACTTCCTATTATATTTATAATGCAAGTTAACAACGCATAAATAGTTTGCAACATCTAAACGCTATTAAATTTTCCAAAATAATTAACAAATAATTAAGCTATTTAGATGATATTGGCGGATCAAAAGAATAATTTGATTTTCTAAGGTTCAAATATATCCAATGGAAAGACAATCCGGTATACTGATGATGTTCGGGTTCGAAACTCTATAGGGCCGAAGCGATTGCTCTGTTTGAAAATATTTGAAATATTCAACGAAGTACAATGTATAATATTATATTTAAGCGTAATATCTAATTGCAAGAATAATCATACATAAACATAGGTATAGGTAACTAAATAAAGAATTAGTATATGTACAGGGTCGACGAACTTGATTATTCAATCGACCACGTTACTTCCATATTTTGAACAATTTATAATTGATTAATTTTGAAACATCGATAATTTACGAATAGTAGAAGAGTAGCATAATAAATTAATTTAAATTTTAAATATTTTGAAAATCAATTGCATTCCGACGAATGCAACTCGAAATAATATTTGTAACAAGAGTTAAGTTCAAGGATTCTATTTTTATCGCGTCTTTAAACTTGAATGTTTTGTAGTTACGCTTATTTTAATTTACCTCGTTCCTTCTTTTGAAGGAAGTGCGGTGGTGGGCGTCGCGGTTGCCGCAGTTGTGTCTCCTAAATCACCAGCAGAGGTTGTCGCCAATTCCTCGATGTCAGAATCGATGCCTTTGTCAAAATCCATATAAAAAGAATCTCTCGAATCGCTTGAGCCTCTTCGAAGTTTCAAACTTAAATCTGGCGAACTGTCTTCCATTTTTGATGATCTTATTATTTGGATCTGGACGAATCATCAGGAAATTAGTAAAGCAATTGTTTCAAATTTCATTTTTAAACATGAGTTATTATTCTTCGTAATTATTCATCTTAAGTGTGGTCGAAAGAAAAAAAATTAGGATGGTACAAATTTGAGATTTGTTAAATTATTGCTTGGTCGAAAATTGCCATTTTTAACATGAAGAGAGAGCGATAGAACATTTCTTGTGTTAAATATTGTAAAACTATTCACAAAGAAGTCACTTGATACTGAATAACACGCAACGAAAGCAAATCATTATGGAAGTCCCCTCCGAGATGTTCGCGGCCCTAATATCCAAGCACAACACGCCGCAGTCGCACTGGGGCCAACTCGAAACTAGGGCCAAAGACTCCCTTTGCTTTGATGCAGTTGTAGTGCAGCCGCGCGAACAAGCGGCATACCTATACAGGAAGGGGATGTAAATAGGGTAGGCTTTAGAATTGCCCAAATTTCAGAGAGATGACAAAAAGTAAAGCTTCCACGCGCAACTGCGCGAAATTAATTCACCTGACGTTTCTGCATCGCTTAATATTAATGAGTTATCAGGTACTTTCTATACAAGAAGAACCTCATCGTGATTAGGCATTTTCGAATTAAATACAAAATCAATAAATACGTGATTAATTCTAATAGAAGAAAAATCAATAAATATATAATGGTTATCTGAGATAGACCGAATCTCCTAAGGCAATTCTAAGCATTCGTCGGTTAAATAAAAATATTACCTTAAATACATAAATATGTAGGTATTAAGTATAATAAATTAATAATATTAGATTTATTTTAAAGTTACATATTTATACACATACAGGTTTCTATAATTTAGATTATATCGTCGAACTGCTAGAGGCCAACACATTCACCATAACTATACTAAAAAGAATTAAAAAAATTAAAAATTTTATAAAACCCGTACTCTAAAAAATAAACAATAATAAAAAATTCTTTAAAAAAAAAAAATCTCATAACTTTTTTTTTATATTCTAAATCTCAATTCTGTTTTCACTTATAGAATGCAAATACTAGTCGCTACAACATATTTTTTAGTAATATATAGGTTCTATTGCAGCTCCCCGACTAGTAGTATTTATATTGTATTGTTTAATAGAGGTGCATTATTTAGATCAGATTGAATGTTTAATAAAATGAAAAAATGAAGTTCTTTGTTCAAAAAATAATGTGGAAATAGATTGTGGACAAACAAATAAAACCACAATGTTGTGCTAGTCGACGTTTCGGATCATTTATTGATCCATCTTCAGGACTGTAAGCGGTAAATGTAATACAAAATGGAAGGTACAAAAAGTACGTGCCATACGCAAACAGGTGATAATCAGTTTTATCGTAATTGGCAACACGAATATATGCAGAAAACAGTGTTAAATAAAATCTATAAATAAATAAACTCTATAACATAATAACAGTAATAAAATTTTTCAAAATTAACGTGTAAAATTAACCGGAAGGGTCATCTCTGACGGATGACATACATACATTTTGTTATATTTATAATTGCATTTACCGCTTACAGTCCTGAAGATGGATTAATACATAGTCCGAAACGTCGACTAGCACAACATTGTAGTTTTATTTGTTTGTCCACAATCCCAAGAACTCCGTCTATTTCCACGCTTCTAAAAATTTTAATTTTTTGCTCTTTTGGTCAATATGTAAAATTTCATACTCCCTGTTTGTGGTTTTTGAAAATAATAATTTAATTGATAATAATATGATATACTATATTATAACGATATCAACGATAACAAACTATTTGCTAACGTTTTCGTTATAAATACCAAGATCATCAATAATTAGTGGCTATTTACCAGATGACAAAATGATATTATAAAGCAAATATAAATAATTTTCATAATTTTATTTAAAAATCTTAATTAATCTTAAGCCATAATAACTTTTAAATTATAATGGCATATTTTCTACAGTCAACATGATAGGCTAATAATTGTCTTCTTATTTACTATGTCTTGACAATTTTTCTGATAAATTGATACAAATTTTGTGATCTCTTCAGAAATTAGATGAATATCTTAGCCTTGATGAATTACCTTCTTCATTTTTTTTGTAATGGCTGAATTATATGTCCAGATTGACTTCAAAATTGATTTTTAACTATACGAAATTTTTATTTTGTTAGCCATGTCTTTTTTTTATTTTTAGGTTTAGTTGAACTTTTGCACGTTTTTTTTTTTGATTGTTCGACTGTCAGGCATTTGTCATCCAGATATTTTATGAGCTAACGTTTTTCGAGACCATCCTGTATATAACTACAATTTTTAGTATACCTTTTATAGTCGCCTTTATAGTTATTATCTCACTATCTTTTCCTTGGTTAGGTTTATAGCGATAAAGCTGATAATAGCAATATTTGCACTAATATTAATAATTTGTTTGCAAATAAACGACCATGCATAACATAGGTCTTATAACTTTGACTTTTTTTGCAAGTTTTACTACAACATTTTCAATTGTTCTTTTCATATTTTTTATTGTTCTTTTAATTATCAATAAAGTGACGAAACAGCCACAAATTGTGACAAGGAAAAAGAGTAAATTTGTAGAAAGAAGAACCAGTGACTACATACGTTCGATCGTTTTTGATGACGAATATAAATTTGGAACTTTACAGGTAATATTAAAAATGTATACATTTTTAATTTCTTACATTGGTGTAATTTTTTAGTCGAATGTCTTTGAAGAAGAGTTTAATGGCGGACATTTTAAAAAAGGATGTTAAGAAATATGTATCGAATTCGATAAATTATTTGTAAAATTTTAAGAGGCTTTTAATAAGCTCACTCTAAAATATATGCTTTATTTTAAATATATTACTATTTAGTAAAATTAATTGTATAGTTTTAAAATTGGCGCTGAATTTGACTTTGCAATAATAATTATTATTATTAAAATAAGATGTACCTTCGTATAGTACATTTTTAATGAAAGCTGTACAACTTGATTATCTAGTTTTGTGAGCTTGTTAATCACTTCTTCTTTCTTACTGCAAATAATCATCTTATTGCAATTGAGCTGCAAGAATGCGAACAGAGAATAACATATCTATCTATCTATCGTACTTATTGGTATACAATATTATAACCCACCACTGTTTTTGAACAAAAAAAATGAGTTCAGAAAAAAATACAAAACAGATGTCAAATGTCAAAGTGCATCGTATTTTCCATTATTTAACATTTTTTGCAAAAGTAGAAAACGACATAATATGCATATATTCTGGTTAAAAATCAATTAGTTCTGATTCAGGGGTGGCCGCATCGGTAAAGCTTAAGATTAATTAAAATTATTGGACTTATAACTTTCGTTACATAATAAACAATCGAGATGTAAACATAAACGGTAAGCAGAGTAAATAATTCAGAACTTGCCTAACGGTGGATTTTCCTTTTAACCCAATTTCGTTGAATATCAAGTTCAACAGTTATGTTGTCTTTACATATTAAAATGTTATGTATTCACTGTTTAGATTCTTATAGCAGCATCTCGTATTTAACTTGAAAAATTGCAAATTATTAACTACTGTTATTTAAATTATTACGTATCGTTTGCTTATTGTATTTATCTGAAGTTTTAATAAAATTAAAAAAAACTATCCAACTGAACAAGAAGATATATTTTATTTATCGGGTATTGCCTGTCTGTGAAATTAAAATCCAGATCATCCAGATCATGGCTTACGAAAGCCATAAAATAAATAATGAAGGAAAGTAACCAAAGAGGTGTTCAAAGCTTTAGCAATAATCATTATTGTTAATAAAGTTTATACTGCAAGTTCTTTGATTTTCCCTATGCCTAATAAAAATATAAAGCAATGCTATTTTCTTTCATTTTGAATTAAATTTAGGTCATCGATGTGTTAATTAATATTTTCCAAGATTGTGTTGCATGTACAGTTAACAGCACTTGTCCCGTTACTTCAATGAACATCGTTAAATTAGTTAGATTTTATATTATAATAATTAACATCGGGATAATGGACAAAAAATTAGCAACTTAAAATTAATAAATTTAATATAAAAACCGTCCATTTAATTTTTTTATTAGATGAAATTTTGCTTCGCTGACCACTACATACGAGCATAAAAAACAGTAAACAATGATTACTTTTACAATTAAATTACTAAGAGTAAAAATTAAAAGTTGTGTGAAAGCAATGCAAAAAGGTGAAAAAGCAAGCATATCGCGATTATCTTCACTGCAGAGGAATAACAAAAAGTGAGCTTTACAAAAACAGAAAAGTTTAGTTAATTTGTACTTTATTTTCAAAATAAAGCTTGCGACTACCAGAGAAAGTTCTATTTTTATCTAAATTTCCCCTTAATTACTCCCAAAATTATATAAGTAGGTACTAATAAACGAAACAATTCAAAACTTTTAAATTCTATTAAAATGATAAAATCGGTTGGACACGTTTTGTACCTTAATATAATAATAATAGTAACTATTATTATAATAATAATTGTTTGAGAAATACGATTTTACTGTTCAATGTATAGTTGCCAAGACAGGTAGCATGCGGAACGAATTACGTCTTTGCTCTTCTACTTTAGTAACTGAACAATTTAATGCATTAACAAATTATATCTAGATTTGCCCAAAAATACCGGAAGAAAGATATAATATGCTTTACTTCAATTTATTTATACATTAACTTTCTAAATAGACAATACGAAATTTAATATTTCAAAGCTTTGACTCTTTGTTTTGTTCTTTTTTTATTAAATTGGGTGCTTTAATTACGAATGAATTCATAGCGCTAAATTAGTGTCTGTTTTAATACTTTTTATAAGTTCGTTATTTGACCCCGGAATTTCCTCCGTATAACTCAACCAAGTTACACTAAGCCACTTATGCGAACAGTCTCTATTTAATTAGTTTAAGAAAAAATGTATTAGATACGAAAAGCTTTCGAAAGCCAGCCGTAAGAATTAAGTCGTAGCCACTTACAGTAATTTAATAGTAATTTTTATAATAATATATTAATTCATTTAATATTTTATATAAATTATAAAATAGGATGTGGAGTATTAGAGGAATATATCGATATGACCGATCGGTACATTTGTATATTAATTTAAAAATGGTCAGGCGTTTCATATTTTCAAAGACGACTGAAAAATAAATTTTTTATCTTGCTTTCCATTGTCGTATTTAGACTAGATTTTCGGGAGAGCTTTTAAAAAAATTTAAAAATAAATAGCTAATTTATTAAAATACAAAGGAAATTTTTTTTAAATTTTAAATTTTGTTATATTAATTTTTAAAATGTAATGTTTACAGAAAAGTGAGTAGAGAGATGGCGGAAACGACGGAGACCTAGATTTTGCTCTGCTGAATTTTTGAGTATTTTTGTGCAAGTATTTTTGCAATTAAGATTTTATTTTTGAGTTTTGTTATTGGAAAATTTTGTTTGCAATTGCAATTTTTTTATTATTTGAGTTCGATATTCAGAGAAAATTTTAAAAATAATTTGTCGAGGGAGCGACAAATTTTGATTACAGGCCGACTTCTGGGGGGCGTTTTTTTAATTTTAAAATTTGAATAAAAATCACAAACTAAATTCTTATTTTACCGATGGTGATGGTAAAATGTTGCCAATACGAAGAACTAAATTAAACCGAAAAAAAATTTACAAATCTTAAGCAATGTACATTTTTTATTCATAAAATTCACACCAAAATATGGGTTCTAAATGCCCACTCTAATTTATTGCGGAAGTGTTATTTTAATCTATGCTGCCCATGATGGTCATAAAATGTATGTTCCTTTTGAAATTTGGTTCAAACAATTTATAGCAATTTAAAAATTTTTTTCATAATAGTAAGAATTAAGATAAAATACCTATTTTATTTATTTCAATATAATTATTTTTCAAAAAGTCGAAAATTAATTAATAGGAGTAATAACTAACAATTAATTAAGTGGTCGCAGACTTTTACACAGTACTGTAAATATTTAGGGCATTTTTATATTTTTCATCTTCAGTTTTTATATTTTTGCAATTTAGTAGTAGGTGTATATATCGCCGGATATTAATACGAATTTCCGATTTTTTATATATATATAAAATAGCACTACAGGCCTAGTAGGCCCAAAGCTTGGTTTATCACTTCATTCCATTTCTTCCGGTCCTTTGCCTTTTCCTCCCAATCTCCCGCGTTTATCTCGAGCAAGTCTTCTTTTACCTCGTTGCTCCATCTGGTTCTCGGTCTACCTCTTTTTCTTACACCACCGAATTCTGATTTCCACACATTCTTTGGGGTTCTTCCGTCGCTCATTCTCACCACATGACCTAGCCACTTAATCCTCTGTGTCTTCACCACGTTTACGATACTTGGTTCGTCATACAGTTCGCTTAATTCTTTGTTTGTTCTTCTCATCCATTTGTTCTCTACTTTTTTTCCACCATATATCCTTCTCGGGATCTTTCTCTCCCATATCTCCAACATCATTTTTTCTTGACTTTTTAGTGTCCATGTCTCACAGCCATATATCACTGTTGGTCTTATTACAGTCTTGTATAGTCTCAACTTTAATGATCTACAGCAAATTTTACCATTTAGTACCGAGTTGATCGCGAAAGCACTTCTCGTTCCCGCCGCCAATCTTGCCTTTACTTCAATCTCGTTACCTGGCCTTTTTGAGATGATTGTTCCCAGGTACGTAAAAAACTCCACTTCCTCGAAGGTTAATACTATGTCCCCGTCAATTTTGATGTTCAGTGTCCTATTTGTCTCAAAAGGTTTATCTTCCCATGTCATGTATTTTGTCTTGTTCTCGTTCACCTCCAGACCCATCGTACCTGCTGCTTTCAGTAGTCTTTTTACGGTCTCTTGCAGTTCACTTTTTGTTCTGGTCAATATGGTCAGGTCGTCTGCGAAAGGCAAGCACTGGTGATTCCGCTGGTAGATTGTTCCAGTTCTGTTGATTCTCGCTTCTCTTATCACCCTCTCCAGTGCCACATTAAACAAAAACATTACTATTTTAATCAACTTTGCTGGTATTCCCAAATGATACATTGCCTTATAGAGTTCTTCTCTTTTAATACTATCGTAGGCTTGCCTGAAGTCCAAAAATAGTGCATGTGTATTCAGACCGTATTCTTGGCTTGTTGCTTGTATCTCTCTTATTACAAAAATTTGGTCTGTCACCGACCTATCCCTTCTAAAACCACTTCGATATTCACCTATTATCTCTTCTGCATAGGTTCTCAATTTGTTTTTAATACAGGTGGCCATGATCTTATAGGCGGTGTTCAACAAGGCAATACCACGATAGTTCCCACACTGTTTTCTCTCCTTTTTTATGTATTGGACAGATAAGCGCTGTTCCTCCTCCGTATTTTATCATTTCTGACTGTATCTTGTCTTCTCCTGCTGCTCTGTTGTTCTTCATGTTTCGTATTATTTCTAGGATTTCGTCTTTTGTTGGTGCTTCTATGTCATTGGTCATATTGATTACATTGTTCTTGATTTCCCCCTCTTTTTCTTCTCCACTTTCTTCCTCCTTGTTTAACAACTCTTGGAAGTATTCGACCCATCTTTCAATCACACCTTCTGTTGATCCAATCAAATTTCCATCCTTGCCTCTGCGGAAAGTTGTCTTTGTTTGGTACCCCTGTTTAATTTTCTTGACGCTTTGATAGAAGTTTCTTAATTCTTTGTTCTTGTATTTTTCCCTCGATTTCCTCTATCCGAGGATTCCGATTTTTTAATTTCGGATTTAATTTATTAGAAATATCTCCTTAGTTTTAATTTTTTACCCATAACCCCCCCCCCCCCCTCCGTCCTCTTTAAATACGGCCCTGTTGCCTTCTTAATCGATTAACACCTATTTCCAGTAAAACCACAACTTCAACCAAAAAACAATAATTTTTTCGAAATATTATTATTTCGGTCGGTAGCCAAGTTTCTCCAGTCAACTAATTTTTGATATTATTTTGTTTCTTTACTTATATTATATTATATAAATTCAGTCACTTTTCTTGTCGTTTCAGTTACTTTTTAAAGTAACTGAAGAAAATATAATTATTTATTGTACTGTTATAAAATTATTATTTATTGAACGAAAAATTAAGTCGATGAGTAACAGAATTTTCTGGAAAAACTTTCTATTTGAAATTGTTTACCCAAAACTGTGAACCCAATTAAGGCGGATGAAAACGATTAAATTTTGAAAATGTAAAGATTTTTGAAAAAAAAACAGTTAAGATATCCTTGAGTGGATAGTGGAAGATCCTTCTATTACAGATTCCACCAGTCAGGTCTACGTTAAATTACATGGTAATGCTCTCTCGCAGGTAAGTAAGTGGGTCATCATATATAAAGACAAGTTCAAGGTATTCCATAACATTCTTAGTGTGTTATTCTTGCAGTGTTGTTCATCTATTCCTACCACAATTATTATTTATTGCTGTTAGTGTTCTACATAAATATTATAACAAAAAGTGAGTATCGTGTTATGGTTTTATAATATTTTCATAAAATATCATTTGATTTTAAAGTGAAGTTCTCAAGTTTAAGAAGTTAGTTAGAGAGGTATACATTTTAAAATTCAAAAAAATATGTTCAATTGTGCTAATTGTTGGTGTAAAATGTATATGCACAGCAAAGTATTGTTGGAGAAACATGCATATTTTTTAACATCAATGTTGATTGATTATTTTCAAAATGTTATATATTATTTTTAAAATATCTAGGTGTCACTTTTTTTGTTAAAGAAAATTAAAAATTCGCTTGCGCTAACCATTGGCCCACTTTTGTGTGTGACCCCAAATAACGCGAAATTTGTGTATTTTTACATAATTTCTTCGTCGGGTTGTACAGAAAAGTAAAAGAAGTTGAGGCGAAGCGCTAATTAAACTGCATCGTTAATACCAATTAAATTTAACAAGTTAGGTACCGTTATAATTTGGGTATGGTAATTATATTGTATTATTTTGTTAAAATATCGTATACGGGTTGACAACCGGTCAACAGGAGACCTAACGTAAGTTTAAACCGTCGAGAATGCGAAATGGTAATTTAAAAATGTTAACTTCCTGTATAGATAAAAACGTCTTTAACTTTATTTTGAGTACTAGCAGAAAGACGTGCAGACAAGTAAAAATTAAATGTAACAATATAACATTTTTCCTATTCTTTTGGATCTGCTATTGCGAGATTTTACAAAAACGCAAGGTCGAGGAACATTAAAAGCTTAAGCCAAAGATAAAAATTATATTGTGCAGTACCGAATAGGCCGATGACTTGTTGATATAATTACGTTAGCTTTCTTCAATTGTTTCCCAAGTTACGTATAATATGTAAGGTGATTAATATTGAATAAGCAATTTTATGGCTGTGATCAAAATATTAGTTACATACCGAAGACACAAAGAACATTGTTGCGTCTAGAGAGCGCAATTAAAAAATTATACTGGGGTAATTTTATTGTTTTTAAAATCATTCGTTTGTATCGACAAACACTGATTGTCATGACATTCTAAAGAAATTACAACGTGGAAAGTAGCATGGGCAATATGCGATGAGTAATATTTTGAAGTAGGACAACTATATCGTGGAAAATCTAAAAACTTTCTAAACTCTTCTCAAGAATTTTATCTTTCAGTTATTTATCGAAAGTGACAACTATTAAATTACCATCGGTAGGTAATTATAAGAGTTTCCAAATTTAAGCTCGAAATTATTTTATGTTGTGAGTTGCGCCAAAAGTGAGCAACAATTGTCTGCAAATTGCAGACAAGACAGACAGTTTCATTCAATTTTTCTTCTTTCTTCGTTTTATTGAAATGTTAAAATTTTTACAAAATTAGGCATTTGATGTATTCGTTTTTACCTGACAAGTCACATTGCCAATCAAAGAGGTTCCTTATATTGGGAGTAATAAAATATTGTTTATTAAAAAGAAGTGAGGCGCCGACCTGTTTATATTGCCAAAATAAAAACACCCAAGTGCTTTGAAACGGTCAAAATAGGTTTAGAATTTCTGTTACCATTAGGAGTAGAGCTGTTTTTATACATAATTTAGGAGCACACCTTTTATAATATCTAATCGGTTTATAAATTGAGTGCACATTCTAAAAGCATGCAGTAAGTACTTCCAAGTTATATTTTTGTCAAAAAAGTACAACTAAGATAACGGTGGAAGGCAGCCGAAGCCGAGCGGTTAGTGTTACGGTGACCTGAAAGTAGTACAAGTACTTCGTAAAGCGCTAAGTTTTTTCATTGCAATTACCTTACGCGTCGAGTACTATCAAAAGTACATCCCACGAGCTGTTAACTTAAAAAATTGGAGCAAAATCCTCGATATATTAAACTGCGAATTAGTATTAATAAAACTAAATTTTTATAGTATAAAAAATTCGCATTAAATTTTGTGGTAAATTTGCTAAGAAGGTCGGTCGCACGCGCCAGTAAACAACGGCCACTTACCTACTTCCGAAAAGCTTGCAAAAAAATTACGATTGGCGTGAATAATCGAACCCATTCTTCGTTTCAGATGTATCCTCAAGCAGTTGGATGGTCTTTCTTGGTACTCTTATCGAGTAGTTCGTTGATAAGTACTTTAGCATATCCAAACCAACAGGTGGCTGGACCCAGCGTCTTCGTGCCATCTAGAATGCCGCAATTGCCGTCCGAAAGAATAGAACGTAAATTTGCAGAAAAACCGAACGCAATAAAAAAAGTGGCGCTCGATAATTTAGACGACATCAATACAAACGAAATTCACGACAGCACGGGAGGAGCAGGATTTTCCTGGTCGAATTTATTAGGTATACCTACTACCTACATATTAATAATAGTGTACCATAGAAAGTGGTAAAATAAATTTATTTAAATTTATTAAACAAATAAAAATTGATAAAGTAATCGTAAACCGTCTTCGCTTTCAAATTTAACCCAACCCAATTTAGAATTTCACGTCCAACTTTTTATGCCAATAGGAATGGTGATGCAAATGTTCTTCAATCCCGGAGTTCAAAATCAAGGTCCCAACAAGTCCGACAGTCTCGACGAAGGCATCGCACCATCGCCGTGGGCCCATTTATTGTCGGTTGGATTAAAGATTCTTACCGCAATTTTAGGAGGTGGTGCCGGAGCACCCAGCGATGGAATCGATAAAGTAGATAACGGATCTCCCATGCAAGTTAGTGTTTTATCATTTTAACTCTTATTATAAACTTTTGGCCTTCGACCTCATATCGAACGATTTAATTTACGTGACGTTCCCAAATATAGGAAGAGGTTTTCATTCATGATTAAGTATCCATTCAAAAAATTGCTTTTGCTTTTAGTTTAGCCATTAAAAGATTCCTTCAAATTTCAATGTAAATATTAAAAAATTAGTAGTTACGCACTAGTAGTTGCTTGGCTTGCACAGGGCATTTTAGCGGCTGTTCTTTCGACGTTCATTGGAGGACGGGATCCAGAGCAAGTTAACACAATGGCTAAACAAGCGGGAGAGGTAAGCCGTTACAATAATTAGAAATTTACAAAAATTAAGTTCGACTTTTTACTGTTTAATTTAATTATTCAAAAAATCGTCTTCCAGTTCATCAACATCGTCGTGACCCTTTTGGACGCTTTGAAGACGTCGTTCTCTCATCGATCGATGGCCGCACGCAACGTCGGAAGAAAGGATTCAATTAACGATGCTGCCGTTGCCGGAATTAGTATGATCAAAGGCTACGTAAGGTCTTTGGCGACCACCGACGGTTCTTGTATGCAAAAATTCATATGCGAAGCTAACAGAGAGTGCTCGACCGATATTGGACAATCTTCGATCTTTTGTCATTTGGGAACGTAAGTTACAACTCGAGCACGACAATATATGATCGCTTTTCAATCGGATTTATCAAATTCTAGATACGCAACCAGCTATTTAATGGAAAGATCTAGCGGTAGCAACTTCGACATCCTTTACGAAGCCGGAAGAAAAGGACGATCAGGAAACGATTGCCGTCAAGTTTATTTAGAATGCAACGAAATTTGAACATTTTGACCTCTCATTTATTGGCACTTAAAACAAGAGAAACCAGTATTAGAAAATTTTTTAATTTTCTAGATATCCTACTTTATTTATTTAATATTATTACAATATTTATTTAATATTTATTTGCAAACAAACATTGTAATTTATAAGAAAATTACCGTTACGAGTATTTGAACAAAAATTGACTCCCTCTCCCCCTTTAAATTGTAAAATTAAAAATTTATTTATATTGTTGCAACTGTAGGCATGTCTTGAATAATTGTGCAAATGTTAAAATTGTGTGAATGCTTTTGTTTGGAGATGGATGCCAGTTAGAAAATTGTAGAATAAGTATAAATGTTAAATAATATAAAATTCGATTTGTTTTGTGATTGTAATTTATAAAGATCATCATAATTTAATGTTAAATTATTATAGAAATATTAAAACAAAGTCTGAAATCTAACATTTTTTTCCAAAACAATAAATTTGAGTTATGCTTATAATAATGATGTGTTGTGGACGTTGAAAATAAATTTTTTTAATGATTACTTACCGAGTTCAAATTTTATTTGTATATTAAAAGTCTTAAATAGTGCAAAACGCACACCTAAACAAAAAAACATCGACATTATAGACTCATGCATAATAAACAAAGTTGATTTAATAATTATATTAGAGCATCTGACAAATAGAAATAAAACCGTCAATCATAATTTTGAAAAGTAAGAAAATGCAAAACTAAAACAATTGCAAGCGCATTCGGTGCGCTACTGAATGACTTATGTTCTTCAATTGTTTGGAGATAGAGATGGAGATGAATATATTGGAGGCATGGCTTACGATGATCGACGGTTCTATTTCTATTTGGCAGGTGCTCTAATTATTATTAAGAAAAAATTAAATATGTATAGTCATTCTATCTGCCCAAAAATTTGGCATTGTAGAAAGTTAAACTAATGTTTTCGGGAACCAAATTTAATGTCCTATGGCAGAATTAACAAAAGAAAACAAAAGCGGTGTTCCTTTATATGTGTAAATTAAAAACAAGTATACAATTACTTAAACCTGTTAAATTTAGTTTTCCACAACAAATTCAAATCGGAACACAGAAAAACTGGTCAATAAATAACTTAAAAATCACAAAATCACAAAATTTTGGACCCTTTTTTCTTGGTGATGTTACAAATTAATTATTTTAAAATCATTAATTTAAACTTTTAGATATTGTTTATGATAATTATAATATTACAAAAGTAAATTCTAATAGAACATAGCCAACCTGCTCCAAACAAGTAATAATAAATAGTTAATAAATTCGATATATCGAGGTCGCACTGAAGTTGATTTTGCAACATTTGAATTTTCTTGTTTGGAAGTTGGTAGTAAAAAGTGACGCCGTGGAGTTGACAGCTGCTGGTATTGTGATATAAAAAAATGTAAGCATCGACATGGCGGGTTTTCGAGAAATTGATAAATCACTATTTCCATTAAAAAGTATTGCATCCGTCATACAAATATTTAAACACCAGTTAGAAAATGAAGTCGAGCCGGATTTAGCTTTACTATCAATAATCGCCGGAAGCGTCGAAAATTCTTTGACATGCAGCCGGCCAAACGCGCCAGTACAAATTTGCGATACGGCCGAATCTTGGAAATTGCCTTCTCTTGAATATGCAAGTATACAGATGCTGTATAATAAGTTTTATGTCATAATGAAGGGAGCCGTCGATGTGCCAGTGGTTCAAAATGTTACGGGTAAACAATATGCTACGAGGGAATTGGTGAAGAAAGTTTCCGACGCAGTTTGGAATAGTTTATCGAGGAGTTACTATAAAGATCGTGCACATCTGCAAAGCCTGTTCAGTTATTTGAACGGAAATAAGTTGGACTGTTTCGGTGTAGCTTTTGCGGTGGTGGCCGGTTGTCAGGCGTTAGGTTTTGACGACGTTCATTTGGCATTGTCGGAAGATCACGCTTGGGTCGTGTTTGGCGAAAATAGTTCGGAGACTGCGGAGGTTACTTGGCACGGTAAGGGTAACGAAGATAAACGTGGTCAAGAAATCGGTAAAGGTGTTGATGCCAGATCGTGGTTGTATGTCAATAATAAGCCAGTTATTTGCACAAGAGCCATGGAAGTGGCCGCACTAGTTTCCGCAATTAATCCTTCGCTGAATGCCACTCACGATGCTTACGAGGTTGCATATTTACAACAAGAATTGCTATGGTTGCTATACGATTCTGGGCATTTGGCTAAATATCCCATGGCCATTGGAAACTTGGGGGACCTGGAAGAAATTTCATCAACTCCAGGAAGGTGAGTCTGGCCATTGCCTACACTTTTTCTATAATAGAATTTTATTTAAATCTTGCAAATCTGTTTTTAGAATACCCTGCGATGCTCTCTTTCGGGAAGCCATAACTTCTGCACGAAACAACTATCAAAACATGCACGTCTACCCTTACACATACCAAGGAGGCTATTTTTATCGTAACAAAATGTACAAGGAAGCCTTCGAAAGTTGGGCAAATGCAAGCGAAGTAATAAGAAAGTAAGTATTTTCTTGGTCTCTTGCAGCACTTAACTTGATTTATTTTTTTACTAAAGGTACAACTATTCACGTGACGATGAAGAAATTTACAAGGAATTTTTGGAAATTGCAAACGAACTCATACCACATATAATGAAAGTGGAAAGCTCTGGGTTTAGTGCAAATTCAATATTAAAGAAGGCGGAATGTTTTGCATGCTTGCTACGATTTTACGATGGAATTTGTCAATGGGAAGAAGGTAGTGCGACACCTGTACTTCACATAGGTTGGGCTAAACCTCTGGTGAATACGATATCTAAATTCGATGCAGACGTTCGTGCACAAGTTAACATAGTTTGTGATACAAACAATTTTGAAACCAAATCACAATACAAAAGTAACGGCAACACAAATTGTTTAAATAATAATAATTATTGTGTACCAGAAAAGGAAAGTAAAAGTAAAGTAGATACCGACATCATTAATGCTATCGAATCTAAAGTTATCGGCGAAGAAAATAATGAAAACAAAAATTTACATCCAAGTATTGAAGCACTCACTGCTGCATGTTCCGAAAAAATACTTAATCCCGAATATTTGTTACAAGGGGGAGGTTCTCCGTTTGTAGGTTTGTGTGCAAAACGTTCGTCACATTGTCGGTTTAGAAATTAATAACTAATGTTTGTAGGAGGAGAGGAAACAAAATTGGAAAAGCCAAATGGTGCATGTCCCAGTAACGGTGCGTGCCCCAGCACGTCCAAACAAGTTGAACCGGAAGCGAAGGAGGAAGAAAAGAAAGAAGAAATTGTTGAAGAAACTCAAAGCACAAAACAAACTACGGTAATTCTTTATAGTCAAAAAATGCAAGGTTTAAAGGAGTTGCTGCTATCGGAGAAGTTGAACACTCACGCCATATCTTTACATCTGACGGCGCAATCTCAAGTACAAGTAGGTAAAAAGGGTAGGGGTGATGTGGATAGCAATGCAAGACCTAAGAGGGCTCGAAGGGAGTGAATCTTGTAGGATTAGAAGGTACGAATGTGCATGCAACTTGTACTTAAAACACTCACATCTTTTTCAAACAATTTTGTTCCTTAAAATTTTGTTCCGTTAACTGTTGAGAAGTTAACGGTGATATTTTTTATGGGCAGGTCCTGTAAGTTTTGTTTCAATTAGAGTTTTTGCAATTTAATATTAATATTTACCTTTTATTATTTTGATAGATGACACAAAAATGTGAGTGCAAAGCAAAGGGAAACAAATAGTCTTGCATACAAAAAGTATATTTAGTATTATTATGTAGTAAAGAGTTTGACGATAAGGACGACGGACTGATTAATTTTATGAAGTAATTATAAGCGGCAAAAATGTCTATAGTGTTTTTACTTTAGCTTCATTCTGTGTGAAGCGAATGCTTTCAAATTAAATGTAAACTTTATCATGCACGCTTATTATTGAAACGCTTGCTTGGTTTTTAATTTCTTGTTTAATCGACTCGGTGCTAGATGATATTTTGATTTTATAAAAATTGAAACAATAAATTTGTAAATTCATCTTTACAAAACTTTCAATTTTTATTGCACTTATGGTAAATTCGACCGGTTGATTGCTGTGAATTAGAATAAAATCTTGGAATTAATCTGTTTTTGAAGAAACCTAATTTTATGTCGAGTTACTAATATAAAGGATTTATATTCGTAGCCCATTTATAGCAAATACTTTTGCATGTAAATTATTGACCAATTTAAAAATACTTTCACTTTGTGTTCTGTTAATAATGGGTTAATATTTAAGCTCAATTTTTAAGGAAATTGAATTTGGAGTTTAGATGTCATTATTGCTCGCAACACCTCATTCGTATTCTTGTTTGTTCCTAATAAAATATTGTAACATTTCTAGTTAAAATTGACTCTTTAATCTTATATGATAAAGTTGCGGCTATATAATAATCGAAATTTGTAATTATTAAATACGTCATTGATAGAAAAATACATCTACCTCAACACACATACATGTTTTCCAAATATCTTAAAAATATGATTATACAAATTCATGAAAACATCATATTCACGTTTAGTAACTGAGCTTGTTAGATTTTTGAATGCCAGTGTAACGCTGGCGGTGGGTTTCTCAAGAATGTTTTTCAATCTACAACGTTTATACATACTTCAAAGAGAATTACCAATATGTGCATCAAAAAATCACAAAGCGATCAAGCGAGCAAATTGCACTAAGTTTATTGTTAAGTCACTTGTAGTTAGTTGTTAAAAGAGAAAACTTGTTAACATTCCCTGAAATTGCTAATTAAATTAGCAATGTAATTATTTTTTTAATTGTTACGCATTTTATGCATCTAAATGTTTATCGATCTTATTTATTTATTAATTTTTACGCTTAAGTTTTTTGTTGGTTATTATTGGGTATTTGCGCGCGCGTGCAGGGTATTATTTTAGGATTATAATTACAATATTTAGATGTTGTTGTTAATTGAGCAATTTATTTTTTTTTCACAAATTACTGCATGTTTCAAAATATTAAAGTGAATTTATTGTTGTAAGAATAATCCAAAAAAGTCAAAATTGCTTCCTCAAAAATGAATAAAAAGATGACGCTTTAAGCCCCTAGTAAAGTTCTGTTCCTTTTTTAAAATGGACCGCATATTTTTGTAATATTGTGCAATTAAAACTGTGAGTACAATTTCTAATTAATTTTCTGCAGCACACAAACAACCCCCAACTTTTTTCTAATGCTAAATAAAATGGCTTACAAAGTAGTGAATAGTAAAGAGTAGAATCTCTGTTTTAGATTGTAAGATTTAAAAGAAAGAGTAGTAAATAGCTTGTAAAGCTAATTTTATTTTTGTATCGGAAGGTGTATGTTAAGGTAAATATAGGAAAGTAAAAATTTGACCAGTGTATTGACTATTGAGGGATATTGCGAACAGACATATTTATTTACCTCACCGATGTGTGTTTTGGTTACGTTTGTATGATTTAATTATTCGGGTCTTGCATCTGTAGCATATAAGTTTTAAGTATTTTGAGATTTTTGAATAAGTACCTAGTAGAAAAAACAAAATTAAATTATTGTAGTCTGTGATGAAATAAAAGGTGACTATTTATTAATAAACGTAATAGTAATTGTAGAGGTATTATTGAAACATGTATTTTTCTAACCAACTAAAAAAACCTGACGCTTCCGTTCTGTTACATAAATGTTGAAATATTTTGAAGTTTAACTTTTCGAGGTTCGTCTCAAAAGCGAATTGTATAATTGAATTGTTATATTCTGTAGATTTATGTATCTGTTTTTGAAAATGTATCGTTACAAAGTATATAAATGTACAACATCACAACTTTTAGACTTAATTCTAATAATTGACAATGTATACTGTTAGAAAGTAAACTACCTGTAATATTATACCTATCTTAATTAATAAATGCGTAATTTTAAAATGTGGACATATCTTGTACAATGTTTTTTATAACCCTGTAATCGTAAAAAATCTTATCAACCGGTTGTCCCAGGATCCTTGCAATAAGAAAAAATTTTACAAAATCCCTTTTAATTACATTCTATTTTGCACCAATCCCGGGACATTCGTATAATCAAGTTAATGTACTTTGATTTAATAAGTGATTTCCATAGATTGAAAAGTTCTTACACTTTCACATATCAATTACAGATTTTGAATCTTTCCAAATTTAAAATATAATTATTTATTCGAGTATGTTTGCCCTAAAAACTCGCATATGGAACATTACTCTGTGGAAACGAAGTTCTTACAGAACAGTTTGCTATGAACGTCTTGGCTATTTTCAAATTTAATTTTACTGTGCCGAAGAAGTTATCAGTGTTTGTCCGATTATAAGTTGAAGTAACGAAACTAAATGAATAGACAATAACAATATACAAAAGCACGAAGCTCTTTTTGAAAAAGAAAAACGTGGAAAAATATTATGTCATTGTAATTATTTAGATCCCGTGTGTAAGGTAAGAAATATAATTTACTGGCCTTCCAACTGTTAAGAAACAGCTGACTAACTCGGAGAAATATAAAAATTCTTTTATGAATCGACTGCTTCAAGTGTAAGAACCTTCTTTCTCTTTACGTAAATTTTTAATTTCTTAAGAGGTAAATATGAAAATGTGCATAATACTTGTAGGATGATGGTGCATTGCATAAAAGTTGAGGTGTTGTTAAAATATTGGTGATTTAACATGGGCAGCCATAAACTATTTCTCGTCAAAATTTATAAAATACAGTTTTTCAAAAAATATATGTACCTTTATAACGAAAAGATCTTAAGTAAGAAAACTTGCGAAATCGGTAACAAATAGAAAACATTTTTTGAAAAATACATCAATGTTGACACAAATTTATTGATTGAGAGCAAAAAAAGTTAAAATACTTTTAGAATTCAATATTATGAAATTACTTTATTACGAAACTCCACAGACGTTTCGTCTGTAGACTGTATATAAAAATGAATCTGTAATATCTTATATTAATATAACAAACATCAAAGAACCCATCCAAAGAATATTAGAGATCAATCAACAATGTTTTTTAATCAATGCCGATTTAAAATTAAAGACTGAAATTTATAATTTTTCAAGTTGGTTGAAAAAGATTTTGCAAGTCGATTTTTAAAATCGGTACAAAAATGCACTTCACCCTATATTTTGTCCAAACAGAAACATAACGAAATTTTAATAATAAACGATATAAAAACCACCTCAAAAATGCTTAAATGTTGTTGAGAAGGTTTCATAATTCGATATGAGTATTAATCAACCTTGGTCCCTTTTTGATTTCTTTACGTTTTCTCTTCCTTTCTACTTTAATATCTTCATTTGTGGGATTGTTAATTTTGGCAACTTTGCGATAAGGATTAATGTAAGATGGATCTCGTTGTGTATGATTTAATTCTTGACTTGCCAGACTAAGCAGTGTCAACGTGTTCTTGTCCAACAAATAATGGACTTCGTTAGCGAAAATGATACTCCACTGTAATAAAACATCCCAGTGATTGTTTAACTTTAATACTGTGGCACTTATGTCTGGAAATCGTAATAATATTTCGGAGAACAGTGCCGTATTTTCCAATATATTCGAGAGAGCTTCTTTGATATTTTGATCGGTTGGAAATTGAGAAGTGCCAGGTATATAACCAGACGCTTCAATTTGAGCCCTGCTGTCTTGAATTACCGTAAATATTTTCTCGGCCATCAAAATAATAGTCGAATATTGTTTTTCATAATTACTTATCTTCTTGAAGTTCTTCACCGCTTCCAGCTGCTCGGCACGCCTTCTTTTAAATAATTTTATATCTGCAAATCAACAGATATATAAATATTGAAAACCAATTTGAAAATGCACTTACATAATTGTTCTGCAAATTCTGAACTATTTACGTCGACATGTTCGCCCACGATTGCACTAACGAACAACAAAACCCAAAGGAAAATTTGACGCATGATACGTTCTCATAATATAAAAAGAACGCAATTAAAATCATAAAAATTATTGCCGCACTAACGCGTTTTAAATAAAAAGGGGGCACGAATCAGCAATTGTGACGTACATGCAGGACACTTCATTATCGATACCGCATTATACAGTGCGATGAAAAATTTATAGCTGTCATGAAAAGTTTATTTCACGTTTCAGTTGTATCATGCCGATTTATTTTTCTGTTGGATAGTGCATCAGCGCATCATCGCCGAATATTATAATCAATTATCACGAGCACGACAATGCTTTTTCTGTGATGGACCATTACAAAATACATTTTTTTATTGCGGCACCACCACTGTTTGAGAACCACTACGAAAAATAATAATAAGTTTTGACAGATATGTGACAATTTGTCAAATGTTAACCAACGAAAATGGCAGAGGCACCACAATATGCGGCTACTCCTCTAGAATTATTAACAAATAAATATATAACTCGGCCACCACAATATTTACAGTGGTACGGGGCAGCTTGTTTAGGCACATTCATGTTTGTAGGGGTTTGTGCTAGTAATTGGGTCACAAGACGGCCAGTATTTTCTGGTAAATTAACCTAACTTATTTTAATAGAATTATGTAACATAACTTTTAGGTTTACAAAGACATGTACTTTTGACTGGAGCAGGTGCTTTCTTTGGTCAAGTTGCAGATGGATGGCGAAACGATTATTATGCCGAGCGAGATGCTGTTTATCGTCACTATGTAGAATTACATCCCGATGACTTTCCACCTTACGGTAATAATTCATAATTATTGTTTTCAATATGTCTTGATTTCAAGATTTAAACGAGGTTTACTTTTGAAATTTTGTTGTTTTAGCAGGCTAGTTTGATGATATTAAACTTGAACAAAATGTAAAATTTGTAAAATTACAAGTGAAAAAAGCAGCAATATATCATGTCGTTCTCTCATGCCGCGTAGATACTTTTTTATATGTTTGGGAATAAAAATCGAAGAAATAAATTATTAAATATCACTAAATAAATTAATACTGTTCCGTCACTGTCTTGTCAGTTGTTAATTTTACAATTACAACTTGTAGGCTATAATGTAGGTAGGTACCTCTGATTGTTTGAATATAAACGAACAAGCAATGAGAGAACTGTTGGTATATAATATACTGAAAACTCTCTTAGGGTTTAAGATTAAGGGCTCAAAGATTTCTCTTGTGCTTTTAAGCAGGATTTTTAAGGATCATGACCAAGGGAAAGACATGGATAAGTTTATTCAGATATGTAGGTCTTATTTATATAATAAAAACAGGGTAAATCAAGATGCAAAAATGTGTACACCATAATATCTTTTTTTGTATATTTTCTCATACATTCCACATCTTCCCGATATTTTCCAACATCTACACTATATCTCACTCTGAACTTAAATATTTTTTGTCTTGTGTACCTACACCACATCTTCTTCGTGACTTTCTACTCTGTTATAATAATGCTAACAAAAGTTAGCTTTTGATTCGTAGATCGTCAGAAAGAAGGCTTTAGATTTATTAATAAATTATTAATATTAACATTATTCTGAGAGGGCAGTTACTCCTGTTATATTTTTATCTAGCAACTCAAAAATGGTCAAAGATATTAATAATGTTAAAAACAAAAGATGTTTCAGAATCGGAATCGACAATTTATCGTTACAATAAAATTTAAAACCTTTTCATCATAATACATGCAAGTATTTACAACCATTTTTGAGTTTATTATTTTATATATTACGCAATGGGCAATACGCAATGGAATCACTACAGCTAGCGATTACGAAATGTTAGTGAATTACAAAATATAGACGTTCAGGTAATTTGGCTGTTTAGGCAAATCAATAATGGCGCATAATTTAATGACAAAAAATTATATTGTGTTTATTAAATAAATTTTAAATTTATTAAATTAAATTTTATTTAAATAAAATTATATTTATATTGTGTAAAAAAATACAATCAAGTGCTGCTTGTGATAATACCTATATGTATGTACCATGCTTATAATTATAAAGAATTGATAATTATTTTTTGCATTAAAATTGGCAACTTTTTATTAACTTTTACTTTTTGTTACAGAACGCAAGAAATTTTCTGAAGTGTTAAAGCCTTGGCCACCAATACGTTAAATTAACGCTGTATAATTTTTAGTAGGACTATAATTAGGTTATATTTATCAATTGTAAATTGAGAAGAAAAACAATAAAAGTGTTAATCGAAAACAATAATTTATTGAAATATAACAATAATATTCACCTATCTAACAAAGATTTGCACTTCTTGGATTTGCAATATTCAAATAACTAAATTTAAAAATGTAATGCCCTTTTTAAGCATTATTTTTGCCGAATATTGGACCAGAAATAGTCGCTATTTTGTACTAAAGTATGCACTATTATTTCGGTTTTCGATTTAAAGAGACAATCTTATTTTCTAACATTTTCTGGAATGTAATTATCTTTTCCGGGAATTCCCGAACCACTGGAATCTCCTAACCACGGATATTTGTTGGGGCACTCGACGCATGTTTCTAAGTACCTCGTGTCACTGAAATTTGCGTTGTCGGGCTTAAAACCTAACGCACATTTGTTACCCGTAATGCATGGCGGTGGAGGAACATTTTCTTTCTTTTTACAATTCCATGCCTCAAAGTTATTTATATCTTTGAGAGGCCTTGGATCTGTTATCCACGTTAAAGCTTGAGTTGCTGTTACGAACCAAACGTCGGGTCTGCAAAAGTTGTTATGTTTACTTTTTACTTTTTTTTTTCGTTTTTACTTACAGCGACTCCATATATTTTAAGAATTTATGTAATCCGCCTTCTAAACTTTTAATTGAAAACCAGTTTGTGTGGAAAGCCATCATATAAGGTGCTTTATTTTGTTCGTAATGTCTGCTGAAATCTTCATATAACCAATCGAAGACGTCGTCTGCGTCGTGGTTGTGTAACACACACTGGTCTAGGTATGGACAGTGGCCTCCTTCGTAATCCTCAACATAATGGGCGTTTAAAGGAATTTCCCAGATACCTTAAAACAGGAAAAATATTTGATTTGCTGCAAAAAAATCACTCGGAACTAAAATTTATCTAGAAAACGCTTTTATTTAAATTAAAAACTACGTCGATTTGTACGATGTCGAAGCAACATTTGACAATTTGTTTGTTTGCAAAATGTTGCAATAAATAATGACTATTGAGTTTGACACGGAAATAAAAAAAATTGCCCCAAGAAATACAAGGTAAAGCTTTTAATTTGTAGGCGGAGGTCGTTGTTCTCCTGAATTTGCAAAACTGCTTACAAATTCGATTTTGTTTTAGTATGTAAACCATGGTACGTTGACTCTATGCATAATAATTTTATTTTACCTGGAAAAGTTCTGGTTGGACATGTACCAGCTTTACATTCGTGAGGAATTTTATAATCCAACGTGTACGGCCAGATGGGCACTTTGGAAGGCGGAACACCAATCGAACTGTCGTAAATGTAGCCAAAATCTTCCATCACCTAGAAGTTTTGACGTTAGCAAAGCCGTTAAAAAGCTTTATCGTATTGTTTCATACTTTGTATTGGGTGTTGCGACCTGGTTTAAGAAAAGGAGCCCTCATGCCCACAACTTCGCTTTTTGATATGTTTGAAAAATGTTTTAGGATTTCCCTCATTCCAATCATTTCTCCAACCCATTCTTCGTAACCTTTATCTTGCAAACCAGTTTGTGATCTAAAAAGTTTGTATTAAATTAACGATGGTATTTAAATTTTTAAATGTTAAAAGAAGAAATTATTACGATATAGTTTCTGTTGCAATTTCGTGTCCTTTACTGGCCATTTCTTGTATCATTTGGTAGTTGCTGTATTCGTGGGAGACGAAGAATGTTCCTTTGATGTCGCAACCGTTTGGATTTTTATGATTGCCGTTTAAGACTTTCTTGTAATGATAATAATTGTTTAGATTAATGGCTCCGTCAAATGTAAGCATAATTATTTGCGGTATCTAAAAATATAGAAATGTATTGAATTATCACGAATTAATTTTTGGACTTACATCTTCTGCGTCAAAACCTCCTGGAATAGAAGTTCCATCTTTTGAACAATAGCAAAACGGAAGAATACATTGGGACGTGTCACATTTTTCGGCAACGTCTGTAGGAGGTTCGGTTGCGGGGGCAGATGCTAATAAGAAAAACTTGCATTTAACAAAAATTTTTTATTGGGGATGAAAATACATAATTCGTCGGATGTCTGGTGGTACTTGGATAAATTTCGTTTTTTTTTATATTTAATTTAGTTATGTAAAATGTGAGCAATTACATTTTTATAATTGAAGAGGAATAAGAAATCAAGTGAAAGCATAATATCCGCATGCCTTCACCGTTGTTATCGGTATACAAAAAATTATTCCTACGATAATTTATAAATTACATACATTAAACCAGTTTTTGGTGCTTTATGTACTTGCATGTGTACATAGGTACGTTCACTTTCTAATAAAACAAAAAGAAGCTACGTCCAACCCCCAAGGAACAAAGTTATAACTCATTTTTACCTATTTTCAGGAGAGCGATTTGAAGGTTTAAAAATTTGCTATGCAAAATAGTTTTTTTTTATAATTAAGAACTACTAGGTACTATTAAAATAGCGATTTAAAACAAGTCTTTTTTTGTAGTTACATTAAACCTTCCGGGATTTTTTAAGCTTTCAAATCGCTTTCCTGAAAAAAGGTAAAAATGAGTTACGGCTTTGGTCCTTGCTGGGAGTGTAGATAATTTATCAAATAATTTGAGAAATTTGGTACAATTGGTTAAGGATGCGAGAGAAGAAATATCGTTGAATTAATAGTTAACTTGACAGTGGCGTAACAAGCAGTTGGGGGGCTCGCGTGTGAAGCTGGAGGTCGGATCCCTGTTTTTGTAACAAGATAAAAATAAACAAAAATAAAAAAACGTATTAATTAATTTTTTTTAAAGATTGAGTAGTCTGCACCCCAGTAATTCCGCCCTTGTAACTTGATACTTACTCACTGCAATGGGACCACATCGAGCTTCTGCCGGGAAGGTACAATACTTGCTGATGTCGTCAAAATTTAAGCCCGACGGACATTTGTTTTGATATGGATAACCATCGACGCACTTGAAAAAAAAAATGGTAGGGTAACTACTAATATTTTTGGTATTTAAACCGCAACTTACTTGGTAAAATTTTTTACATGTAGCTGGATCTGCATAATTCCCATTACCTTGATCTTGTGGACATTCGAATTCTTCAAATTTTTTATTTTCTTCTAAGACTTTTTTTGGTTTTGGGGGGTCATTTTGTGCATTACCTAAAAGTTAAAGATGCAGTAGTATTATCCAAAAACTTGTTAAATTTTGCAATAATTGGAAGGAAATGTCAATAAAGGATGATTTTGTAAATACTAATTTTAATATTATTCAATTACGAAAACTTGTTTAAATTTTTATTACCAAGTTTAATTATTTTATTAATCGACAAATTATTACAATTAGATGGGTAGGTAGTCAAGAAATTTAATACAAAGTTCATTGGATGGCGAAAATTTAATTTACAAGAAAGTGATAAATTTGTGATTAATTGTTATATTATTTTCACGCTATTGATATATTATGCTTTGATATTTAAAAGGTTAATTTTCGAAAATATTCGATTAGCGTTACTTGACCTTTAATGAAAAGTGTCATGTAATATTTAAGATTATTTATTGTGCTTTTCTATTTTTTGTCGGTGCTGTCGTCACCTTTGCGATTTTATAGGTACATTTCCCGATCATAAAAAGACACAATTTTTGGATTATAATATAAATTTACGAAAATTATGAAGATTTCAATCGAATATTCGATACTGTTAGCCTTCTTCGTCCCATGGACTCCTCGGTTGTTGAAGCGACACGGCTTCCGGTTGCTCTTAGATAATAGCATTTTTTAATTAGTATAAGATTTTCTTATCGAAAATAACCAATAAAAAATTTTTATTTGGCATTGCTCTAAATCGTGAGTTGAAAATATTTGCACTGACCTAGAAATTCATAGTAGACGTTTTTTTATTTTTTTTTAGCAGAAGAGCCAAATAACCATGTACAATGTACACAGAACGATAAACTTGGGGAACTATGGTACAGATATATTATATTATACAAGGTTCTAACCACGTTTTATTTAAAAAAAAAGTAGTATATGAAACGTCTGGGAATAAAACTCTAGGGAAAAATATATAATAGAATGAAATAAAGAAATTATAATGGAATTGAAATTGACGAATTAAGTTGTTAACTACTAGCCAGAGCTTCGTATTGGGTTATAGTCAATGAAGTAAATAATTATTATTACAGTGATTGTCCTTACTACTTCCTTTAGTTTTAAACGATTTGTAATAATGTACCAAGTAGTACGAAACAATTATTTAATTGCAAAAAAGTATCGAAAACACTAAAAGGCGTGAAAAAATAAATGAAGAATGAAAAGATAAAAGTAAGAAACAGCGCACATTTCATCTTGATTCGAAAAAATGTTGCATAGTTAAATTATCATAATTATAAATTTCTGCATGAAGTCGTTCACATAAACCGAAGAGGTCGTAATTGCAAAACGATGTCAATGATGTAAGCCAAAATTATTTTTCCACCTAGTAACTTTTGCACAAAAAACTTATAAAATTATTAATTTGTCGACATTTTATCATGCATATTATTGAAAGCTGTTCGCTTGGTGTTATATACCAAGAATCACGTACTTTCTATTTCAACCTCGATTTTTGTTGTTTTGCTTGCTAGACTTGGGTGGTAATATTTCAAGGCCTCTTTCTTTAATAATTATTGAACATCTCGCCAGTAAAAGTAAATTTATTAGACTTGCATTAATATTCTCAATGGTTGTTAGCGTCGACCTTTCATTGAAGGATTCCGTGCAGTATGCACTTGCTGACTTATTCATAAATTACCCCAACGACATCGTCTTTGTCTTGAATTTGTAAGAAAAACATATGCTGTCGAAGAGTTTTGTAATTACTAAAGGCAGTTGAAATGAAAAATTGTACAAATTATTTTTTACAGAAAATTACTAATTACTAATTGAAAAACATAATTGCTTAAAGACGTAGATTCGAGTATATATGGAAGAAAAACGCAGAACCATACTTTCTCGACATTGCTTAATCCGATTATCGTTACCAAACTTCCTCGACGATAACCTCAACATCTAAACATTATTTACTTGCTGTTTTAGTAACAAAAAAAAATTAAAAGAAAGCATTCCACGCAGAAAATATAGTAAAGAAATAAAAAAAATCAATAGCAATAATAAAAATAAAAATATACAAAACAGGCAATATTAAATATTTAGTAGGCTATTTATAACGTTAGCTGGGGCCAGCAGGTAGACATACGTACATAGATAAGTTACAATGCGATTTCTAATTATTTTGAATCGAAAGGATGCTACATCATGGATTAAACTTATAGGATAGGCACTTGCAGTTGTATTTACTTTTCAATATTCAAAATGTTAATTATCTGCATCAATAACATGCATCTAACGGTGCTATTTTATATTTCCTTGTTTATTTTTTATAAAACTACCATTTCAGGGCTATATAGCTAGTACATATATGTATATTATGTATATTATTTGAATTACCAACATTTTCTTAACTTAGCCAAGCCAAGTTTCTGAAAAAAATTCTTACTCGTTCACATTCAAATTATGTTAATTTTCTTTAAGTGTAAAATTTTATTTTAAAGGAATGTGCAACTTTTCTTTACCGTATTTTTAGAAAATTTGATGTTTTCCTTGAAAGATTTTTCCTTCGGTAATTTATGAAAATAATGTTAAAGGTAGGGTGGTCTTTGTATTTTTTAAAATCAGTATTATATTCACAAATTTTCAAATACCTGTATAATTTTGAAAATATTAACGCTAAATTTCGACCTTTGAAGTTATTCGGAAATTTAAGAGAATAATTGCTTTAATCGAGAGAAGAGTTATTTCGCAATTTACCCCCCTCGAAATATTTGATAAGACTTGCACTAACTTGCTTAATTTAATAAAATTAAAGTTTAAGGTCGACCGTAAAATATATTATGTGGTTGACTTTCTAATTAAGTTTCTAAATTAAATTATTCAGCATATAAAAATGTTTATTAATATGACAAATTGTTCATTATACATTGTTTATATAAAAATTATGCCAATTAAATTTCTTCGATTGCTACATAATATCCCATTGGTTTATAGCGAAAGTTAAAATAATATTTTTCTTGTTGAATTCAAAATGGCGAAAAAAATTAAAATATGTATGATTACAATTATTTGGCACTTACTTAAACTAATTCCAAACAATATCACAGCAGTTAACACCACGAGTCTAGAAATTTCCTTCGAAAACTTCGTCATTACCACTAAAAACCTTCTGTACAGCCTTCACTCTTACCAGTCACACCAAAACTACATGTGAAAAACAAACTTCAACTTTCTTGCAGCGTTTTATCCACTTCTACTTATCAATGTTGCTACTTTCTTAAAAGAGTGAAACACTCTCGAGGCGGTACTTATCGAATTGAACCACAAGGATCGGATGCTCTTGGTGATACCAAGGAGCAAGATCTTTAAAAATTATAAATTAAAAAAAGGAATTACATTTTCATTCATTCCACTTATTTTTAATTAATTTATCAGTTTAATTCGCTTCGAGAGCATGCAAGGAACTGATTTTTGTAGGTATATTTAATATTATGCAAATCGAAATGCTATTATGGACTTATGAAGCAAAATAAATAAGAACTTTTAAAATCTCTTGAGCACAACAACAAATAAAAACTTCTTAAAAGGGGCCAAAATAAAGTTCGTTATAAAATGCAAAGAGACGAAGGTTGGCAAAGGCGGAAATTTAAGAATATTTTTGTACAAAAAATCGTAACAGGTCTGCTTATCAAGGTCAAGATAACTCTGATAGGCATAATAAGAGAAATGTTATTGGAAAATAAATTGACTACTCATTTGGGAAATACAATGATGACTGCTAAAGACCAATACATAACCTCGAGGTAAAGCTCTCGTGCGTTGCTATGCAAGAATACACTTCTGTTTAGAATTTTAAGTTTGAAATAACACGGAAACGCAATTTTCTTTGATTGATCCGTTAGTTCGTTATCGAAAATATATCTTTCAAGTTACTATATCAGGTTCGAACTGAAAGAAGTCCAGGCTTATCAAAATATTAAGTTAAAATATTGCACTAAACTCCTACCTGTGGTCGCTATCTATTTTACCATTTATTTGTATTCTATAGTTTTCTCTTTTTTTATACTTTGCATTTTAGTATTATTTTAATTGTAGCTTACACATGTCAATCTGCATACTTAACTCAATTACTGCTGTTCTTGATATCTACATTTACCCAGGTACAACATAGGTTAGTATCATCGTTTAAATTTTTATAATATTTTGTTTACACTTTGGTTTTACATATTTTTGTGAATAAAAATGGACCAATAAGGATTATTTTTCGCCGAATACTACACTATACTCCTGCCACATTATCGTACATATTAATAAGATTTGCCATCGGCATTGAAAGCTATTTCAAAAATTTTTATCGGTATTCATTTGAAAGAATTTAAAATTAACTCGTTAATCTTTAATATTGATAATGCATAGTAAAATCGTGGTACTAACGATAAAATAGAAAATAAAATGAATTTTTTTACAACGAATGTCTTCTACGCTCGTGGAAAACTGTAATAATTTGGCAATTTAAACCAAACTCACGCAGTAACCGTAAAAATGAGTAATATTGCAAAAGGTGTGTTAAAAACAGCGTCGCGTTATTGAATTTTTATAATGACCCTCACATTCTACGCTTATTATAGGAATTTTCTTATTTTTCCTGCAAGAATTGAAAGTAAAAATTAAAAAACAAACGAAAATTAATTAAAAGCCGAACGTGAATAATCGGACAATTTTTATAAATTTTTGCGATTCTTCTATTAAAAATAAAATTTAATTTCGCTATAGCCATCTGTGGGTCAAATTTCGAACTACACCGTTTTGTATAAACAGAAATGCATAATGTGCTCTTTTTTAATGAGAAGGTGGTTCCATCTTGTGTTGGCCTGACTAAAATGTATCTTATCATTTATATTCCGAAATGTAAAATTACAATCGAACGCACAGAAGCAGATAACCGATTAGATGCGCGGACGGGAAAGTAACATGCGCCAATCCCGCAGTCAACTTTGTATTTCTTTCTTCTGCATTACTTCGAGCGAGAGGGGCACATTGTAGTCCCTTCCACAATACACAACTGCAAAAACATGGAGCGACTAAATAATGTCGGCTTGTTAGTACGAACTCGGATTGTGGGTGTATCACATCCTTTAAATTGTGTGCGTTTGCGTTGGTGAATGTGAGTGACTGTCAAAGTTAAGAATGAGGAGAAATATAAAAATTCTTCTTCTTTTTTCAATGGCATGGATGTTTGTAATTTTTTATTATCTGCAAACTGGACGCGATGCCAAGGTTTGTTTATTTTTGTAGTAATTTTTTTTTATAAATAGACAAATTGGCGACAGTTTTATAATATGTAATTATTATTGAAATTAAAGCGATTTTTTGATTTTATAGATTTTTGTAAACAAACTTTTCTGAATCAACGCACGAGTGGTATAATAAATTACGAAATATTAGTAGATATATAATTTAATAAGAAAAAAATAAATCATTAATTTTAATTATTTTTGAAAACGAACCAATCGAAATCAAATTATATTTAGAATAATGCTTTACCCCATCTAAACTTATACTGCACATGAGTAATTTGTAAATAACGGGGCTTGATCGAATTAGGGTGCTTTTCAATTCTATAATACAACTCCCCCAAACCTCCATATTAATAGTTTAAATATTTCGGCTTTACTACACAACAATTAAAATTTATTATTGCAATGCTTGTATTAAAATTTAGTTTTAAAATATTCCAACTGAATAATTTTCGTCATTTTTGCATCGATACCTACGAATATCCCTTGCTGTTTATTCGAATATTTAAATTTTTTAAGTGGAACTACTTGCCATCATGTTTTCATTTATAAAGTTCAAGTTTTTATTGCAAAATTTTTGAATAATCCGAACACGATCGAAATGCATCCATAGAAGCCTTGACAATTGAAAGAATATTTAAATTTTATAGATTGCACAACTTTGAAGTATCTATCTAATGAAAGAAATTTCGAGTATCACAATCTAAAATAATATGAGAATTGCCTATTTCGCACGCTTTACAACAATCGTGATACTTAATGTATACGTACAATAAATTTAATTATTAAATGTTGTGTAAACTACAAAATAATACCGCATTAATTTTAATACCAGACATTAATTCAAATTAATTAGTGCGAATATTCTCATTACCTACACAGAGAATGCTAATTTTTACGTACGCATACGTGACTTTCACAAGAACATCAACCCACAACATTTTTAATATTAAATCATCGGATTTAGATTTTCGAGAAGACTTTCGAGTAGACACAAAAAATTTATAATTATAATAATTCCTATATTAATTAATTTGGAAATCTTCCGTCGTCCGGTGTGCGGTGCATTTCTATTCCAAATGCGGTGCCAAAGCCAGAAAGTATTATACAATACCTAGTTTTTGTACTCAAATTCAAGTTTAAAAAAAAATATAAATTAAATATGCACACAAAATTTGAGGTGGAATACCGATGCACAGTTGAAGATATTCGTTTGGATTAATGAAATGAAATTAAATGACGTAGGGAAGTTTTATAGAAATTTGATTGCATGTCGGTAATATTTGTGTGCAAATCTTTAATAATTTTTTTGTGGGCTATTTTTAGACTAACGTCATCTGTTCAAATTGGAACAGTTAAAAATTTAAATAAGTGCACGTTAGTGTATTTAAATAATATCTGCACATAATTGGCAATCAATAAATATATAATACACGAGTCTGTATGTAAATACGTAAGAATATTTCATAATTTAAATTCACTTCCAGAAATTTCAACAACGATTAAATTTAATCGAAGGAATAAAGGAAAAAATAAATTAAATCCAAATGTGGTTTTACATTTTAAATTATGGATTTAATTCTGTGACGAATACTTGTGTGTATCATATATAAAATGATGTATCACAAGGTAGGAAATGCTATTTGAACTTTTAAAGTGGGGGTATCTACCAACATCTTTTTTTCGATCGCTTCAACTGTATGAACTTTCTTTTCACATGGTGGACTCAGAATGAACTCTTTCACTAATTTATAAAATATAAAGTATCATACCTACTCATCATGATATATTATTTCTTATTGATTAGTATTATGCTGACGTCATAAATATGGCGATTTTGGATAATATATTCTTTTTGAGTAGTGTGAATGAGACAAATTTCAGGTCGACACCTTGGGCGACACCGTTGATTTGGGTGTTTTTTTTTCAATTTGACACTTAAATCTGCGACAGTACAAAATTAGTAGGTCCAAATAATTTAAAAAATTGATTTTATCAGTTTTAATGTAATAATAATATTTATATTATTCAAGAGTTGAAATAAAAATTAGTCTTTTTCGAGTTTTGCTGCAATAACGAGCCGATAAGATAAAAGTAGATAAAAGACGTAATGTTTTTTTATAAATCATTTTTATTAATTTCTGGTATCAAGTTTGAGTCAAGGTTTGTTTCTGTTTGATATTTAGTTAATTTTTTCAACTGCTTCCCTTTATACTTTTAAGGATATTACAAAATAAAATTGCTCCTACCTATCTATGTATTGCAATGTTGAATTTTATCAAAAAATAATTTATTAAGATTTGATTCCAAAAAACTTTACAATTTAAAATTGTTAAATTTCACCGTACATGGGACTCTTTAATTTCTACCTTATCCAAATCGACGTGTTTATCTTTTGAACCATTGGTTCCTTCAAATTAAACAACTATTTCCAATCAATTATCCAAATCAATTTATTACCGCTCAATAGCCACTTATCGAGAATAATCCAAATCTCCAAAATTTTAAAAATAATCAAAAATTTCCAAAATAATACGCAATCACTTTATTTAATATCAAATTATTACTCACAATTTCAAACTAATATCAAAAATCTCAAAATTTGCCTCGAGCCAAAATCGCCCAACAGGTTCAGGCGGTCGCTATCGGCAAAATGCCTCGTATTTCCGTCGATTCGCCCCCACCTGTTTAATTTCACAATCTTACAAAAATGAAATTTTTCTACAAAATCTACAGGGTGGTTGCGAACCATTTTGAAACACCACAGTATGTTTCGGCCGTTTAATTAAGTACAGTCGATTAATTATTATTATTTAAACGAAGCATTTGCATTTTCTTTGATCATTTAAATTTATTAGACTTGATTGTGCATTAACGACAACTTCATTAATTTTAATGTAATAATTCAATTCGGTGTAACCCTTTAATTACTGATTACGTTATAAAAATAGTGTTTATTTAATTTTGAATGAGTGAAAAGCCATTTAAATTTACTCGATTTTTAATTTTTTTAAAATTCCAATCAAATATGATAGTTTTCAATTTTAATTTTCTTTTTGCAACCAAAATACTTGTATTTGATTTTCATTTAAAGCCAGTACAACTCATGGGATTACTTTATTGCTATTCAACAAGTTTTAAAAAACTGTTCTTTCAAAACACCATTCATTACTTTATGTTGTTAAAAACAGCTATCGATCACTCGAGAAGTGTAGACGAGAGGGTGGCCTCCGCTACAGGAAAAACTAAAAAAATTATTTGCTAAATATATCAAAACTTTGCTAACACAATAACGGAGTACTTCTTAAAAATTGAAAAACGTTCTAAAATACTTCGTAGTTTCAATATTCCAATTTGATTAGTTAGGAAGGAAGGACATCTAAGATCTACTAAGCAAGTCGAACATGCAGAAGTTAATCTTAAAGGAAATTGCTTAGTCCTGCTTTATCTTGCTACAGAGACTCTCGAAACTTCTACAAAGTCAATGATGAAATTTTAGTAATTTTTCAGTTTTGCATTAAAAATTTCCACCCAAGAGATTTCGTCTATCGTTTTTTGAGTTTTGAGCTCGCTTTTAATGCCGGCCTTTAATCACTTTAATCATTTATATAAATTTATTTTGTAGTTTTATCAAAAGCGTCCGAGAGTGGTAATTAAAATTTAAATTAAAGTCACTTCGCGTTTCCTGATTACCTGCGTCCCATGTTAACACTTTACAGTTTAAATATCAGCAAGTAATCTCTTATTGTAATTGTTTAAAATATGTTTATAAATGGAAGCAGTCATTTATGAGAATTCTAATTAAGAACTTCTCACCGCTTCATTTCCAGTGTAACACATTTCCTAGTGATTTTCTCATATCGCATTTAGAATGTGAGAATTGCGAATTCATCTGCGGCGAAATTGTTGCAAACAATGGCTTTAGTAATTTTCGAGTTGGTTTTGTAAGATTGCACAATTGAGAGAGTTGTTATACATATTTTGGTAGTTATTTAACTTATGTTACTCTCGGCGGCCACGCCAGTGCTACACATTTTGGCGTAGAAAAACTTTTAATTATTTAACGACCTCATTTCAAATTTCTGTCTCATATGCTTATTATGTTTTAATTTAATTTAACTTAACTTTGTGTATAAATCAAACAATAATAAAATTCGAAAATCTGCAAGAATCGGAAATTAAATTAATGTTTCTGCAGTTTGCAATAATTTATAATAGCAAAGAACGCCATTTTTTACATACAAAATATATTGGACACCCACATTAAATAATTGATCGTCCGAGCTTGTGTTTTAATAATGAGTGGGAGAAAAGCTAGGAAATTTGATAAAACACGAGGTTTGGTAATAGTAGAGTAGTATAAGTTGGAGAAAAGGTTGAATCGATTTCTACTAGTAAATTTAGATTGATTGGTACTATAAAATTTTGGAAGTATATCCATTACCTGTAAAATTTATAGAGACAAGCAAATTTAACCGGGTGTTAAAATCGTTCTGGTAAAAACAAATTAAAATTAAGTTTCATCCAAAGTTTTAATAAATTTTTAGCAATTTTTCCAATTCGACAGTTGGAGTTTTTCATCAAGTTTTGAGTTTAATTGCGACGTTGTGCGGCGTTTGTTACGTAATCTTATTTTTCGCACGTTTTCATCTGAAAGTTATGAAGAGAACTTTATAGGTATAAATAATCCTTGTTTCTAAAAAGGAACCTAAGTTACATTAAAGGCTTACCAAAGATTTATTTGAAAGGAAGCTTGATAAAGATGCTTACTAAAGTGCAGTCTAAGTGCTTTATTTAGCTAAATTTTGTAATTGTTGATTTTAACGGCGGTTTGTACAAATAAAATCGGGATTTAGACTTCACTTTCGTTTTTTTTTGTCCTAGATTACAGATGTAATTTTCATAATTACAAAGCTACAGAGTTGCCCTTTTCGTGAAAGTATAAAAGAGCTTTAAAGTTTTGTACTAAATTCTAAATTTTAGATGTGTTTAGCAAATTATGACAAATTTTGAAAACTTTACATAAACGTGGGATGCATAGAGTTTGATAACGAAATAATAGCATTCCATTATTGAAACAAATTTATTTATTATTTTTAATTTCGTTTTAATTTCGTATTTTTGAAATTATTTCTCGATCAAAAATCGATGTTATTACATAACAATTTGTTGAACAATATAAACTTATTTACAAAAATATAAAATTTACCAACCATGAAAGGATTTTAATTTATTGTAATATATTAATTACTGTTTATTTTAGAGTATGTGGTTTTATCGATAAATTGATAGTTTATTGCGAGTATATAACAAATAATATAAAATACCCAGTAGAACTATGATTTTTTGAAAAACATTTTTCCGTTAACTTTTCATATTTATAATTAAGTTTTTCAGTTTGCACCGCTTTATTTTGACCCATTTTCTCGAAAGGCACTCTTGTTTGGGATGACTTGTTGTTTTTGTAGATCATTAATTTTATTCTCCTTCTTTAGTTTTTCTTTAATGGGTTTCCTCCTTTCATTCTTTTTCACTATACCCACTCTTTCCATGTTTTCAGTTTTATTTTAATAATTAATTTCCAAGACCGAATTGAGATTTTCCTTAAATATATTGCAAACTACTTCTCCCATTTGATGATAACTACGTCCCATATATAATTAATCTCAATGGTTTGCGATATTTGTATTCAACTATTTTACTTCAATAACTTATTAGAGAAACTTCTCCGGTAGGTATTTTAGTAGTTTGCATCTTACTATACTGCCTATACTCTGGGGAATATGGCCATTGATTTAATTTTGCCCACGAATATTAAGTTCCAAATTTTACGGATTAATTTGTCAATTTAATAAAAATATTTAAAAACTTGCTTCGGTTGTACCTACACTACGAAAAGCTTAAATTACTAAAACCTTTTATATTATGTAAAAGCTTCAATGCAATGCCGATATCTTTATTTAATGTGACAGTATAAAATAAATTGCCATAGTACCTACATTTAAAACCCTATCTACTAGGAAAAACCATTTTATTTTAAAATGCAAATTACTTTAGAAGAAATCTTGAGAGGAATTTTAAATTTTAATCTAAGAAATGGACGCTTATTTTAATTACCGGGATTTGTATATAATAAAAGCAATAAAGGTTATATAGACAAAGATACGAGAGAGAACGCCAGTCTCGATAGAGTTTTTTTGGATGCACCCACGCAGATTTAATTTAATTTTCCAAAGTGATAGTACTTTTTATAATGAACATTATTTGTCATTTGCCCGACTCGGATGCAAATTGACTCATGCGATTCCCGGGGAAGTTAAAAGGTCAGCATCTTATACTATTATACACATCGTTTGAAAGTTTTCACCTAAAAGATTCAAGAAAACTCGAATACCCGACCTTCGTCACTTACCACCCAATATTTTGCTTTTCAAAGTGTAAAATCTACATTTTCACCTAATAATTAGTTTTCCTCATTCAAAGGATTCAATATTAATCAAAGCTTTTGAAGAACGCTGGGAGGGCGCCAAAGCAAAAAATAAAACAGTTTAATAATTACATTATCTGGAATTTCTACAAGCAGCTGACAAATTTTGTTTGTTGGTCGGAGTTCGAATCCACGACTGCTCTTTAGTTATTAAAATTAATTTAATGTCAATTAATAGTACCAAAAAAAACAGTAATTGCACTAGCAAAAACCATTATGCATTTTGAATAAAATGATAACATTTTATATTTGATAAACTTTGAAATCCTAAATAATTCATTTCCGGGTTTTATGATTGATTGGTTTATCAAAATGTAATTTCTTTTTCATTTGCACGAACTATACGAAACTATTTTCTCAAAATATAGGTCAACGTTTCAGATAAATTTCAAATTAACCATTTAGTATTTATAAAACGAGTCGGGATAGGTTTACTAATATCAGTTAACTGTCATAGTTAATTTAATTTTACAACAAATGAAATTGGAGCCAAAAAGAGCTGTATACTTTATCAAAGGATTTGTGGTCGGTCGGGGCTAAGCGAATGTTATAATGTTGATAAAATTAATAATAAAGTTGATAATCTCATTATATTGTGTCGAATAATTTATCAAAAACGGTTAATAGTTTACAAGAGATTATTTTTCTTTCGCTAAAAGCGAGTAAATGTTATTTGATTTTCTGTAATATGTATTTGCAGATTGACATTCCCGCTGTGTTTCAGATCGAAATCGAACGTAGAAGTCTTAAAAATAAAGTAACAGTTTTAAGTGTTGGTTTGAAATTCGATAAACTTCGTATTAAAATTTTGATGCAGAAAATGTGAATAGGGACGGACTGGCTCCAAACGAAAGTTTACATAAATTTCAAACGATTCTTGGCGACGATAGCCTTTTTGCAATATATTGAAAGACGCAAAATAAAAATAGCAAAGACGATATTTTGATGAATATCTAAAAGTCAAACGTATTATTCAACATAGTAGTGAAAATTGTAGTAAAAAGTGTTGTAAAAAGTAGTGAAATAATAGTGAAAAAAAAGTAGTGAAAAAAAATAGTGAAAATTAAAAATGCTGTAGGCCACTACTTCAAAAGGTTTTTAGAGAATTACTTATTAGATAAAAAGTTGTAAGTAAAAGCGTTGGAAGAATTTTCGAAATATTATGGCGTAAATATTTACTACCATCGTAAAGCGAGAAAATTATTTATAATTTATTATGTATTTTATAGTGGTATGACGAAAAGTGCCACTTTACACATTCTAATTAAGGGTGAAAAGTGGCATTTTATGCCCGTTTGGGGAAACCACCTTTACAGTCTTAAGCAATCGAAACAATAGAAGTCGGAATAATGTTCCATTGTAATTTAAATTTTTAAAATCTAGTTTAAAAATTAGTTACAAAATTTAAAAATTACTGTAAGGATATATGAATTGAAAATAACTTAAAAATGAATTTTTAAGTAATTTGTGGTATTTAGTAGTATGTGATGTTAAAATAATCAAACCTAACAAATGTTAAAATAATAAATTTTAACTGGTAAGTAAAGAATACATACTACACAGAAACATAATATTTAAAAAACACTAAAATGACAATAATTCACATTTAACAGGGTTGAACTTAGAACATTTGAATAAACAAGGAATTGAATTCTGAAAAGTTACGCTATAGAAATAATAAAAATTACTTTAAAAAATAAATACGATATAAAGGTCATCATTTCACACTCATTTACGCTCATCAGTTGTATATAACAGGAAAATCTACCAAAGAAAATTGAAAAAATTTAAAAAATCAAGAAATTAACCAAACTTTAAAATAAATTGCTGAATATCAGATTTAGAAACAAATTCAAAAGTTACAAAACTTCATTTTCAAAGTTAACCTGTACAGGTTTATATTTCTGAAGTAAAACCTTATAATCATATCAAATTTTTAGCATAAACCAAAAAATGCACAAAACACTTTTTCGAAAACTAAAATGTTTAAGTTATCACAATATATAAATACACTGTATGTATATTATCGCAAACGTTTTCACCATACTATGGCATCATCAGGCGATGAACTAGAAGGAGAAAGGAGAAAAATCCGTATTTATCGACAAATTGCAAGAGAAAAGTGGAGGGGGTAAGAGGAGGAGGTAATTTTAAAAAAAATAATTATGTGTGAATTTACTAGAGGGTGGTGTAAATTTAAAGAGAAAAAAGGAAAAAAGGGGGAAAAAATGTAAGTAGATGTGAGGTAAGTTAGAAGGGGGGGGGAAGTATATCGAGTTACACTATTTAAACCACTTATCTATTGATTAAAACCTTATATTTTACAAGGAATATTTTTATTACACCATAAGTATAAAAAAAATATTAATGCATTTAATAAAATTATTTACTGGATGTAACGCTGAACCAAAAGCTATCATACGTACAATGAAAATTTCATTCCACCAATAAAATAATAAAAATCACTATGTTTATGAAAATTTTATATAGGAAAATTAATAAAAAAATTTCAGTGAAGTATTTAATTTATTATTGTACTTTATAATTAAATTCTTTAAAGTAAAATTTTTATCTACATTAAAACTAATAACAGGCATTTGTTTTTTATAAATAACTATAGTCAAAGTGTACAATTTTACGTACTATGGTCGACCTGGGCTCATAACTTGTTATCGTTTAAAAAAATTTCGTGTCTTGTGAAAATAATACTATGCGCTGTTAAAAATTATATATTTGTGTAAAATTTTTTAATGATACTATTTATTGCTTTATCTATACCAAGTCGAAATATTGGATATTAATTAAAGTTTTATCTTGTTTATACCTAAGTAAAACGTCAAGTAAGGTTTGTTTCCACTTGAATAACGTTAACTGAAGCAAACATTTACGACGTCGATGTAATCAAGAAAATTTTCTGGATAAAATAGTTTAACACTAACGAGATATGAAATTCTTCGTGAATTTAATTTACGTATCCATTAATAAGTTGGCACAGAAAATTTTCTTATTAATTTACAAAAAAATAGAACCATAATTTTATATAAAAAAAATTGACGTTTACTTTATAGCTGTCGGAACTACCACAGAAAGAGTAAATTTTTTTAATCAAAATTTAACATTGGCGTCGTGCAAATTTTAATATCGACAATTTTTCTTCGATTGCAGAGCTTTAGATTTGTCAAAATTTGATTTTAAATGGGGCACAAAACCGTGCTAACTTAATCAGCAAGAAAAAGTGTTTGGTGTAACAATCCATTCTTAATTATAAACGTAACTTTGAAGATTAAATTCGCGCCATTAAATTTTTACAAACCATTTCCACTCGGTTTCGCTATCGCATAACTTTCAAGTCGATTGATATTTCATAAACTGGCGATGTCAACAAAACAAGTTTTATTTTAGTTTAGAGCTTTTGGGAAAAAGGAGGAAAACAAAGTTGAGTTTCATGGCAAATTAGTGAGTTTTGCTAAGGATTTCTACAAAAAAAAATTTATTTTGTTGCACCCTGTGATGAAAAGCAAGTTTATCGGAAAGACAAAGCGCTTTAGTGTTAAAAGTAATTTTAACTTAAAAAAGAAAATGTTTGGCGACAGCTGACGGCGTTCATCAAAAAAAGTATTGGCGTTCGATGTGGGTAGTACTGGAAGCTGGTTTTTAATTTTTTCCCTGGTATTAACTTTTATCACATAATTTGATTCCAATTGAAAACTAATTGATTTCGGGTTAACAATTTAAGTTATCACCATCATCAATGTGTTGAAAAAGCTTTTCGTTGGATTAAACGTGTCCCTTTAGGCTATTTACTTTAACTTGACCGTTATTTTACAAAGCTCCCGATTTTAATTAATTGTACAAGTAATTTAATTATAAATTTAATTTGCGCTCAAGTGGAAGCGATGCGGCATTACCATAAAAATTATAGCGGCTATTTTAAATTCTCTAGCTTAATTTTTTAAATTAATTAATTAATTAAAATGGTTGGCGAACGAATGTACGACAAGTATGTAGGTACTTAATAAAATTCTTCTAATTTAAAAATCTCTCTTAGGCTATCATTACAATCGATATGCGGTTGCTGAAATGTTGTTAACTTTAATCAATATTCGTGAATTTACGAAACGCACAGTAAATTTGTTCATGGTTTTAGTAGCGTGTGCTATTCAGCTAATTTAGTAAATAATCCGATACTTGCACAGGAATTTCGTTAGTTAATTATGCGAATGACATGGCTCGAATTTCTTCCCTGTTCAAAAGTTCGTGCCGATTCACCTGTATGTTGTAGTAATAATAATAATTATTAGTATTATTCATTCTATCCGTATACTTGATTTTCATGTTTTCGAGAAAAAACTAACTCCGAACTTGGGAGCTATAAAGCCAATGTTTATCAATTGCCGATATAGGACTGCCTGGAGAGCTTTTTAGAGCTTTAGTTTCTCGATCGTTTATATGTATGTATACGTCGGTGGCTACTCACATGTTCGGAATTTTTAAAATTGTTTATTATCTGCAATCGCAGTCGAGTTTCGTTTTCATTAAACAAAAGAATTTTATTCGAGATATCCTTTTTAGGCCAGCATCAACGGAGTAACAACGTTTTAGTTAATTAAAAAACAAAGATATCTTTTTAATATGGCACAGAGTACTTACATCATCTTAACCATTCATTAAAACTAAAATTAAACTAACCGATAAATAATTTAAAGTTCATGTTACAAATCAAAAAACTCGAATGGATGTATTTTTAGCAAAACATGCTTCTTTTATTTTTTTAACCGAGAAAGAACTCGATCGAGCATACCATTGTAGATTTCTCGGACTCAATATTCAATGTGATTTAGATCCTTAGGTTGTTCATCGTCAGAATAGTCAGATCATATTGTGCCGGTTTTACAACAACAGCTTCAAGCTCAGTTCAGTCTGAAGTTTTGACAAATTTAATATCTGTGTCTTGCTCTAAAACTCCGGAACGCAGCTGCAATCATAAAACATCGTTTTAAATATTATTAGTTAGATCAGTAAGGTTTGCGAATGAGAATACTTTTTCTTTTAAATCCCATTTTAAAATCCATTACGAACATCATCGTCGAAAATAAAACAGGTGCTCAAATTGAGGGTTTAAGTCCAATATCCAAAAATGCAATTTAAAACAAGAAAACCCCAATAAAAGAAAACAGATGTTCACAGAACAGAATTAAAAAAACTCTACGCTTTTGATGATTATACGAAGATAAACTACAAAACAGAATTAATCGCACACGAATAAAGAATTATTAAGAGAAGAGGTTCACACGAAGCAGTTTAATTTAAAAAAAGGAATTTAAAATTATAGATAATTAACCATACATAGTTACAATAAAAATTAATTATCCTTAGGATGGAAAATTTTTATTTATGGGACTAATATTTTTAAAACACCGTTAAATTTATAAATTACCACTAATTAGGTTAAATCTAAAAATATAATCCAGTTTAGTGTAACATTGTTTAAATTAATAAAGCGGTTAATATTATTAACTCATTAATTTAAAATGTTTATTTACTAATTTTTAACAAGAAAGAAAGTGCACAATTTAACGGTCGACTAATTTCCATTTTGAATTTCTAACCGATGAATAAATTATGTCCCTCGTAACAAAAACTTAACAAAACGCTAAACATTTGAATTTTAACAGTAAAAGGAATATAAGTACGTTATGTATATTTTATACAAAACAACACAAAGGCACTTGCTTATCATTTAGTGATAAGCGAGAGCATGGCATTGTCAAGTTTCTTGAAAAGAAACAATAAAATGTAATTAAATAAAGTGAAACAGAAATTTGATAATGCAATATGACGCTATTTCATGATTACAATCGATCGTCGAAATTATGATAGTTGAATACAGAAAAAAAATTTTCAGGTAAGAAAATGAAATGAAAAATATTTGGTTACTTAAAAAGTGAATTAAAGTAGGAAATTTACAAGCCCGAAAAGAGATTTTTGCATGGATATTACAGAGACAGATTTTACATTTCCAAAGTTGAATTAAAAATTTTAATTTTTAATTATATTTATAATTTAATTAATAATTACAATCGATCGTCAGTTGCATTTAAACAAAAATATGATAGTTGATTCCAGAATATATGTTTTTAGGTAAGACAATGAAATGAAAAATATTTGGTTACTTAAAAAGTGAATTAAAGCTGCAAATTTACAAGCCTGAAAAGAGATTTTTGCATGGATGTTACAGAGACAGATTTTACATTTCCAAAGTTGAATTAAAAATTTTAATTTTAATTATATTTATAATTTAATTAATAATTACAATCGATCGTCAGTTGCATTTAAACAAAAATATGATAGTTGATTCCAGAATATATGTTTTTAGGTAAGACAATGAAATGAAAAATATTTGTTTACTTAAAAAGTGAATTAAAGCTGCAAATTTACAAGCCCGAAAAGAGATTTTTGCATGGGTATTACAGAGACAGGTTTTACATTTCCAAAGTTGAATTAAAAATTTTAATTAAGAAATTAAGGACCTGGGTTAATTAGTACGGTTAAAGGTATTAAATTTTGATTGTAAAACTTTAGTTATTATAATTGGATAAAATCTATAATCCACACATAATTCTATGCTTCTTAAATTATCATATTGATTTGTCGTTTTTAGAAATCCCAGATGTTTATGTGACACAGTCATAATCGAAAATGAAAAAAATTTAAGTGCTTATAAGAAAATAATCTCTTGAGCGAAAAACCATTTAAATTTTATTGTTCTTGATATTTTCGTAAAATACAAAATTACTTTGAATGGAAGGCATGACAACGGTCTGTTTTCAGTCACCGTATTTTTTAAAAGTTCTTTATTCGTCAAGAGTGAAAAATGACGCTAATCTGTCATACAATCGCTCGAGTTTCTTCTAAACGATAAATAAAGAGAACACCTCAAATGATTTCCAGTTTTGCATTTTCCACTTTGTTAAAGAATCTAGAAATAAATTGTTTGTAGGAATTTTGTGGATGTTCGAACTACTAATTTGTACTTTTCCGCCAGCACAATTCATTTGATATAACACAATTAGATATTTACGCACCAGAGCTCCTTTTTCCTGTAGAAGGATAATTCCAGTGTGTTGCTTTAGCTCGATCCTGTTGTCGAAAGTGCCTTAAAATTTAAAAATAAAAATAAACGAGAAAATTATGTGAAAAACTTATTTCCAAACTTTTATTGATTATGGAAAGTCTAAGGCTAAGCCGGAAAAACCACGAAACACCTTGAGCTGGTTCCGATACCGATAAATTTTATTTCAACGTGGATTTACTTTCAAATAACAGACATTTTTTTACTGTCGTTTATCGAGTTACAATTTCACTTTCATTCCTAAAATGTATGTATAACATTATATTTTCAATAGAAAGTAAAAGAAAAGTGAAATTAGTAATATATATCAAAGTTGAAAAGTTAAAATAAAATTTTTAACGCTACAATAAGAGATTAGGGAAAACTTGTATATTAATAATAAACAAAATAAAATTTGCGAAAGTGGATTGGAATGTTTTGGTAAAATAACTTCGCCTTAACTTTCCAAAAATTTGATAAGTATTCAAAGTTGTCAATGTGAAAATTTGAACAAGTTTTATTATGGCAGATAGGAAATAATATCTTGCAGATAATTTTAATGAAACTTAAATACTTTTAAATGAAATTCGAAATTTTTGATGTAATTAAACCCAAGTAAGTATGTATATTTAACACCGAATTCCTGGATCTATATTTTGTTACACAGTTGTTCTAGAATTACTAAAACCGCCGAAAGCTACCCACTTTTAATTTAATTTACTTACACACTTTTTGATAATCCTAAAATTTTCTGTATTATATTTTATCGTTTAGCAAATTGCCTCGTCATACCTTCATAATAATATGAATGTAGTGAAAGTAAAGATGACCCGGAATTCCACTAATCGACCTTGACTACTATATTATAAATTATAATATCTTCACAAATCGTTATGTTATCCACTTATTCGCTTTTTATAATGTATTTTAAAATTAGATATCCAGTTTAGCTTTTTAATCTCAGTTGAAGAGCCAAATCTTTGTTCCCGTTTTAATAATTTTATGCCTACCTACACGAAGTAAATCGATATTTTAAAAAGTCTATTAACAGCTGTAGTAGGTCTGGTAAAAAATGAAAAATTTTACAACATAAAATTGTATTACTGTCAAATAATGTCATTTCGGTAATACAGGCGTGTCGCTAACGACCGTGTTTATTGCCGTTACAGTTTCCAATAGAGGAAAATCAATGTTAACCGTTTCCTTTTAAAATACCAAATTTTAATGCCGCGTTTCTCGAAAAAATTTAACTTGATATTTTAAAAGCGGTATTTTATCGATCGTGTAAAATTTGATGGAAAGAGTAAAATTTATTTTGTCCCATTTTTTTAACATAACAGGAGTTTTCTCCCGGAGTTGGCGAGCCGAACACAAGATATTTTAACTATGTACCCGAGTAACTCCAACCAAGTGGTATCCAAAAGTCTAGTCTAGACTAGAAGTATTGAGAATATTTTGCAAAAAGCTAAAATAATAATTATTTTGATATTTTTAAAAATTTTTCGATTTAAATTTATACCAATTAACAAAAACGTAAGTTTAATTTAATCTATGTAAATTTTGAAGATTTATTCTAGATTTTAAAATTCGAATACTATCGTACCTATACCTACTTCGTATACAGAGTGTGTTTATTTTCAAATATATTTTATAAAAATAGTGTAACAAATCGACATTGATATGAGAATAATTTTTTTGACAAATTTTCGAAATTTGTCACCGTAACCGATTCGTTCTAATATCTATAAAAAAGGATTGCAATAAATTTGTTTGGTAAAAAACGCCTACAACATTCAGAAAACTCATCGTTTATTCGATAAAATAAAAATGTTCGAGTATTGGAATCAAATAACCAAAATTTAGTATGAGATGCGTTAAATTTTCAAAACAAATTGAGAAATAAAATTTCTAACACGAAAAATCCCTTCACTAAATACAGTAATTAATTTAATTAATTTGAGTATATTAAAATTTAGTATACGCACATTTTATTATTTTGTATCTTTAGATAATTCCGTCATAATCCTAATATGAATAGACTCTAATTTATTAACTCGATGTAATTAATTATTGATTATAGCAGCAATTTATTACTACATTTTCTTTCAAGAATAAATTTAGAAAATTGATGTATGTTGTGGGATGCTCGTGTTACATGTTTTGAACCAAAGAAAATTAATTTCGTAAGTGAAAGGTCTATAATTATGGTTTAATACCATAATAATTAGTTTAAATTATCATCTTTTGATTAGATATTCACTGAAATTTTAATGGCGTTTTAACTTTTTATGCTTAATGTTATTTCAGTAAACGATTTGCACGATCTACTCTAGAGAATGACGATTTTCATCATAATTATTACCATTTATTATTTATTTAAGAAACAAATAATGCCGCGATATTTAATTTTTGCCCTAATTGCGGTTTTCCACTTGAATAGTAATGAAAAAGTAATTCGGAGTTCGCGGTATTTAGTTTTATATTCAGACGTACATCCTCACAAATCTTGGTCGAAGTTTAAGTTTATGATGTTTGTTGGTAAGTATAAACTTTACAGTTTGACTGTAATTTGTAATGTTGATGCTAAATTGCGTTATAACTTGATTATATGGTTCTAACTTTATTATGTCAGTATTTCGATTGACTGTTATCTATAATTTTGATTAAGGTAACAAAATTGCTAAACTTGAAGATACCGAAGTATTTAGAAACTTTCAACTTTAAAGAGTTCGTTACTAGTAGCTAAACCGATAGCTATTAGCTGTAGCTAACGAACAAGTGTATTTTTAAAGGGCAGCTTCCTCAAGCTTGTTGGTACAAGGAAAAATCATTAATTATTTTGATCTAAAAATTCAAAGATGTATCCTATATACATATTGATATAAATTTTAATAATGAAAAACTCATAGACCTTGAAATCGTTTTCAATAGGTTAAGGTTTGCTAATAGGTAAAATTTCAACTTGGATTATAAGTTTGTATAAAAATATTAAGCTGCGCTTGTCTGAAGGTTGTAGGTATTCAATTTGGTGCAAGTATTGATTTATTGTGGGTTGTTGTACAAAATATAAAAATAATTTAATTAGAATATGAATTGCTATTTTTAGTAGCTGGCTTCTTTATTTCTAAGATAAAATGTTTTGCAAAAATCAACTTATTAGGCAGTATTTAAATTAAAATTTAAAAGTTAACAAGGTAAGCAAAACATTGTTAAGCAATCTTCTTGGATGTTAAATGTTTCTTTGTACATTAACAAATACATTCGCAAGTCTTGATGATTGCCATTTAAATGTAACAACCTAATTTGAGTTTCCGTTAAAGTACGAAAAATTTAACTTCAATTCGTGTTTTAAAAGGCTGTGTAAACGAGCAGATTGTTATGGATGTCGATATTGCTTAAATCATGGATTACGATTTTTCTGTTCATTTCGTTTAAATTCTGCAACAAAACTTTTAATATTTAAAAAATGTTTATTCGAGAGTTTATTTTTAACTTTGTAGTAACCTGAAATATCTTTCCTAGATTCGATTTCATTAATGTATGGCACTCTTCTGCTGTGATTTTTACTCAATATTGGACGATCGAAGCTGATTTTTGTTATCAATTGCCTCACCATAGGTTATTTTATTAAGCGTATAAGGTTTTATAAAACTCATGTCAATGTAAATATAAAATAAAAAACATTAAGCAAACATTGTTATAAATATAAACACAAATGTGAATACAAACAAACAATAATGGTTGCATTCAGGAAACTCCGCTCTTCTCCATCTCTATTAGAAATCGATACATTAGCTCTAACCAGAACTTATCTTATTGATTTGGACTTTAGGTGGCGTGGTAAATCGCAACCAAGAATCTCTCGAATCGGATTAGCTTGAGATGTGCTTTGATCGTTAAGTAAACGGTCAATGGTCATGACAGTAATCTTTTTATATTTTATATTTCCGTAGGTTTCACATTGTTTAGGAATCAAGGTATCAATTTATTAGGCGCTAGTTGGACGCTCTTTGCCATCTTTTCCCACAGGGACCATATAACAGCGATTCTGAACCGGGAGTTGGCGAGTGAAAAAAGTATTAGTTAAAAAAAACTGGTTTAAAATTAAAGTAAAAAAAAAGATTACAAGTCGCTACTCTATGGCGTTTAGATTTCGGAGAAAGCGATGTCAACTTTAAAAGTTCAATGCCATTGTCACGAAACCATGCCAAGTTAGACCTTGATAAATGTATGGATATATTAGGTGTTGAATATCCAGTTATAGTTAGCCATTTTTGACCAAAATGAAGAAAACTGCCAAGGAAAGTTTGCGTTTGTATTATTTTATAATTTGACATTTTCTTCTATTTCAATTTAGTTTAGAGCTCTTCAATATCATTAGAAGATTTAAGACTTTTTCCCTAGAACTTGAGAAGTTTGTAAATAGTATTGCAAAAAAACATAAGATGCTTTAAAATCAACGAATACTTTTCTATTTGATAGTTTCGGACAGATAAGCATGAAAATGTTGGTGTTTTGTTAATATATTAATCAAAACTAATGGGCTTTAAACTAACATATTTCGAACACTGACCTCGTGTTGTAGTAAACTAAGCACATTGCCAGGGTAGATAATCTAAAAAGCCTGCTAATTCATCCGGAGTAAGTTTTACGCCCGACGAAACAATAGATAAAATGTAAACCATAAATTTAAAAAGGTGTAAATTGTATTTTTTAAAATGTAAAAATAACGAAAAGAAGAAAACCGTGTTGATTTAGCACTTTTTAAAACGCAATTTGCATTGCCATGGCTTTGTTAGCAATAAATTGTTATTAAAAAGGTAATTTCGGCTTTCTGTGCTCAGTTTACTTTTAAAATTTAAAAAACGGTGGTTACGAAATGATGATTTGCATGATTTTCAGATGCCAAATTTAGCGACTGATCTTTAAATGTCGATCTGTGTATTCTGAAGCATTCGAAAGTGACATCATATTCATGGTTTATGAAAATTACGGAGCGGAAGGTTTTAGTTTCCTTTCACTATTACAAAATCTAAAATATTATTAAACATTCGTTTATTATAGAATATTTTTCTTTGTGTCACACAAGTGACACAGTACTAGGTGAAACAAAGGGATTAGTGGGTAAGTGGTTCGACACACCTCGCACAGCATTTGAATCACCAAAATAACGACATAATATTGTGCATTACTTGTCGAAGCAATAAATAAATTGCAAAATTAAGTTAATTTGTTTGTAGGGTGCCTTTTACACGAACTTTAACGTATCTTTATGACAGTTTAATTAGCTTTGGTTTTAAATCAAGAGATTAAAATGTCCAAGAGAAAAATTACCAATTTGTTTTGAGAAGAAAACAATTTATTTAAGTAGGAACGAAATTTAAATTAATATAACATATTTTTCGCTAATTTAGCTCGATTACTAATTTAAATTTAATTAATTGCCGATTCTTATCGGGTTGTAAATATAGAAACATAACTAAGTGGCTCCATTTAAAGTTTAAAATTTTGATTAGTAATTTATTCTCTGAAGCTTCACGATTTTATGCTTTCGCAATTAATATTTTACAAAATAAGATTCTCTCAGAACAGTTGGGATTGCGTCAATTTTAAATACTTATAATAAATAAATAATAGCAGATAGTCCCAATTATTGCACCTAATGGAAAGTCGATGAATTTTGCAATAAAATGCGGTTATATCATTTCAGTCGAAAGGTAGTACTTTGTATACTGATGAGGCTGAAATGATGGAATTCTATGCATAATAAATTTAAAAAAAGGGGTTCAAGAGGTGTTGCAATAAATTCTTGCAATCTAAAAAGATTTAAAACGGAAAAGTTGGCGAGACAAATTTTTCCTCGACGTTCACAACAATAAAATTGGAAATATCGCGTACAATAAATTACTTAATTAAAAATAAAATTACCAGCTATCTACTAATAGCGACATTTAGTAATAAAGACTTATTACGTATTCATTTTGGATTGCATAATGTAACTTATTTCTTTTATTGCAGGTACGTTAAGAGAAAATGAACATAATCTCTCGTTTTGGCAATTATTTTTTCACAGAGCTCATGGTCTGTTCGCTATTTAATTATTTTTAATTCGGTATTTAATAGTATAAAATTTATATAATTTTATTCAACTAAAACGCAAAACCCATAATTGAGATTTTCAAACCTAGAGTTATGTCATCGCTCGTAAGCGTATCAAGTAAAATAAAAATTAGAAAATAATTTATATCCATGCGCCGTGTCTTTTGGTTTTGGTTTTACTTTAAACTTTAAACGGTAGCCATACACATGGTAGAGCGTGCGGTTTCGATCACTTTTTTGTTAGTGGTAGCAGAAAAGTTTTTTTCCATTAGTATTTGAGAACCTCTTAATTATTTTTTATATTGATTCGATTTAGAAGAATTAAATGGTATATAAAATATTTAAATTTGTATAAGAAAATATGGTTCGATATACCGAACTGATCAATTTAATTACGCATAAAATTTTTATTGGCCTTATAATAAAAAAGACGTAAAAAGTTAATTTTCATTTTTATGTGCCATATAGGCAAACTCATAATATGATCTGTTTTTCGGTAAAACTATCGATGTAAATATTTTATTTTAATATTATATCAGTATTCTGGTCAAGGATCGAACGGTGCTTTTAATTTTTGTTTGGTCAACAAACTTTAGTGTAACAGCTTTTCAACAACAACGTTGTAAATTTTTCCAATTTTCCCGTATCGCCATTGTCTTTTTAATTAGAGTAGCCGACGAGTATCATAAATCTGGCAACAACAAATTGAAACAGTTTTATTAGACTGCGATAAACTCTTGGAAAAATATTGTAAAAATATTGTTGAACTAAAGTTTAAATTTATGTAAACAACTGAAAATTTTGCAATTCGATTGTCGAATAAGAAAAATCAATCTTCCGTTTATTCAATCTTAAAAAACTGCTTTTTAAACGTGCAAAATCAATTAATCGTAATTTGAAAGTATTGCTCTTGGCTGTTAATTGGTTAAACTATAATTTACTTTCTAGAAAATTATTCGTAATTAATTTAGCATCTTTTGTGGAATCTTACACATTCACATTATCTTTCGGAATGTATATCGTGTAGGCAGATACACATATAATATATACTTTACATATAGATACTATTATTATGTGTAACTTCCACCTATTTCCATAATGTACTTTCATAACAAAGAAGATAAATTTTAACTATCTAACAAATATTTACACACTTATTTTCTAGTAAGCGTTTGTATTATACTACTAATATATAAATCTGGTTTATCAGTAACATTTTTTATTTTATTAGAAATGTCGAGAAAACATACGAGCTTAAATAACCTATACCAAACTAAGATAAAAAATTAATTATTATTTTCTCTTCTAAAATAATACCGCAAAACTGCAACAGTATTACACGGTTAATGCACAAAAATGCTATTTTGTGAAGTTCCTATACAAATCAAGCTGTAAAAAGTAATTTACATACTCTATTATATCACAACGGTTACGGTACGAAGAGCTTCTAACATTTTTAATATCGGAGTTATTGAAAATCTACCAAAACGGTTTATATACTCGACCATGTTGTTATGCCACTTTTATTTTATTTTCTAGTTAAAATTATACCGACTATTATACAAAATGCTCATGCTCATTCAAAAGCTTCGCGAAATCATGTTCGAACCTGGAATTTCCGCTCCGTATTTTAAATTAAATAAGTTTTAACCATTTTCTATTTTTTACAATAAAAATTTTTCACTTAATGTCGCGTGGCACCCTTGTAGAAATAACAATATACTTTGTGTTTGAAACAAAATTGAAAATAAATCACTAAAAATGCTAAACAAATTTTTTTACCGTTTACTTTTTATTTATTTTTGAAAATATTTCCATGTATCAAATGTAGATTTGTCATATTTTAGAAGAAAAATACTAAACTTTTTTCGAATTTAAATATACATAATTCATGTCGTAGCCAAACAATATAATATACCACTCCATATAAGAAAACGAATATTTTGGTGCCCCTAATATAATAGGTATTTATATTTTTGCGTCTTTTAGTATATTGCAATGTTAAAAATATTTCCTTCATTTAAATTTCCGAATTTGACCCGAACAGTTTGTACTATTAATAGAAATTATTTGAATTTAGTAAGCATTTATTCACGAATTACCTGTGCCAGTGAAGTATTTCGACCTTTATGTCGGTTGATAAATAAATGAAATTAGGATAAAATGTTAAAAGCACAATAACCCAAAGTTTCAATCACACTACTTTATTTGAATAAAAAATGTTTATAGAAAATTGCAATTTTTAAGAGAATGAAACTTTTCAGCAATTGTTTAAGAAACGTAAGGGCCTCGAAGCAGTCAGCAACTCCGAGCAAATTGCGGAAACCATGGACGGATCAAAGGTAGAAATTAAAATTTATTTCCTTACAGTTAATTATTTAATTTTTAAAAGACTTTTCTTTTTTGGTTTTCGATTATACTTCTAGCGAATGCGAAAAAATGTAAAATATTGAAACATATAAATATTTAGATCATGCTGTTTGATGTATAGCAATAAAAATTCGTATTATTTTTGGTAAATTTTCTTTTAGAATGTATGCTTTTAAGTCGATTGCTTCTGTTTCATCTTCGATATTTTATACACAAAATCTATTATCCTAAAAATTTTACATTTATCAATATATTTCCTTTTCAATATTGCATTTATTGTAATACATGTGCGTTCATGGAGTAAATTAAGTTGGATTCGGATACCGGTTTATGAAATTTTGATTTAACGACTGGTAAAGAACAAACGATAAAAAATTTGGTTGTTTAAAGAAATCGTTTTGATCTCGATCATCAACCCTATAAATTCTAACAAAGTCCATCAAATCAATAACAATAATAAAGGATACTCTTAATGTAATTCTATTTCGAAAAATCGATAAACTTATTTGTTTTAGTTATTATTTTTTTTTTCTGTGTTGTTAAAAACTTTCAGAACGAATTTATAATTCCTGCAGTGGTCGTAAAAACTTGTGTTACCTTTCTTGTTTTACATCATTTACAATTTCGAGTTGCGGTCAGTTTAAATAACCCTAGGAACTTAGTCGAACAATGAGCCATCTCTCCCATGTCAACATTAGATTTAGATAACAGAGAGTCTGCAAATATAGACACTCCATATTCATTTGTTAATAAAGAGGGTCCGCTTTGTTTAGCATATTACATACTTGTAATACGAAGGATTATTTCGGAAGGAATATTTAAATTCGAATCAATATAACTTCTCAAGAGGACGTCCGTATGCTGTGCTGTGCTATGCTGTGCCGTAGCAAACCAAATCACGACCATCCAAGCAGGATGGAGGGCTTTATCTCGTCCGTAAACACATTTCAACATGTCACACTCGATACGATAATATAATGTAACAGCTTTTTTGTTATTTTTACATTAAAAACAGTTCTTCGGGTGTCATTGTAACCGGTTCGCCGTTTTAATTAAATCATCATCCACCTCGATCAAAATTTCTCTACACCAATTTGGACCTCCTCACGCTTGATTGGTAGAAACTAAGCCAATAAGCACCGGCTTGTTAAAATTGTTTGTCAAGGGCTAGATCTACTAATTAAAGTAATTAATGTAGGATACACTAACTTATGTGTGCAGTCTAAATGTACCCTATCTATGTGTACCTATTCTAACATCAACATTGTTTTAGTATACATAATTAATTGTTAAGAGCCAAGTATTGTATATGTTCTACACAACAGTTATATCATCTTACCTACTCTAAAGTTAGGCTAAAGTTTATAAATCAACCTCTCGGTGCATTAAGCCCTTAAGTATTTAATGAAACTACTTTGGAGAAGTGGAGTGGGAGGAAATGGAGTAAAAATTTTTTATTATTAAAAGCTCTTCCAACTGTTTCAACACAAAATTTTGTACCAAACTGTGACTTAATTGGAAGGGCAAATATTTGTGTTCATTTCGGAAGGTAAATATATGGTACCCATGATTGCTTCATACAGAAAATATCGATTAATTCAGACACAAAGAACGAAATCCATTAATAACAAATTTTATTGCCGAATCATTATTATTTATTTATACTTTCGAATATCTTTTAAGTTTAATTTTGTAAAATGCGCAACTTCGGGCAAATAAATAAATCCAATAAATAATCGCACATAACCGATAATTAAAATTGCGTAATAACATTGCCAAGTGTTATAGTTCTTGAAATTGTATAATAAAATTGCACGTATAAAAATAACGAGCACATTTTGGAAATTTATTTACAAAATTACATTTTCTTACATTACAAATAGTAGAAACCTTTTCTCTAAAATGAAACTTTTCGCAGCGTATGATTTACATTTAGTGGTTTGGTTAAGCGCAACGTCCTTTTTTAATCCTACCCAATGATTAAACTGTTTTAAAATTACGCTTGAACATTTTTTAGAAAGATAAATGACATGGAAGTTTTCTTTAGTTTAGTCGAACCTTTTTCTTCCATATTTGTCTCCTCTTATCTTCACAACTTTTAACGTTAGAGATAGGATAGGGTTCGTGAATTTTTCACAAACTCTAAAGTTTTAATAAATTGGTTTTTGTATTTTATAGTTTCTGATTTTTCTTTTTCTTGCCGTCTTTATTTACACATAGTTAAGTTCAATTAACGAAGTCGTGCAATTTGAAAGTGAAAAATACCGTGAAACTTAATAAACTGTTAAACAACTTTAACTCGAAAAAAAAAATTGTCGGTTGCATCTTTTATTAAATAATTTCGCCACGAGTGCGATATTAAACAAGTTTGACATTTTTATTTAAATAAATAATTAAGTAATGTTTTTCTTTTCTTTTAGGGGTGGATTTGAAAAACATTAAAATGTTATTTTTGTATTTCGTTACTATGTACACACACAAAAGTGTGTTGTGTTTTCGGTCCCAAGCAAACACAATTAAAATAACATTTTACGAATTTACATAATTTTTTAAACGATTTCGAGTATACACATTCAAAAAAGAAACACACACACACACATTTGTACAATATTATGTAGTTTTTTAATAAATAACGAGAAAGTTAACTTGTATCAAGTTCATTATACCCAGGTATACTGAAAAAATATTTAAACAAAATTAACAATATTACAAATCTCCTTGTTACGTAATCTTTGAAAGATTAACAATGGCTAATAAATTTATGAAGCTAGAAGTTATAAATGCGATTAGGTACGCTCTTGATGGGTTAAACTTTTTAACTCGTTTGAGTGAAAGGGTTTAAAGTTTTTATTTTTAACTCCAGATCGATCTTACGGCGCTTTAATTTAAATTGTTTCACTTTCTCTTCCTAGTTTCTTCTTAATTTAAAAGAGATGATCATGAACGGTCGTCTGTGGTAATATGCAAAAAGTCACCGGAAAGTAGCGTTCGAAACATTTCCTTTATTAAAAATTCTTGTTCTTAGTTACTTTGCTTTTAAAATTAAAAGTTATGAAAGCATTCTTATTGTTGTTATATAATCCATTGTTCAATTAACTTTTTTTTCCATTAAATATTTCTTATTGTATTTACTTGTTTCTAATCTGGCTAGTCGTGAAATTTTATACTCAATTTAATGGACCGACTTTTTTATTGTCCATCGAATTTCCCTAAAAGTTTAATTTAAATCTTAAATTTAAATTTTTTAAGTTTCGTTGTAAATTATTCAGGCATTATATAATTTATCTTAACTTCTTTTGCATTACTTCATGCTTTAGGCATGGCTGCACAACGATGTTAAGATGAAAGTAAGTAATTAGACGAAATGGTTAATGTGTGCCGGTGGGCTTTGTTGGATAATATTTTTAAAAATCTTGGATTTATAGAGAGTCTCTTAATGCAATCGAGTGAAGAAAAAACTATCGATTAGTACTTATCAACTAGATAAATTTTCCTTGAAGTAGTATAAAAATTGTATGCTTAATAAAAGCTTGGATTTCATTTAAACTCAAATTAAGCTGAATGTTAAGGAGTTATTATGTTCGATCCCCCGAGGCATAGAATTGATTTCACCCCTTGGGGTTGTAATGTTGCATGTTGAATGCCTTACGAGATTATTAAAATTATTTATTCCGTTGTGGTTTACATTTTAAACACAGTTTACACTTTTCAGGTGTAATTGTTCTTATTTCTTTTTTTTTAATTAAAAAACTGCTCAATCTTAATTCGACTAAATAAACAGTCTTTCTTCCAGTCACTTCCACGGTCGTTTTGGAGAAACTTTTTTCTAATTTCAGTCATTTGAAGTGTTTAGAGAAACTTTCGGTTTGGCATTTTTGCGACCACTTCATTATTTTTGTGATTTTATGAAAAATATCACGCGCTTGATTTTCAATTTAGAAAATTTATGATAGGAGAAATGTTAAAAATTCGCTTCATTTTTTACCGTAAATGAGTAAATAATGTTCGTTTAAATGGAAACCAAACCTATCGTTATCTGAAAAAATGATAAATTAACCAGACGATATTAAATCGTCGCTGCCTTCAATTAATAATTACTATAAATTGAATCGATTAATTCATATTTGGTTATACACAAAAGTTATTCGTCGTGCTTTATAAATATGCATGCAAAATTTACATAATAAGCTTAAAATAAATATCAGATATTCATATTAATTGCTTTTGTGCTTTTAAACGTATTGAGCAAACTGCTATATGTACTTTGCTCAATAATGGAAAATGAAAAATTCTTCTAAAATGGAAAAGAGGAATTACCACTGTACGGCTTATCCATCTTAACACATTAAATTTTTCTTAAAATAAATCCAAACTCTGGAAAATAATTAATTGCGAGTTTTATTTTTATTAAACAAACCGAACCGAACTTTCGAGACTAAAAAGCTTTTGCAGAATTTTAATAAAGTTGGCAAATTAAAATTCGTTTTAGGGGCATTGTTGGAGTTTGTTAAAATAAAAATTTTATAAAGCTCGAAGCACTTTACGTTGTTTATGTAAAGTATGCGCCTTTTAAGTTCTTTTGTGATATACCAATATTCTAATAACTCGGCCAATTTTTGCATTACTTATGTAAAAAGATATCATCTATATGTTAGGGAATGCGCACTTGGAAATAATTTATAAATTAAATTAAGCTTCCTTATCGCTGCGGTAGCAAAATCCAATTTTTATTCCGGGTAGCATTCCTGTCGGGCATAATTTTTGGCCTTTATTGGATATCGTAATTTTTTATTAAAAATTATTTTAATAGTAAAACTGAAATAAATTGGATAAAACCTGCTACGCGCCTTTAGAATCAACAATAGCCGATTATTTCAAAAACGAAAAGAAAATAATATCAGGAAAATGGAATAACTGAAGTGCTACTTGAATGCCAAGTTGTCACAACTGGTTTTATTGGCAGATTTCATGACATTCGAATATAAATGAGAACTAAATTTACGATGAAGGTTTAATAAAATTTTACAACGCAAATAATTATTTATTAAAAATGTTGCTGTACTGACTAAATTTTTTCTGTATTTCAGGCTGAAAATCGTGCTCTTAGATTGAAAGATGGTGTAACGATGGCTCAATACAGTGATGATTCGGGTCAGGGTCCAGGAGTGGCGATGGCTTTGCAAAGCTTCGAAAGCACGGACGGTCGGCTCACGTGGAATTATTTTGATGAATCAGGTTATATTTCAAGAGGTGGTTTGAGGGTAGGCGAAGACCCATACATTCGAAATCGCTTTAATCAGGAAGCGAGCGACAGTCTTCCAAGCAATAGAGATATTCCAGATACGAGAAACGCTATGTAAGCACTTTTTTATTTATCCACCTTTAAATTTAAATAAATTAATTATTTGAAAACCGAACGCATAAACAATGCTCACACGCACTTCCACGCTATTCATAATACGGAAATTAAATGCTTTAGACCGTGACTTGACATATTATAAAAAATATTTAGTTAAGATTTTTGCAATACTATCAATAATAATGAAAAAACTATTTTTAGTTTTAAAACTTATTTTGTTTCCGAAGCTACGAATATTTTATATTTCCATCCAATTTTTTTATAATGGTTCACCAAAAGATATAAATTTATGTTTTAGTATTCTAAATGTTTCCCATTTATCTCTTAAAACCTTTGTAAGATGTTAAATGCCCATTCATAATAGCTCTCGTATCAATCTACAAAAATAGGTTTTTATAAAAGTTCAGTAAAACATTTTTGAGGTAAAGTGGAAATTTGGATAAAAAAAAAATAAGTGTTCTCGATAAAACAAACTTCTACTGTTTAGGGAAATTAGTGAAAATTTTTAACCGAAATCAAATTTTTGAAATATTTATGCAAACAGAAATGTTTCCTCGACGAAGCTTCAATTTTATATTTTCTACCCTGATTTTATTTTGAAATGTGGAAAATCTAAATATTTTTGAAATAAATTTTCGTTGCTTGGTTAATTCGATACAGTAAACAGCCAACATATTTAAGCTCATCTGCTATATTATATAACGTCAAGATATTCAGATAACAAAAATTATACCGTATATTGTAGAAGCCCCATCCATAAATATTTATTTATTCTGAATTAATCTCGAATTCTGAGAAACTTTTTATGTTGTTGTGAAAAACTCCTACCTGAATTTTCTTTCAAGTGTTTGGAAAGAAAACCACGACAATAAAAAGAAAATCAAATTCAATACCTTCAAGGTTAATAATGTGCTATGTTTTGTAATGTCCTTTTTCTTTTTTGTTAACCGACTATTTTGGTTAAAATATTTTCGAATAAACTTATGAAAACTGCTTTGTTATGCAAAAAACGCTTAAGTTATAATATGTAAAATAAACTTTTTACCGAATTGAGTGATGTTTATGCAGAACGTATTTTCAATGTAAAGAAATTTCACACAAGGAAATTTTTTGTATTGTGAAACTAAAAATTATTTAAATAATGTAAATTTTAGAATACCAATAAAAATAAAATTCAGTACGTACGCAAAGTTATTGCAGCGCTCTAAGAAGGATTTTCACAAAGTGAAAGCTCCGTAATGCTGTTCTGCCACTGCTCTGTCATTTTGTTAAATATTAATTTAACATTATACTTCTTTCAGGTTATTCGCTTAGTATAAATCATTCTGAACTATTTTTACAAATTATCATTAATTTTTCTCTAATGTCCAGCCATATTGTTAGATCGGAAAAAGATGCTCCCTTCGGTCACCTTCAGCTTCTAATCCGTTTTAGAGAGAAAATCTAGAGAAACCAACTTCTCTCAAATTACACATTAAGCCGTAGGTTCTATCTACAAATTTAGTTTGTAAGTAAAATCTGTGGAGTTATAATTCGTTGTTGTACGTTTATCCGAAAATACAATAGAATATAATATTATGCTAAAGCAATAATTATAATTACCGTTGTTTCCTCCCAATCATCATTATTTCTAATAATTTATATGTAGGACTGCTTAAATTTCTGCAGAGCTTTTAATTTTTTTTCTAAAAGCATTGCAATTAAAATTACTAAATTTATCAACCATGCAGATTGATCTACATATATAATAACTACTTCATTTACAGTCTATTTACATTAACACCGTAACACATAACCACGTGTTATTTTAATTTATTTCTTTTTACATTGTAATTTGTTAATTAAATTATGAGCTTAATTAACTTGTATAAATTTAGTATAACTCTCGAGTGTAGATATTATAAAATTGTACGTTTTCATTCGGAAGTTTTTATTTAAATTAATAATTGAACCAATAATCGCTAGTTAATTATATCAAGATTTACTTTCTCCGCATGCATGCAAATATTTAGGTGAGATCTTCATAAATGAGAACAAAAAAGTTATATTGAATGCTTACAGTATTATCATCGTGCCTGACGAGCTGCTTCCGTGAGCGGTTATGATCCTTCAAACATTCCTTTTTTTTTTGCAGTAAAAAACGTTTCATTTTCTGGAAACGTAGTTAGCTTTTTAATCACACAGCATTTCAGGTATGGTACAACAAAACCCATTGCAATGGCTTTTCTATTTAAAGCAGACTTGGTTTAACTTTAAGGCTTAAAACGTTTTCTCAAATCCTAATTAATTTCCACAAACGTTTGAAAAACTTTTTTTTAATGTTAAAATCTTTGGAGCCGTTTTTTGCTCGAGGGAATAATAATTAATAATATATCACATTTTTATTGTACACATTAAAATTTATGTTTCAAGTTATTGCGCTTATGTCTAAAAATTGTATAAAAAGTTTGTTCCTTTTTATTTTACAATAAAAGTGTTTCAAACTTTTTGTGTCGCTTTTCTGATACAAAGTTTGTGTGAGATTTGAGTCGTCAAAATTAGAAGGGCGGCTTTAATTCTATTCAAATATTTAATAATAACAATAAATTAAATATCTCTGAAAATACCAATTTGAAGAGCTTGACTGTTAAAGTAATTTTAAAATATGTATTTTAATATTCAAAAACGTCACTCTCAATTTATTGTTATTTAAATTCCTTTTCTTTTAAATCGAGAAATTCACTCAGTTGAAAATTTAATTTTGTATAAAGTAAATTGTGAGCAATTTAAAAAATTGTAAGTATCAATTAAGGATAATTTAATCGTCAGTTTGTGGTAAATAGCAGATTTATTTTTATAAATAGAAATATAATTGACATAACGTGCTAATGGAATTAATTAAGTTTATTATTATTTATTCAGTATGGAATAGCACGCAAGCTGCTTCCAACTATTTTATTCTTATTTTAGAAAATCAAAATTTATTAACGTTCTGCTATTCTCTTTTCGACTTGTATACTCGAAACACGCCTACAGTAAAACATACATTTTTGTTTCCAACCTGATCCTCGAGGACTAGGGATACAATAAAAGCTAAGAAATGTCTGAATTTAAAAAAAAATACTTTTAATAGATAAAAGGTTCTTGCAAATTTGAGTATGTCGGTAAGCTAGATATTCTTCGTAGTTCAATTTTTAAAAATTAAAAATCGAATAAAATTGTAGAGAGAGGATTAAGATGTCTGAAATTAATTAATTGAAAGTCACAATTATTAACGTTATAAAATTTAAATTTTGGTTAATTAGGAAATATTGCTTTCCCGTAGTACATAAATAATCACACAACATAATTTATGGTTCACGATTTTAGATGTGTTCTACTTTTTAAGTCAAGTTTAAAGATGGTTAATTACTTCCTACATACACAATTCGAAATTATAAGTGCCAAATATGTTAAACTATTCAGAATCTCATTCAAAAATTTAGGAGGTGGTTTTCATTATTAAGGCTAATAATAAAACTTATATGTAAATTACGTAGTAGTTGTGTATTTTAAAATCATAATTTTAATTTTTCCCCTAATAACTAACGATCGAAAGTTAAACTTTCATATTTTTACAATGCAGTTTTACTTTTATTTATTTATAAGCTTAATGGAATCGCTCCATGTTTACTAACATTTTATATCGCAAGGAAATGGTTTGGACATTTCAAACGTCTGCAAAAACACACAATTTTCGTACAATGCAGACCATCGCCATATATGTAACTGACACAATTACCCTTTATCCCTTATTTATCAAGATGGGAACTTATCTTCTAACTTGGCGAGTCTTAAACGGGGGTGTGCAAATTTAGTAGAGCATAAAGTTTTCCACATCGCGAAAGGAAGATATTTAATATTTATTTCTTTGAATTGCCTACAAGATGCTCGCAAAAGTTTCAGGAGATTTAAATTGACTTATTTATCCGCGATTTTAGAAAAATGTAATTTTTTCGTAGAAAATTCATGGATTTATTTCTAAATTATTTTTTCAAATGATCGCATTTAATTGTTACTTATTCGGAAAGTTTTGAGATTTCAACGAATCAAAGTTTATAAAATTATTAGTTGATTCCTGCTTTGACGAGAAAAGTCCATCGGTGTTTCCCGATTTGTGCTTTAGAAATAACTTTCGGTTAGTATAAAACGGAAAATTTAAGAATGTCGTTAAGAAGGAGATGTCGAGTAATATAAAGAAGATTTAGATTGACTTACTTAGCTGTAAGATTTTGAACGATAAAAAGACTGCATTTAGGATGCTTTGCTTGCCGAGGATGGTTGTGTAATTTGTTAGAGGATCAATTTAGAATCCTTCATCTTGACTCTGACATTTTATTATATGCTTAATAACGAATTTTGAGAAAATTTGGTTACCATAACATTTTTTTAAAAGCTGCAATTTAAATTAATTCGTGTTAACTTCTAAATCTTAATGAACTTAAACCAATTTATGGTTAGAAGTCCATATTTTAAAAGGCATTACTTTTACATGACCGAATCCAAGTTAGATGAAGGTTTTAAAGTAATTTAAGTTTTAACAAAGTATTAGGTCTGTTATTAACGAAAAGCGAATTAGGGAATTAGATGCTTCAGGATTGTGTTGATGTTTTCATCAATTTAATTTTCTTTGCAAAATTTAATCAAATCCAAGTCTTTTGATCGAAATTAAATATATGTTAAATTAAATTTGAAAATGTATTGTCTACTCATTAAGTTTTTTTAATTAAACAAACCGAGTTTTGTTGTATAGATGTATTCATAAAATTAAATTGTATTACAAGTTCGTCTAAAATATTTATTTTTCAGGTGTAAGCGAAAGCAGTTCGATGGAAACCTTGCAGCAACTAGCGTAATTATAACGTTTCATAACGAAGCCAGATCTACGCTACTGAGGACCGTGGTTAGGTAAGTTAAAAGTTTCTTTGAGTGATAAATTAAAATGCAAATTAGCTTTGAATTACGGTAAAACTATATTCATGTAGATTTAATTTTCTCAACTTTTGTGTAGACTGAACCTCTCAACAAAAACGAATACGAAGCCATAACTCGATTTTCTCAAAAGCTGTTTTAATTAAAAGTTTTTGGGAAAAATAAAATAAACTGATCCAAGTTTTGATTAATTTAAAAATTATTTTGCTTTTAATTAAAAAATAAAATCATTTCATGTTAGAGTTGCCAAAAGTTTTTGATAATTTATATGAGATTTTTGATCATCTCTTTGAGGCCGTGTAGGTGCTTGGATAGAAAGTGGTTACGCTACAATATCAGTTGACATGTGAAAGGAAGAAGTAAATATGTAGATTGAAAAAAATTCCACTATAACACCATATATCATTCTAACTTTTACGAAAGCCAAGCGAGAAAATTATTATCTTTATAATTAATCGCTCTTGAGATTTTCTGATTTCATACTTTCCTTAGCAGTAAAATAATGATTTCCGAAGTGGCCATAATATTATAGTTCAAATTCTGGTATTGACTTAGCAATTTCGAAATAAAATGAAAAAATTGCTGCCATTGTTTCAAAACGATGAAATTTAATCACGATAACGAATTTTCCGAACTTTTATGATTTTTCCTTACCTCTAGGGTTGATATTTTTAGGGGAGACCCGGCATTACTTACTGTTTCTTTTCATCCATCAACTAATACACTTTTAGCGCTAACAAATAAATTTTTTCTTTGTTGGCTTGTTATCGTACTGATAAAAATTTGTCGTCAAGTGTTTCCACGGAAAACATAAAATCTAAAACCAATCATCAGACGAAAATCAGAACATCATTGGCTTAGATAATTATCGAAATGCAGCCAATCAAGAGCACGAACGATTTTAATCTAAAATCACAGGAAATTCAAAATTATCCTCCGCACGTTCTTTTATTGATAAAATGTCACCCGCTTTATTAAATCTAAATCCTTTTTATCGTAATAATTTCAATGTGTTAAATAATGTGATAAAACCAAAACGATGTAACCGTTTACCGATTGGCTGCGAATTAAATTTATTTTATATAAATTAAAGCAAAAAAGTGTCGGTACCTGTGTAAGCGAAAATTGAATTCGAAATCGTGATTTCGTCATTTTTTAAAACACAAAAATTTCCGCAAGCTGATTCCAAGCAGATAGTTTTCTTTGTCTCTGCTGTGGTAGACATAAAAACAACAATAAAACAAAGGCTTTTTCTTTAAAATTTATTTATTTATATAACACATAAGGAAATGCTGCCAAATACTGACATAATTTTTCAAACAACGCAAAATTGAATTAAAGAAGTCAAATATATGATACGAATATGTTGGCACAAAGCAATGCGCATTTAAAAAAGCTCAAATAATTCAATTTACTAACATTTTTGTTGTTTGCATGAAAATCGATTTTTTAATTAAAAGATTTTTAAAAAACAAGAACGTGTGCGCCTTTTACGCTTTGAAAAGTTATTAATCTCTTTAAAATTTAATAATCCCAAGGTATTTTGGGCACAATATAATTACTATAATTTACGACCCGATATTGGTAACAATAAATCGCGCAACAATTAAAAAACATTTTGCTAAATGGCCATTACCAATATCAATTATTTTATCTGTTGATTAATGGCTTTTTAGTATCGCATTATTAATTCATTTCATATAATAATTTCGGTAATTTGTAATTTAACAAATTGATAATTTTTCAGCAGACCATTTCGCATTCTTCTCCAATCCATTATCGTTGTGGTTATTTATGCTGTACCGTTAAATATTATATGAGATTTTAATAATGCGAAATTTGTTCCATTCGAATTATTTCATCATATTTTATTTTCTCTTTTATCCACTATCTTATTTCGCAATTTATTTAAATCCTCGTTCCGTTACCTCTTTTATTTTAACAGCGAAATGGCAATGCGATTGTTGATTCGTGATTTAGCAACGAGAATTTATTCCGAAAAAAGTATTTTTAAATTGCGCAGATTGTCAAAAGTGGCAATTTCTGCTTTTTAAATTCGTCCTACCTTAACTTCGCCTTGTCTTACGACAAATCAACTTTTCGATCTTTTCTTTGTGGGCTTGATTTTATTTTTAAACCAAGCAAAGCAGAAGGTATCGAATACTAATAAATTAATAACTAAGTATTACTTATAAATCGCACACCTTAGGTAAACGTCGAAAGTAATTAATTTAAATGATTTCAGCGTTCTCAACAGAAGCCCGGAACATTTAATCAAGGAAATAATCCTGGTAGACGATTTTAGCGATAATCGTAAGTAGATCTATTTGAGCAAACTTTGCTATTTGCTTTTCCCTATAGTGAAAACCTACAAAACTTGCTGAATGCATAGATTCTATTTAGATTTTAAAAAATGTCCATATTTTGTGATGACTCAAACTTATATCGAATCTTCGACAAATTTAATTTAATCTTCTAGAATATTGCAATAAAAAAAAATTTGTAAACAATCGAATTAATTTATGACTTATTTCTAAGTTGTTTTTCCTTTTACAATTTAAGCTGCCGATGGTGAGGAGTTGGCAAAAATTCAAAAAGTACGGGTGTTGCGAAACGAAAAGCGGGAAGGCTTAATGAGATCTCGAGTTCGTGGTGCCGATGCAGCAACTGCAAATGTACTTACATTTTTAGATAGTCACTGCGAATGTAATGTTAATTGGCTGGAGCCCTTATTAGAAAGAGTGGCCGAGGTAAGCACGTTAGAATTACATTGCGGATCGATAATTTCAGAATTTATACTTTTGCAGGATCCCACAAGAGTCGTGTGTCCCGTTATCGATGTTATCAGCATGGATACGTTCCAATATATCGGAGCTTCTGCAGATTTAAGAGGAGGCTTTGATTGGAATTTGGTATTTAAGTGGGAATACTTGGGTTCTGCGGAGAGACAAAGTCGACAACACGATCCGTCGCAAGCAATTCGTACGCCCATGATTGCCGGAGGATTATTTGTGATAGATAAGAAGTATTTCGAAAAGTTAGGAAAATACGACATGAAGATGGACATTTGGGGCGGGGAAAACTTGGAAATCTCTTTTAGGGTATGGCAATGCGGCGGAAGTCTCGAAATTATTCCTTGCAGTAGGGTAAGTAACAGCCTTCGCCGTAATTTAGGTCTTTCGATGACAATTAATGCTTTGTTTAGGTCGGACATGTGTTTAGGAAGAGGCATCCTTATTCGTTTCCCGGTGGTAGTGGTAACGTTTTTGCTAGGAATACCCGAAGAGCTGCTGAAGTTTGGATGGACGAATACAAAAACTTTTACTACGCCTCGGTGCCTTTAGCTCGTAATGTGCCATTTGGAAGGTAAGTAGATATTCAAATTCGGCGACATTTTTTGTTACAAATCTATTAATAGCATACAGGATCGTCTCGATTTACGAAACAGTCTTCAGTGCAAGTCGTTTAAGTGGTACTTGGAAAATGTGTATCCGGAATTGACGATACCGCATGCCACGACAACAAATTTTGGATCTCTGCGTCAAGGCACTTACTGTTTAGATACAATCGGACATTTGTTGGACGGTACGGTCGGGATGTATCAGTGCCATAACACTGGCGGTAATCAAGAGTGGGGTTTGACAAGTGGCGGTTTAATCAAACATCACGAATTATGTTTGTCGATCGAAAAGTACATCAAAGGTGCGCAAGTTATTATGCGCGTTTGTGATGGATCCGATAATCAAAAGTGGAGATACGTCGAAACCGGTGGTTTGTTGAAACATTTAAGACTTCCTCTTTGTTTGGATTCACGTCACAGCGACGTTAAAGGCATCACCGCAGAAAAGTGTAATACGAATATTGAAACACAAAGGTGGCAATTAACTACTTAAAAAAATTTATACCCGACTTATAGGATCATTTTATAAATATTTAAAACGTTAGTGACTTCGCGAGAACAAGAGAGGATATTTAAGATTTGCATATTACGGTTAACTATAGTATACAGAATAAATTAATTTATTATCTTTTGTTTATTGAAAACGGAGTAAAATTGAAGGCAAACGAGAATATTTTAAATTTTCTACCATGCAGCTATGTCTTCTATCGACGAAGTAAATTACACTGGAAAATTTAAAATATTTTACTCAAATAAAATTATAAACAAAAAAGAACGATAAAACAGTGCTTAACGAAAAATTAACATTATTTGATATACTACATGGTGAGAGGTAGAAAAGGGAACGAAAATATTTGGATAACTTTATATTATGATTGTTTCTGTTCAAGTCAAATCTAGTCAGAATTTATGTTAAATATATTTGAAACTAAATATTTTTTGTATTGTTTATTAGAATATCGTAGGTGATAAAATTAGGGCTGTAATTATGAAGAAAAACGAACTGGTTTGTTAAATTAGATAAGCACTAATTTACTTTTTTAAATACAGTGGAACTTTGCTATAACGAAGAAACGCATAATTATGTAATAATGCAGTATTTTGGTAAATAATAGAATGTAGTATTGTCGACAAATGAAAACAAAACCGATTTCGTTAAATCAAAGTTTCACTGTAGTAGTAAATCCATTAAAATTAATGAACGCCTCTAAATGTGCTATAAGAATAAATTTCAGTGAGGAAGTAGAAGCAGGTCCAAATTGGTTAGATTTTAAAGTTAACAGCTAAGCAATAAATAATTGCTATAAAAAATTAAATACAGAGTTTTCTTCAAGTGGCCAGTAGCTTTCTATTTATTTTTGTATGTAATGATTGTGATAATTAGTTAAAACTTTTGTAAAATAATGATTTATTATTAGCGACGGGGCGTGCTGAGGGTCTTAAAAATTGTCTGCGGTTGGTGCTTTATCGGTATAAAACTAAAAGCTCCTCGAAAGCTGTTTTCTTACATTATTATGCTATATGCACTTCGCGCATACCTTGGCACGATCCTGAGTTTAATATTATAATATGTAATTCAAATGTGTATTTTTTTCACATAAAAATCTAAATTTAAAATATAAAGTAAAACGCACCGTATTGCTATTCCACCTTGTATAATATTTACTATTAGGTATTCTTTCAAATTAATTATTGTAAAAATTAATCCTTGTTTATGTATTTGATTACACTTATTAAAGTCGAGAGTACTTAAAATTGTCTAAGCTAGCACAAAAATTGTAGTTAAAAACGAAATTTAAAAAATGTGTATAAAATGTATATTACTGAAGAAATTCGATTGATTACTTCTATTTGATAAGAATTTTACCAATTCTAAAATGTCATAACCGTAATAGTTCTTGTTATAAAATTTGTAAAATAGTTGGAATTAGTTAAACAAAAATAATAATACTAACTTTCGATTAGTATTGCCTGCCAATAATTGTAAGACCACTATTTTTAGGCAAAAGGATACGTATCAAATTAATGATTAGCATAATTTGCGCGATTTTCAAAATTTTGAAAATTAAATTTCGACATTTGGTCAATTATCATTCTTTAGCTCTAAAGTAATGGGACACAAGGTACAAAGTGTGATCGCCGATGAGTTTCGGATAATTAAAATAAAAATTGTTTTTGCTTCCTGGCTAAACTTACAACATTCACTTTATAAAACTCGGCGATCATCATACATTCTATCTACTAATTAGATCAGGGTTCGGTAATTTAGTCTCTCGGTTTTTTAAAAACATTAAAATAAATTTGACTATCGAAAACCTTCAAAATTCAAAACATTCACGTTTAAGCTCTCCAAGAATTTTCTTCAACTACAATAATTATTATTATTATTATTTTAGTCCATAGATACACGCAATAAAAAATTGGCAGTTATTGTTAAGTTTAATATTTGAATAGAAATAGAAATGTAAATATATTTTTTCGATTATAATAATTTGAAAGTTGTAAATATTTAAAAAATTATTTTTTTGTCGATAATCAGTGTGTTGTGGACAATAAGTAAAATTAGTTTTGCTTAATTATGGTTCCGAATGCTTTAATTTGTACTTAATGTAATTTATAGTTGCTTTATAAATAGTGGCAATTGGTGTTAAAATGTTAAGTAGATAAGTTAAAATTATGTGGTAAATTGTACATAGAAAGCAATTTGTGATGTATTTACAACCGTGTATTATAATATTTTATATTAGGCTTTGTTATAATAAATGAATCAAATTTTGTGTAACACGATTTGAAAATTAAAAAATTAATCCTCGTTTACATTTTTGCCCCAATTTAAGATTCTTTTCGATAGTTCGCCTTTAAAATCAAACAAGTACCAAATTAAATAGCGAGTAATTACAAAAGTGCAAGCAAGAAATTATTGAATTTTCAAATTAAAACTTTTCATGCGAGATAATAATACTGCTTCGTTAACATTCATAGCTATACTTGTTTACAACATTTCATTATTAGCCATGGGGGTTCGTATCAGATTACTCGGTTTTTAATTTTTGATTACTTTCTAGCTTTTCATTAAAATCGCTTCCTACATCTTAAGAGAGAAAATATTACCAATATTTGGTGTCTACCTAAATTTTCACTATTATTAACAATATAAAAATACCTGAATATGTAAAACACCAAATTCTTCAATTTTCTCCTTATTAAAATTCTAAAGTTCTTAATGGTAATTTAATTATTTCTATTAACAAATTTTGTATAAATATTTGTCGGGTAAAGCATTGTAAAATATATGTTTTAATTTATTTTTAAGTAGATATGACGTAAAACGCGATGGGTTTTCTTTATGAAAGAAATGAAATCTATTCAATTACCCTTGTAACATTGTTTGAATTGTATTGTAATTTTTTGTGCTGTGTTTCATGTTTGATTTATCGTAACTTGATAAATTAATTTTTGTTTCCAAATTTGTAGTGAAAGTGTCAAGATGTTGTGGAAGGCAAAAAATATGAACAAAAATACATTTGAAGTTGAAAAATGATTGAATAAAGTTTAAATTCTACAAGTTAATTAAAAAATATCTATAAGCTGAGAGATTATTTAAGTTGAAGATAAATTCTTTTCGAAAATATTCAATAGATTCAATAATTATTTCTGATACATTTAGGATTCTTCTTTTGTTTTTTGTTTAAACTAAAAAAACCAGTGGAAGGGACAACCGAAACAATTGGACTATATTCGTAATCTGATTACTACAGACGCGTACGAATAGATTAACAAGAGTATTTTATTAAAAAATTTACTAGGTAACATATACTTGCAAAATAAAACCGATAAACGATAATAATTGTATGGAATTTCAGTTGTTCCTAACATAGATAACCTTAGAATCAATCAAACATCTATTAAACAAAAGTTAAGGTAATTATCTTACCTTAACAGTTTTAAACACAGTTTACATTTAAAGAAAAATGTAGTTTTCACACTATTCCACCGCTACATCACTTGAGAAAAATTGTGGACTAACCTTTAATTGTTGACAAACCCACGAAGTGGAACCTACCTGTAATAAGAAGAAATATTTATTAGTATTTATATTTTTTAGTTTGAATTTTCAATTGAACTTACCTTTATCATTGCTGTCCTGTCGCAATAGTCGTCGTTTTACGTCCAATTCCAGCCTAGGGCACCAAACACAAGTTCGAACACTCGCACAATTTTTTAACGGCCACGAAAAAATTTTGTTAATGAACACTTATCACTACTGCCATTAAAACCAAGATTTTAATAAAAATCTCCACTCCCGATCGCGAAATTTTTACGTACGTGAATCCCGACAACTGATCTGTGATTAAAATAATTAAAGGTCAATATTTCAAAGTGGAAATTTTATCCAAAAAAATGAAACGCTTGAAGAGCAAAACAAAGTACTACTACATGAGACTTCTGTTATTCTTAATTAAAGATTAAAGGGAATCCATTAATTAGCTGAATTTTGAACTGCAACAAAAGAATACATTTTTGATATAAAAAAATAAACTTTTCCTAAATAAGGGTGTCTAGAACTATTAGTTCCGGACGATTGATCCAACACGACGATTTAATATTCAAAATTGAATATGTAATTATAATTTTATTTATTAATAAAGTTAAAGCCGTTTTTACTAATGGTTAATTAGTTGTCTTGACTAATTAACTCGATTTTGTCCAATTTGATTTAAATTTCACGTATTGGTTTGTAACTGAATTTTGTTGTAAATAAAATTCACATGTAAAAATATAACGTAATTTATTGGTAATTTGTGATTAAAAAATACATAGAATTATGTAGTAATGAAACGACAGTTCTGTGGTATAGATGCGTTGCGTAGAACGGTTACTAGTCGAATAAAATTGTTTCGTCGCGTCGCGCATCCCCCACTTGAGCGTGTAAATATAAAGAACTTGTAAAACAAAAAGTGAACTACACGGGGAAAACTAAAACACTTATAAATGAATATACAGTACTTGATTGATGTGCAACAGGCAGTGTCGGCGCTAGGATATTTGACGCCCTAGGCCAAAATCTATCACTGCCCCCCCCCCCCAACTTATATAGCAGTATCGAGCTAGGGGGGGGGGTGAGAATCAGCAATATTTAAAAAAATACTTACATTCACATATTTTTATTTAAAGAAAACCTTTCGAAAAAAAATAAAACTAAAACAAAAAATAATCAAATTTTAACTTTTCTGGCTATCTCCAACACCGGAGTCTTTAGTTCTAGAAAAGAGAATACGATTGAGATTCAAAGGGTTGTGGAACGTAAATTGTATGTTAACAGTACATTCTTTAAAAATATGTTTAAGTTTTTCTGCTAAAACCGGATGGTATGTAATTTTACTATATTTTAGTTCTTCTTTATGTTCGCCCTTCGACTTTTTAATCGTTAATATAACTAGGTTTCTGTTGAACAAGGCGTTGTTCACTAATCGTCCTGGATAACCGTTCTTTAATAGTTGTTTTTTGAGTTCGTGTAATCTGCTTCCTACTTTCTCCAATGGTACGCAATTTTCTATTCTGTGTTTTAGTGTTTTCATAACGTTAGATTTTTATCCTTTTTGACGACAATCGTTGATATAACTGTTTTGTGTATCCATGTCAATTCCCGACAACACACTGCATATTCAAACGTTTACCATCAACAACTGTTAGGTATGTTTGCGTTCTCCTGGCACCTCTCTGTTTATATATTTTAGCCCTGAGGATAGACTAATAAATAGTCCGAAACTTTGACCAGCAGTTAATACGTTGTTTGATTTGCTTTTCCTTTACACACAATATCCTACTAAGTTTTACTATTAGTACTAATATTTCATTTTACATTACATGCAGCAATATTAATCTTTGCACCTCGATCTGGTTTACGCCCTAGGCAGTCGCCTAGTTTGCCTAGTGCCTAGCGCCGACCCTGGCAACAGGATTAACTGCTCATAATTTTAAGTTAACCGTAAATCTTAACCAATAAGAGAGTAATTCTAATAGAAAACAAAGTGAGGCAGAATACTGATCCACCAATGCATGATATGATATATTGAATACTCTGTATTACAACAATAATTTTGATTTAATATTCTCAGGCACAGATACAAGGGGAGGTCAACGTGTACAATGCACCTCCCCTCCCCTCCCTAACCCCTGACTCACGATCGAAGCACTTTATTTTGACCAATTTGATCAAACTAAAATTGTATTACATTTTTTGTTTAGAACGAATTTTCTGGAAAATAGATAAAAACACACAAAAATTGAGTTGCACATCAATCAATTACCATTAACAAAAATGACTATATTTTTTTTAATAAATAAAATTATATTATAATTTATAATTTTTATCATCAATCAATTTCATCATCATCAACAATTTTGATCAATCGTCCGGGACCAACTGTAATAATTACTGTCAGACAAAATTCGCATTATGGGTTGGTTTGAGTTTTTCCATTTTAAATCAAATTATTTTTTATAATTTTTTTCCTAACAGTAGTAGATGCTTTTGTGCCGAAGAAGCACAAGTAAAACAATTGTTTTTACGAAAAGTGAAACTTTAACTTTGTTTATTAACAAGCTTATTAATCAAAAGCTTGAATTTTATGTCATTCAATTATGTGACAAACTTAGATTCCTTTTTTATGAAATCAATTGTTTTACATTAATTAAACATATTTTTGGTAAATCGAGTAAACAAATGAACTATTGGTTATTTTGCCATGCAAATAAATTTTTATTCTACCTTAAGTTTTCCGGAAATATTCACCTTTAAATTTGCCGGAGCGCAAACCAGTGGTAGTGGTGTTAAATAAAATTAAACTGAAGTTTTTCAATCGAATGATGCTAATATCACATTTCACAATCAAATGTTAAATGTTGTACGTCACAAAGCCCGAATATAATTCTGTAAAATAAATTACGTATAAGAACGGGATTGTAATTTCACCAGGCAGACAGAAATCATGTTTATATAGGAAAAAATCTGACTGTTCATAAAAAGTTCCTACCTAAGCTGAATCATTCACGAAATTTTCTTCTCCATTCAAATAAATAATAACTTTTAACTTATATTTTTGTTTCTGGAGTTTTTGACAATATTGAGGTCATGAAGCAAACCATAACGGCCGAAAAGAATCCTGCAAAACAAAAATATGTATTAAATTTCCTAATAGAAAGAAATCACTGGAAATGACACTCAGTTGGTTTTGTAAAAATTAAGTTTGAAAAATGCCAACAAGCTTGATCTTGTTCGTTTCAAAAGTTGAGTAATTCACAAACTATTTGACCATGCAAAATAAACCATTTTATAACTTACTTGCTTTCAAATTTGATAAAGACTAAACCACCACCAGTTAAATTTAAATTCGACATATTTGACAATTTCCAAGAGACTCCGCATCCAAGACTGACGGAAAACAAAATGTTAATGGTTCTACATTAGTTCCATGTCGTACACTACTGGTGTTATGAACTCAACTGATAACCGATAAGAGTTTCTTAGAGTATGACCCATGACAAGCTTCACTGGCTGGCGTTTGGGTGGCGATTTGCGTGACTTTATTATAATAGTTTGTCGGAATAAACTACAAAATAATGTAATATAAAATTTATTTTTTAAATAATTAATAATTAATTAAAAATTAATTAGAAAATAAATAAAAATTAATTAAAAAATAAATAAATTATTTTAAGCTAAGTCTTATTTTTGTTTTGGGATGGGAGGGCAGGTGCCCCTCTGCCCTTTAAGACAAGCCGCCACTGCTTTTCTATTTAACTTGAAAATCTAGCATTTTAACAAAACTGCCTCGTGCCAGATATCCAGATAATATATTATAAAAGTTCAGGATTAGTCAGAACATTTTTACGCTACTGAAACGGATTTAAATCCCAATTCGGCACTTGCGTTAAAAAGTTTGGACACCTCTGGTTTAAATATTACAGTAATAGTAATAGTAATTAGTAATAGGTATGATCCAGAGATGTTTATGTAAGAAGGTACAGGTACTTTAGTACTTAATGCGTTATTAAACCGATTTTGAGGAGAAGTTTGAGGCTTTTTCCGGCTTATCTTCGAAGTTCACGATCCAATACGAATGAAATTATAATGGGACCAACTTGGAACTATACTTGATTCAACGCCAAAAGAATTTTGAAAATCGGTTCATAAATGACGGAGTTCTGAGGTAACAAACATAAAAAAAAATGCAACCGAATTGATAACCTCCTCCTTTTTGCTGTACCAACTAAAAAAAAATAAATATTTTACTATATAAGAAAACAACGCCAGTGAAAATGATTAGTTTTATTTTAGAACTTCAGAGTTGCTTAGTGAATATACGGTATAGTAATTACAGTAATAGTTAATGTCAAAGTTAGTTCAAACGTACGAGTAGTTCAAAGGTGTACATTATTTCTATAGCTGTTTTTATTGTAAATTTACTCCGAATAAAATGAAAATGAATAAATCACACAATATTAATGTAGAAAAACATTCCCTGGCCGAGTTAAATGAAATATTAAATCGTCAAAAAAGTATTCTAAAAAATCGGTAAGTAAATTACTTTGTTAAAGCTCAACTTATTTTTAATATCAAAACTTACAGAAAACTACTGTCTTCGTTGGAAGATCGAGGTGAAGCGATTAAACGTTTACGTGACCGTATAGAAAAAGAAATAGAAAACCGTAAAAATATGGAAAGTCTTGAGATGTCCATGAATCGATTAGAAATAAAGAGCGATGCTGGTCAGGCCACCGAAGAGAAGTGCATTAAGTATATGTTGAGTAAAGAACAACCAGTGAATCTTAGTACCCTTCCGTTTATGTTGAGAACAAAAAATCATCCTATTCGAACAACTCCAACTGATTTGAATGTTAAACTTAATTATTTAACGTTGACAGAATCTTTAGAAGCTGAAACAAAGTCATATTATACAAAATTGGTAAGTAAGTTCTAATTCGTAGGTGTGAATTATTAAATTCAATTTTTAGGAGCAAAAAGTTAAGCAGTCTTTTGGCAATTTAGTTGAATCAAGTGATGAAAGCAGCACAGACGATGAAACTGGAGAAGAAAACTAAATAGCAATAAGAAAAATTTATTGTTTATATTTTTTAATTATTAATAAAGATTTATTTATTTTGTAAATTATTTATTCGATTAATCAAGTGTTGTGTCCATTCTTCCTCTGGGATATGTTTGGCCCACTCGGGCACCGAAGTAGGTGGTAGAACAACGTTCAACATGGCTTGTTTGACTTCGTCTACTTTATTACTGTCCATGGGTATTTCGGCTACCGAAGTAGGTTGTAAATTTGACTCTGCCACCTCTTCTTCATTTGCAACAACCGACACTTGGTTGCCATCCTCTCTGGAAGTTGCAATTTCGTGTTCCTCCTCTTCTTCACTTTCACTCGACTCTTCCGGATTATCAGGAGACGAAAGACGCAAAAGATTATAGCCACCGTAATTTACATCGTCCTCGTCGCTGTCAGAATCAGGTGGAAGAACGATTTCATCGTTTGTTGTAAAAGTTTCTTCTGGAGAGTTGGGAGGTTCGGGTAAATTCTTGTTGATGGCAACCATGATTGTATAAAACCTTAAGACCTGTAGTGCAAAAATTTACAGACGAATTTATTATTAAACACAGCAGGATACCACCTCAAACAAATGCTTCGCAATTGCTAATAAATTAAAGTACAAGAAACATTAAAATTGAAATTTAAAGGTTATGTGTACCTGTCAAACAAATTTTGTTGTGACATAAAATAATCACACCCCTAAGCGTTCGAACGAAAAGTATAACCAATTAGAATGCAGAAATCTACAAACGAAAGGAATTTCACTTTGGTAGTTCTTAGAATTCTACTACGTTTACGCTACAGACGTAAACAAAGATACCTTGAATGAAATAAAAAATAGTTATCTGTGTTTTTCTATTTTGGTATTATTACAGGGTTCATTCCATAATAAGAAGCCATCTTTTGTATTGTTATATTATTAATTATTAATAATGATATCGATAAGGGTGCGCCTAAATCTTAATTAATTAAGATTTTAAAAAATTAAAAAAAAATTTATTTTTTTTTTGGGAATAGAAACAAAGAAGCAAAAAAACACTTTAAATTATTGAAAACGTTTCTAGCTTTATTTTAATATACATTAAAACTCAAATTTTAATTTTTTTCCAATATCTTAAGGGCACAGAATTATGTAAAAAAAACGTTTGGTTAAAGTGGTATGCGAAGATAAATTGATATGTTCTCTCCTTTCTTTTTGAATCTCAATTACAGTCAAATGTAATTGTTTTGTTAAAATTATCAAAATTAGTTTGGTAAAATCAAATAGATTATTCGCGAATAAAATTAACGATGGTGGCGCTGCTAAATTGTCAAAATGACCGTCATATGAGAGTAAATTGAGGTTATAGTTGTGTTTACAGCGAAAACCACGTCTCGTACTCGCATCGAAGTGTTCTCAATTCTGCCACCAGACGTCGCATTCTTAATTTTATTCGCGCGCATTATTAATTTACTATACCACATACTGCTTATGCTATCTTTCTTTCTGTTTGTGTTGTATTGTATTTGTGTTTATTTGAGTTTGTAGCAAAACTCAAAAAAAAATCCAAGAAATAATTGAAATTATAAATTTATAAAAAGATAAAATAAAATGTACCTTTATTTACTGCAATAATATTATATTATAAGTAGGCAATTTATTAATTAATTTAACAATTAAAAATTACTTTTATCTTCTTGACAATACAAAATTTAAAAAAATAAAAAGTTTAGAGGGTTTCATTATATTAAATAGATTGGCGTCTTGGGCGTCGTCGTCGTCGTTGTCCATGCTACGCTACTGCCGAGGGTTTAAGTTTCTCGTTCGGAGTGCACACGTCTAGTGGGTGCATCCTGAATTATAGATTGAAATTAATCGTCTGTCTTCGCATTTGGTGACCTTTTCCAAACAATTTGTAGATTAACGAGAGCCTCTTCTATTCCATCTAAAGTTCGGTCAACGTCCGGATCTTAATTGCAACCCTCGAGTAAACCAGACTGGTGTCGTTTGAGCATTAACTTTAGTAAAAGTGAGTTGGAAGTTTATACAGAATACAAATTAAGGAAGTGATTTAGTGACACAGAAGTAGTAGGTAATTAAGTTAAAAACCTTTTTGGCCACTTCTTTCAGAAAACTTCTGGTGTGCTACCAGTTAAAATAATCTCGTTCAAAATATCGGTCGATCCAATTTCGTCGGCTGAAAAACTTGAAAACGTAATATTATGATGTTGAAATAAGTCGATGTAAAATTAAGTCGAGCCACCAAAGTGTTTGAAGACGAAATTTTGCGGTCGTCCCCATGGAGAATTACTTCCGACCAGTTTCGCTCGGCACTTGCAAGGATTACTCCAAGGCAAGATTGTTACGACCACAACATTTCAAGATGCGCATTTAGAACCAGCTTCATTTATTTTAAACACCGTCACGGTATTTCTCTTTTACATTTTATTGCAAGTTAAAACTATCAAAGATTTTTTTTGAATCGCCATTAGTTTGTCTTTTATTTGCATTTTTTTTTCCTCTTTTGGAATTAGAAAAATTCCAACACAGCCACGCCGACGTAATCGGGAGTAGGTTTTAACCAATTTAAAAAATTAAAAACCCCCAATTTAACGTAGTAGAAGTTAGAAGTTTGTTTATTCACTTGATTAACGTTCAAAAGAAACTAAATCCTTGCTATTCGAGTTAACTCTACTAAGCACAAATTTTTATACAATTTGTTTACCCAAGCAAATTTTTCAATATTACTAAAATCGTTTAATAATTATAACGGATAACTGGCAATCTATTTTAAATTAATTAAAAAATTAAGGCTGCTGTTATTATAAATGGTTAATCGATAAAACGACATAGAGCCATAACATTTTAATTAATCGAACCGCAAAAGTAGGTAGTAGGTACAATTAATATTTTAAATAAATTAGAATTTTGAAAAATAAGTTTATCGCAGCGAACAGTTGTCTCGGAGAAAAAAATATATAAAAATAAAAGCAATCAGTTTGTAACCACCCTAGCTGAAAACCATAAAAGGAAATTCGAGAAGATCTCGTAAGTGCTTGCAGTTTTTTCATTTATATTGAAAACTGTGTAATCCATAGTGAATTTTTGTTAGGCATTGGATTCGGGAAGGACAAAACATAAAGGTTTACATCTTAGGGTCGGTTTACCAAAGCAAGTTTCAATAAATTGTTTTAGATTACCTCTCCATCCTCGGCGGGAGTTAACAACGGAAACTTGATCCGGCATCGGCGATAAACCAATATTTAATATTACACGAAACGACGTTTAAGTGAAATTTTATTATTAGAATGCTTAAAGAGCACGAGGGATGTAATTTATATTAATAACTCTTAGTTTTTACGTTCGCACGTAAAAATCGCAAGTTTTACAAGTATCAATCACGAGTTAATAAAATTACTTTTAATTTAAAACTGCGGAATAACTTCTCATTTTATGAACATGTAATTTATGGCACTTCCTGTGGGGGAATTCGAAGCCGATTTGAATAGGGAGCGTTAATCGATAATCTCTCTAAAGTGCAATTATGACACCAAAATGGGTAAGCAATAAACTATCAATATTTTAACTCGCAAAAAGCGTTTCATAAAGGGATTTCTCACGGTTTCGGTTTATTAGTTTGATGAAAATAGAACGATAGAAATCGCACGTGCTCGAGCAACTTAACTATTTATAATTCACTTCTTTCATACACTTGGAGTTTTTCTTCTGGCTTCTTAATGGTGATCAAATTTGCGAACGTCTTTCAAAATTTTATCCGCCGGCTTATTATTTGGCCAAATTAACTTTTTATTTAAGCCTTTCGCGGAAATTTAATGCAAATTGTAATTAACAATAATTAATTTTTAATCAAATTTGTTTACTGGCATAAGTGGTTAGCGTGGGCGGGGCTACACCTGCTATGTATAGCAGTACATAACAATAATGTGGCATTGTAATTTCCCTAGTCGCAAAATTTTACAACAATAATATTACTGATTCGTTATTTTTGAGTTGAACTTAAACAGCCGTAAAAGTGGGCGAGAATTTCTTAGAGAAAATGCCAAGGTGCATCGATTTTGTACGATAAAGCCTTAAAAATGAATTAACTAGACGGTTATATATTGAGGCATTCCTCATTATGCGCCAACATATAAATGCTTTACACTTCAACAAGTTATAAGAGCCAATCTGCAAGCATTTTCACTATCCCGCTAAACTAAAATTGGTTAGATCCATTAAGATTAACTTAGTTTATTACGCTTTGATAACGAAATAAGCTTAAAATAAAGTCGATGTACTTTAATATTGCAAGTGAAACATTAAAACACACTTAGAGGTAACTTTTTAATTAATTTTGGTAATTATCTTTCATTCGATTACAAATTTTTGAAGAACGAAAAGGAACCGCACGGAAAATTATTTTCTCATTTTAATTAAAAAATTAATCCCAAAACTTGAAAGCTCATTTAGCCTCTCACTTTTATTGAAATTACTAAATTACAATAGCGCAAAACTATTTTTTGCTGATAGACATAATTCAAATAAGGAAAGTTACAAAAGGTTCTGGTAATACATTTTCAGAAAATGGACTGCCAAGTTAAATTGAAAGTTAAACAAACTTTTTATGTCGTATATTGATTGACAAATAATACAATTTTAATTTAATATAACTGCACGTGATTCATGGCGTATAAAGTGTAAACCAATTTTTATTAAGCTACATCTTTTCACCAACTGCTCTAATTATAAGATCCTGCACCTAAAATAGAAAATATATTAGTTAACTTTTGAATATTTTGTCTGGGAGTGTTATTCTAGAGAGATTCCCTGTGTTTTTACAGAGGTGCCTTTGGTTGTTATAATAAAAGTCGAATAAAATCTTTGTTAACTTTCGACTTCTACAGTTGGAATTTCGATGGAGCAGCTAATAGGAGAAAGCGTGGGTAATTTTCTAGTATTAAATTTTGCAAATAATATATTGATTGACCCAGATCATTTTAAACAATTTCTGCAATTTCTTTGAAAATGTCCAGAATTTTATTTTCAATATCTATTTTGAAATTAAAAAAAAATTTTAGTTTTGATGTTTAGTTGTTAACTGTAACTTTACGATTAAACAATTAAAAATAACAGTTTTTTGGAGGAAATTTAATTCCCAGATATTGTCTTTTAATATTATTTTAATGTTTATTGTAGTTTCTGAAGGATAACGAGTTTAAGGTCACACCGTATTTTCTTTTGAATTTTTTACTTTATTTTCAAAAATTCAAATTTTCGCTAGTAGAAGCTTTGTACCAAAGGTTAGCTCTCAAAGATACGAGGTCATGTGAGGTTAAATAAAAGCTTTTAAAAATACAATGCATCCGTGCCGTTGTTATAATGAGTTCTTTCTATTTCGTAGTTTCCGTTCCATAGTGAACGCGAACCTACATAATTTCATAATCGTCAGCCATTTATCTTTTTAGGTTGCCAAAAAAATGAACCAATCAAAAGTGCTATTGGGCTATTAAGAGAAAAATAATAATTATGCCTTTTATTATATACTACTCTATTACATAAGCAAACCTTAGGATAATTGGAGAAACATCTGTTGTATAATAAGTTATCTGCGGTTTTATCCTGAAACTACTTATGTAATAATTCTGAATTGTACAAGCGGTGCGTTCCTCTGGTCCAAGAGGTATATTTTAATTAAAGGTTATTGTCCTTCTGGTACTATAAACTTATGTCTATAATTCGTGTTTTTCACACAAAAAACAAAAGTGTGTATTTAAATTTTGTCGAAAATGATACTAATTTATTGTATTGTATATTGAACATTAAAATAAAACAGTAAAAATAATAATCTCACGTAATATGAGCAGGGCCGTCTTAAGATATACAACGCCCCTGGGCTACTAAAATTAATGCTCCCCTCTTCAAAAGAAAACACACAAATACCAAATATACACTTGACATAAGATAACTTGACAACCTCTGCTGATAAAAGACACTTTTCTAAGAAACATTTTTAACAACATTTTTTTTCTAAATTCAAGCCTTTGAGAGTTAGGCCTCTTTAAAGCCTTTTTTTTCATTTCCACTTTCACGTGGCCATCGTCCGGAAAATATTGATTTTTGAATAAAAATAGATTAGTGCATTTTAAAAAATTTTGGTTACTGTCAGATAACTATCACCTCGATTTTCAAAATTTCAACTGCACTATAGGAAAGAGGACAATTTTCTGAGCATTTAAAACAAAAAAAATCCTTGGACCGTCCATTAGTTTTCGAGAAAACGGTATTTTAAAATTACGAAAAGCAGGTGAATGTAACATGATACACCCGATGTGTGACGGTTGGTCTCACGTTGATTTCCCTATTCTTCATTTTGTTGACGGTACGTGTGATTTGATATACTCTTAATGTTAGTGGCAGTCGCGGTTGACACCCGGACGAGGTCTATGGCTTCGAGTTTCACCCTTGGCGAGTTCTGTCATTTTTCAGGGATTTTTTTAAATTGTTTTGCGTAAACAGTATCGGCGCCCTCCGGGCCTGTTTTATTTTTTCACTTTACACAAAAATGGCTAATCATGCAGCCGTGTTAAAAGGTGTATCTAAAATACATGTAAATTTTACATCTTTAAATTCGAATTTTTCGAAAACTTACGGATGATTTAAGGATTTTTTTGTTCTAAACTGCTTAGAAAATTGTCCTCTTTCCTATAGTGTAGTTGAAATTTTGAAATTCGTGATGACAGTCCCCAAAATTTTTTTAAAGAGCGTGAAGGAATCTACAAACTAGATTCAATCATTTTTTGTCTAAAATCAACGGCTTTCGAGTTATGAATAAAAGTAGATAAAAAAGTTTTAAAAAATTAGAGATTTTTTATTTTGTTTTTTTTTTAAACAAAACATTTTACAAAATTCTGACGCACCATTCCGGATAGAAAATTTAACGGACTACAACTTTTGTCTAGTAAACATTTTTGAAAAACCAATCTATTTTACAGAAAATCAGAAAATAATAAACAAGGCAGCTACAAAACCAAAAATATAATTTTATTAATTAAGCTATTACATTATTTAAGTAAATCTTCAAAATGGCTACCCTTATTTTCAATACACAATCGTGATTGTTTTAAAAAATGTATTAATTAATAAAATAATTTTTCAATAAAATTAATTAATTTAATTTTTTGTTTTGTAGCTGCCTTGTTTTCTATTTTTTTGATTTGCTGTGAAAGGAATTGGTTTTTCAAAAAATTTTACTAAACAGAAGTTGTAGTCCGTTAAATTTCCTATCCGGAATAGGGCGTAAGAACTTTTGTAATATAAAAAGTTTCATTTAAAAGATCCAAAAGCTTTGAAAAAAAACAAAATAAAAAAATCTCGTATTTTTCAACATTTTTTTACTTTAATTTCTAGGCAATTAAAACGGATATTGGGTATGAAGGGAAGTAAATCAAACAATATTATCTGCTAGCCGACGTTTCGAACTATTTATTAGTCCATCCTCAGGGCTGAAATATATAACAGAGGTGAAAAAATCTATAATTTCTAGCTCAAAAGCCGTTAATTTTAGACAATAAGAGGTTTAAATTTAGTTTGTAGATTATTTCACGCTCTTTAAAAAAGCACTGATCCATTTTTATCCAAAAATGAATATTTTCTGAGCTATGTCTACACGAAGATGGAAAAATTTGTTAAAAATGATTCTTCAAAAACAGGGCCACCCTGTATAAACAGAAAGAAACTTTAGAGTAAACAAAAAACAAAAGTAAATTATATATTTATTTTTCTATAGCTTCTTCTTTAACAAATTGATTAATATAATATCGCTCGTATTTAAGTAGCATTCTCTATAATATATAAAATATTGTCGTGTTTCGAAACACTAAAAACCATTGATTCATTTGTTTTGTAAAATAATTTTGGAGTTTGGATTTTGTTTATTTATTTATAATCACATTGTATAAAGTTGTTAAGTTTTGCTGTATAAATAAAGGTGGGAGAAGTAAGCGTAGGAGTGGGACCAGCAGGTCGATGCAAGGAGACTTGGGCTACGGCCTTGACGTCGAATGGACGACGCGCAATAACAATTAAGTTTTAAAAAATTAATAAAACGAATTTAATAAAAATAAATTAAGTTAATTTGAATTGTTGTTTTTTTTTTATTTTAATAATTAAAGTGAAGTGCGAAATTGGAAAATAGGAAGAATTTATGACAATTTTATTCGATGCAAAATTGCATAGCAACAAATTTGTGAGACCAGCTGCTAAATACACGTGAGCAACAATACCACACACAAAAGGTAAATTTAAGCAGTTTTAATTTACAATTTAAAAAAACGAAGAGGAGTCTCATGTTCGATAAAATTTTTCTACGATTGCATGGGGGGTGGTTTGATTTTTTATCGCACCTAAATTAAAACAGCTACCCTTCATGACAATATATAATAAAAAAATATATAATAAAAATATAATATATAAAATATATGAAAGGCTTGCGCCCCGGTGCTACAGCCAATTTAGCCCTGTGGTTAGAGTGGCTCTGAATATGAAGGAATAAGAGTAATTATTCGCTTTGAATTGATTAAAACAATTCAAAGACGCTTGACAATACTTTCGTGCGGTAAAAATTTATCCGCTGGTTTCTGAGCCTTCTCGTACACCTGATACTATCAGGATGTAAGTTCTTTTGTTAACAAAAATATTATTCAACTTTTTAAAATGTACGGTTTTTGTGCAAGAAACCCGGTATGTTGAGAAGTAATTATTAAAATAATTAAAGTTTCTGTAATTGTTAACATTTAAAATGTACGATTGTAATTTAAAGAAATAAAATGCGTTGAAAGCGTATACATTGCCTAAAAGTAGCAATGATTGATACCAACATTAAATGTGTAATCTATCTTGGAATGACTAGCGTAGTAGTAGGTACAAGGAAAAATACTCTCAAATTCGTTAGATTAAATCTTGAAAAAGTAGAAACCGGAATACCATTATTAACAAACAATTTTACTAAAATTGCCGTAACAATATTTTACTTTGTGAAAAATTAGTGTTTTTTACCTGAACTCCTGGCGGTGTACCTAAAATATACATGACTGCGTTTGCAACATCTTCAGCTTTTAATTGGGGCAAATCCAGTAAATGTTGTACAATTTCAGGAGAATGTTCGTTATATAAGTCGGATAACGTTATTCCGGGACTAACACACTAAAACAAAAAACCTTTACGTGATAGAATATTTAAGAAGCGTGAATATTTAAAATTTGTAAAATCAAAAGCATAAAGAAGAAATTCTTATTGTAGTCTAGATTCTGATGCCCATTGTTCTCCCATTTTACGAATATTTTTTTACATAAAAAAACTTCTTTTGAATTGCAGTAATAAAATTCTAAAATATTTTTTGTCTCATCAAACACGGAAGATTGAAAACAAAAGTCTAGGATTTCAGCAGGAGAGCGAAAAACTTACCGAAATTTTAATTTTTGAATTTGTCCTTAGCAACTCTTTCCTTTGGGTTTCCGTAATTGCGACGACTGCGTGTTTCGTGGCAGGATAAACATTAAAAATTGGCTCGGGATTATCCACGTCGGGCACAGTGTAACCGGCAATGCTGCCAATATGCACAACATGACCGTCTATTCCACTCCTCTTCATGGAATTTAATGCTTCTCTTGTACAAATGCACACCGCAATTACGTTAATATCGAAGGTCTTCTTCCACATCGTGGTATCTCCGTCTGAAATAAAGATAATCCCGAGCTTTAAACAAATTACAACCGATTTTAAATGGTTATCAAGAGTAAGAAAATTTTTGAAAAAATTTTAAATTGAATTTGCATACATCAATAAATTTAGCTAGCGGTGTATGCAAAATTCGATGTATCGCGAGCAACGAAGCTCAAGTTTCAAAACCTCCAGAGTCCTAGCAAAATAAAATTGTTTAGGCAATAAAAAAAGTAATAGAAGGTATAATGTTGTGTATTTAATGCATTAACTATCGGGGGTTGAATAAAAATTTTGTATTTACTACCTCCCGTGCCTATTAAATTTACATTTACATAGCTCTACACAAAGTGGGCCTCGTATTGATTCTAATTATTTATACGTAATAATAATTAATCCATTATTTGAGATATAAATGAACAGCTTCATCATCAAATTTAATTGTTGAAAATTTACCTTTCAAACTGGTGGGTTTCAAAATGCTTGCATTGTTAATCAATATTGATATAGGGCCTAACGTATCTTCGATCCATTTGAATGTTTCCAAAATTTCACTTTCGACAGTTATATCGCATTGTTTGGCATGAAACGTGCCATTTTCTCCTTCCAACGCACTTTCCAATTCTTGCAAAGCTTCCAAATATTTTCCTAAGCCAACAACCTGCAAACAAGCACATCAAATAAAAAATTTTCGCACCGAATATCAAACAAAATTCCTACAATAACTCCGGATTTAACCAATTTTTGAGATATTATTGCACCCGTGCCGAAACCGGCTCCAGTCACAACGGCCAAACTTCCGATCCACTGTTCCATTTCTTTTAGATTTTCTTCCACTATGTCTCCAAACAAACTATGAGACATTTCGACTGACGTGCTACCGCAGGAGAACAAAGTAAATGGTCCGTTTAACTATTTAAACTAAAGAATATTTTATGAGCGGTAAAAATACATTATTGGGGATGTTCGAAGATATAAAATTATTTACCACGTCATCGACGAAAAGTTTGACCCAAATTTACATTTTTAATTATGGATTTCGTGTTTCGTGTTAGCATTTAAATGAACAGATAGGCAAAAACTAAATTTAAACTTCATACTTTTACTCAATTTGGTACTGTAGATAGAGCAATCGTTAGTAATTGCATTGCCCTTATCCTTGTAATAGGAAGTATGGGTTGGGTAGGCAATCTGTCGATTGTACTACCCTCTGGACATCAATCAGGTCGAGGGCTCTCACCTGCCAAAGGCCAGACTCACTTTTAGCTAAAGTTATTGACTAAAAATGCTGTAGGTTTAAAAAACTACGTAGATACCTATAATATAAATTTTAACAACAGATTATATTTAATTTGGCTCCGAATAATTATGTATTTTAAAAATAACGCACAAATATGCTCAAAAAATTAATTCAATTTAAAAGAACGACAATAACTCAGGCGAATTATTGAAATCGTGAAGAAAATTCCTGCATCTATATATTATCGTAGGAGTGTTTTATTTCAAGAGTCACGAAATCTAAATAATCTCGTAAATAATTTAGATTGAATTAGAAATTAAGTGTCAAATTACATATTTTAAATTAAACGAAACTGTTTCGAAAAGTTGCCAAAATTTTACGTCGCACGTATACTAAAAAATAACAATCACCACATTAAACCGTCCATTTATTTTTATTACCACCCATTATAATGTTAATTTTTACTCACTTACACGTACAAAATAATTTAGTTTTATTTTCGAAATTGTCTCAAATATTATTTTTAATAATGTCAATTTATTTGCATTACAGGTATAATTTAAATATAATTTATAGAATAGGAGTAATAAAACTCTTGATTTATTTTAAATGAGAGCATACAATAAGTTGCAATTCTTTTTATCCCCAGCAGGTTTTTAATATCAAATCGAAAAACAATTTTTTTACGTCAAAGAAAAGTTTATTTTTCTATTTAGAGTGCCAAAAATAAAATAAAATATGCATTGTATTCAGAAAATATGCCTCTTTGGCATATTTTTGTTTGAAAAGTGGTTTAAATAGCTAATTACTTTTCCGATATATTTGTATCTCTTGCACACTTGTCTACAACAGCGGTTCCCAATTAGTTTTGGTCGCGGAACCCTTGGGCGATGTAAAAAATTTGGCAGAACCCCAAGCCGATTTGTTTACTGCATACAAGGTTGTGTACGCACACTACCCCCCCCCCCGGCGAGTTCTGTAATTTTTCAAGGATATTCTTAAATTCTTTTGCCTTACTCAACAACGGCTAATCATGCAACCGTGTTAAAAGATGTATCTAAAATACATGTAAAATTTACATTTTTAATTTGATTTTTTTCGAAAACTTTTGCATTATCCTACAAAATTTTTGTTTTAGTATGCTTTAGAAAAGTGCCCTTTTACCTATTTTCAATAGGTGAGGATTTCTGACAGATCCCGATTTCTGAAAGCTGGATTCTCATGTTAGGAACTGCCAACTGCGTCAACTCGATTTCGATACTTTGTTCCTGAATATGATGAGAATCCAGTCTCACACTTGTATGTGGTCGCAAATGGTAACAAAATACGGTTTGCACGTTTGGACAACTCCGGATATTCCTCGCGCAGTTCATTCCAAAATACGCCAAGCGGAACTTTTTTAAATTTACTTTTCAATTGGAAATCGCACCTAATTTCAATTGGATTTTCGAAATCTACAGCAGAAAATTCGACTGGACGTTAGCATTCCATGAATGGATTGAATAGAATAAAAAAAAGTTAAAAAATATATTGTGGTGATTTTTTGTTCAGTCAACCCGCAAGTCCAGATCGTGATCATTTTATTTGTTTGGAATAACGAAAAACGTTGGAATAAGTGATATTTGTGCAGTGCTTCGAAAACGATCTACGATAAAAGGAAAGAATATTAATTTTTGCAACATCCTGTACGTAGTTGAAGAACTTACGGGTATAAATTTTTTTAAGGTTGAAACCAGGTCTTCCAGAGCGCTTGGATGCGAGTTGGACGCTAAAAATTTTTACTTAGCAACTAAGTAGAAATTAGTTTTGGAGCCGTAAAAGTGAATATTTATGAAGAATCGTCAATTTCAGTAGTGATGTTCCGAAGTAACTATGTATTAGTGCTGTGAACATATAATAATACAAATTGGCTTCTAATCAAAATTAGGTTTTCAAGCCACCTGGTTTGACACAAAACATTCCACAAAAGAACCATAAAAATTAAACGTAAATTACACCTCTGTACGAAGAACAGCATTCAAATCACGGCGGAAAAACCCCACACTTGTTGAGTCGTCAAAAAGTCTCCGATGCTTCTCCATAAATCTGAGTTAACTAAAATCAGGTTTTATTTACATAGCTTTAAAATACTTGACGACGCCAATATTTTTTATAAAAATTTTAATTAAGCTAACTATTAATTTATTTTTGTTTGGTTTTGTAGGTACAAATTTCATCTGCATCTCTACCGTATTATAATTATTATTTTCAACAAAAAGAGTTAAAATAGTATATTAAACATTAATTTTGTGTAGAAATTTATTTCTAGGTACGAAATAGTTCGCATGGCTCAGCTTTGTAAAACTTGTGTTTTTGTATGCTCCAGATACAATAAATTATCGTCAATGCGGCAATACAATACAATAATTATATTGTATATTTTTTATTTTCGTCTGCTTTGAAATGGAATATCTGAATCTTCACAGAGTTCATAACTTCTTTGATATATTTTACACGCTTCAGCAATAATTATCAACGAATAGAGATCTCTATATTCAAGCGATCGTAGAAAATTTGAAATTTTTTAGTTCTCGTCATTTTTATATTATTTGTATCATGGTCGTCTCATATTCTAGAATTTTAGTGGGATAATAAAGTAGGCGCCTTCTTTATCCTGAATTGTTTTAATTGTTACGTCTGACGTTAAAAACAATACCCACATTTGTTTTTCCACAAGTTTATTAATTATATTACTTATTTTTTAAGTTTCATTTGTTTTATTAGCTGTTTAGCTATTGACGGTTCTCCTAGAGGTGGAAAAGTTAAAACATGATAAATTTATTTTTTCAAAATAGTATAAAATTAAAAGAAATCGCTGAAAGCAGTAAAATTGGAGCAACTTTACGGCTAAACTTATAAAGTTTGATAGATCTAAAAGCTTTTTGAGCCCTGTCAAGTTCGACAAAGCGTCGATGTCTATTTATTTGACAGTCATTCAAGATGACGGATATTGTCGCGACGAGCGCACACTTTGATTATCTCCGAAGTTAACTAAAAAAACTGTTTAAAACTTTGTAATTTAAGATTTCGGATTTAATTCGTTTGGTAAAAAAATAAAAACGCGCTTAAAAGTAAAAACTTGGCGACCGACGCGACGGTTGGATAAAAATGTAAAATTATCAATTTTAAAAGCTGCCTTAACATTTATTTTATTCAATTATTGATTGTTTTTAAAAGAAAAAGCTGTCAAATATAAAAAATTGCAAAAACTAAATGCACGGCGATAAATTTTGATAAAGAAAGGTTTATTGCCAAACGAAAATTTATGTGATAGATGCGACAAGATTGTATAAAATAAAAGTTGAATTACAATAAGAAGGTACTATTACTTTCATATTTATTAATTAATATTTTAATAATATAAACTAAGTTAAATCGGTTATTTTTTATCGGCACAAGATTAATAGTCTATAGGAAATTTAATTGAACTTCCAACTTGAATAGATCGTTTTCAACTATTTTAATTATTAAACATTAAACTTGGCAATGGTAAAATTAATTATTGTTAATTTATAGTTCAAAGAATACGCAAGTTTTTCAATTGAGCTTCCAACTTGAAAGTTAGCTGCATGGACGTTCAGTATAGCTGGCGGATGGCTGCGCTCACTCGCTCGAAGATCAATGAAAACTTTGAGCATAATATTTTGAACGAACATTGATGGTTCACCTGTTCATCTAATTTGCTGTATTATTTGTGTATTAATAGTAAATTTACGAAAAAGCTTTAACAAATCTAAATTTTGTTGATTACTTGGACAACAATAAAACTAATCGGTTATATAAATCATTACGAAGCCGCGGAAATATTTGTAATAAATATTTAACTAAATTTGCTTTACACACGATATTAAACCATTACAGTTAATTTATTTTCATAATAGAAAATTAGAAAATTATATTTGCTTTGTGCACCAATAAAAAATTCAAATATAATTTAAAATGGAGCTGTTTTTTCTTCCTTTTTAAATTTCAAAATAAACAATACAAAATGTAAGCTATTTATTATTATAATAAATTGTTTAATAAAATTTAAAATAAAATCGGGTTGTTTGAATGTTTGCAATTACAAATAATAGTATCTACATATTATATAAATAGCAGTTAAAAAGATTAGCAAAAGTATAGAAAGGTTAGTAGCGTTTTCGACGCTGGTAATTTAATCGGGAAAGCGGAATTCAAGAAACTTAAGAGGCTCTAATTGCAAGATAATCCAAGATAAATCGAACCACATCAGATTCATCAAGTGTGACAAAGGCAAGAACGAAATTGTTTCGAATGTTGTCCAAAGCGCTGTTTGTAGAAATTCATTACAAGAGCTTTGGTTGTTGTTTGCGGAATAACTTATGGATTTAATTAAATTTAATTCCGCCTTAATTTATACCACAACTTAAATTCTTATTTATATATTTCAAATTAAATATTTTAATATAATAAATTTTGTTTCAGCTTTCTGAAGGGGTTCGTCCTACAGCATATAGCACAACCGCAACCTATACAATCTGAAATTTTCGCTCGTATAAATCTTTGATCTTCATCAAGTTAAAAATATTAATAATTTGTTTATTAAAAATTACTGGTTCAAGTAAAAATCTACAGAATAAATAGAAATAAAATATTATTCTATGCCGGCATATTTAATAATACGAAAAAATTATTAAAACTTCAAATAAAAAAAAATTTTGATTTATCAGAGTCAAAACTATTGCAAGTTTCATAAGAAATTATTTTATTTATTTTTGCAAGATTTATATATAATGTAAGTTTACATAATTTAATTTCAATTAAATTTTTTAATTTTTGTGCTCTTTATTACAAACTTGTAAGTTTGTCTGCAATACTTTAAATTTTATCAAATTAATAATTCGAGTGCATTATTTTAACAGCTAAAAAGCTTCAGAAGCTTTAGAAATTACAGATTTTCTCCATATATTAAAGTTACTTTGATTTTTATTTTTCTCTATATCAATTCACCCATTGGACGGATTATCATTTCTTCCACCTAAAACAGAATTTAAAACAAAATAAATTTCTTCAGAAAATATTTTTACAAAAAAATAAGTTACCTGAACAGACGGTGGTGTACTTAAGATGTATATAGCAGCATCTGCACAATCATCGGGAACCATGTAAGGAAAAGTTGCATAGGTTACCATATCTTCTTCCGGATGGTTTCGAAAAACGTCGGTAATTGTTATACCTGGACTTAGCATCTAGAAATAATCAAAAAAATTCGCCTGATTTCTATTTTGTACCAAGCAACTCACACAAACTTTTATCTTGGACTTGGCGTTTCTTAATTCTAATCTCAAGGCTTTCGAAATCGCCAGAACTGCATGTTTGGATGCTGGATACACATTTAGTCTAAAATTGATGTCAAAGGAAATGTTGGGCACATAACGAGCAGCTATGCTGGCAACATTTAAAATTACACCATCTATATCATTTTCGTTCATGATTTCAATAACTTTTTTTGTAAAAATACATAAGGCGATGCAATTTACACTTATTGTTTCCTTCCATATATCGATATCTCCATCTGAAAATGATTATTTAACTTAAAATATTTTAATAAAGTAAAAGGTACCTGTTATATTAGTGGAACCATTAAAAATACCAGCGTTGTTTACTAAAATTGAGACAGCTCCAACGTTAGATTTAATCCAATCCATTGCTTCTTCAATTTGATTTTCATCAGTTACGTCACATTTAATCGGGTATAGTTTTGCGGTCTCTTCCTCTATGTGTTCGCTTAATTTTTCCAACAACTCGAGTCGTCTACCTATTGCGACGACCTGTTATAAAAAATATTTAAAAAATTTAAAGTTGTCGATAAATAAAACGACTTACGTTTACGCCATTTTCCAATAATCTCTTCGCTATTGCGGCTCCGATGCCCGAACTCGCGCCTGTAACAATTGCAGTGGATCCAATCCATTGATTCATATTTACGTCAATCGTTGGAGAAAACTCAGCTAAATGTGTCATTCCAAAATATTTTTAGGGGTTGTATATAAAAGCGACCTCGTTAAATATTTAAGGTGTTGAATAATTTATTAATTTTCAATCCGGTACGTCCCTGCTATCAATGCCACGAAGTTTTAAAAAGTAACAAACATGTAATTTAAAACTTTTTGTTGAATAATAAATTGTATTATACCAAGCAAATTGATAGATATATGTATAATTATATTAATAATATATTATAATAAATTTGTTAAGAAAACTATAGCTTTACTATCAGCTATTGACCGTAAGAACTCTGTTATTTTCAACGAAAATTTTTTAAAAAATTACTGTTATCATGCAAGAAAACATATTGCTTAATATTTTTGTAATTTTTATTTAATTAGAAGATATGTGTATAGTAATTTGTAAAAAGTTTATATATTATATGAACTTTGGCTAACAATAAGTTTAATTTGCACGTTCAAAATAGTTCAAAGTTACTTTTAACCATAGCACCACTAATAAATTTTGAAATCAATTTGATTTGTCACGTAGCCTTGTGAAGCTTTAATGTTTAATTAAATTTAAAACTTTCACAATAAAATAACAAAGTTATTCGTTTATATACAAGACGAACTTTATGTTATACATATAGAGGTATAAAATTTCAAAGCTATAATATGTAGTAACCTTAAAACTTTAATATCCAACTTAATTATAATATGTTTGCGTTTTGTTTCCCCCTTTAAATACAGCCCGGAGTAATAATAGCCAATCACTTACAGCGATTGTGCCTGTTAGCACGTGTAGCACATTTTTTGAGTCACACAATCGTATCTTGTTGACACAAGTATCATCAATCAATTGATTGTATGAATGCGAATTTCCACGTTCAAATCTTCTTTAAAAGATTTATTTATCGTCGAACTTTAAGTTGAAGATTTTTTTTTTTTTAGCTTGCGCAGGGAGGAGGAAATCTCGTACGAGACACCATCATCATCTATGACGGTAGTGTCAGACTTGCACCGACTAAAACCTCCCCCCTTCCCCCATCTCGACTAAGAAACCGCCGTTAGGCATTACTTTCGATCGAGTGGGGGTTGTTCGTCTTCCGGGTGCTTTTTCTTCTTTCGCCGTTTGTTTGATGTTGTAGCTTCTGTTCTTTGTCATCTTTTCTTTTCATTAGTTCCTTTGTTTCTCTCGCTCCGCTTGCTTTTTTGCGGACAGGACCGTGTGAATCATCTTTTCGAAGGCGTTCCAGTCTTCCGGGCTTTTCAGCATTGTGGCTACTACGTTGTCAGGCGTAAGTTGCGAGTCCGTGCCCAACTTTGCGGTGACTCTTGCCAGCTCCCATCTTGCACATTCGAAAAAGGTGTGCTCCGCAGTGTCTTCCGCGTCGCAGTAATAGTACTTGGGGGCCGTTCTTCTGGCGAAACGGTGGAGGTATGCGTTAAAGCATCCGTGACCGGTGAGGGCTTGCGTGATGTGGTAGTTTACCTCACCGTGACTTCTGGCGACCCAACTTTTGATGTCGGGTATGAGTCGCCGTGTCCACCGTCCAACCTCGGCTTCGTCCCATCTGGTTTGCCAGAGGTTCATGGTCGTGTCGTTGGTGTTCACTTGTTTGGAGTGGGTTCTCGCCTTTTCTCCGGCCTGTAGGTCAGCTGGTGTTATTATTATATATATACACGGTCCTGTATGCACTTATCACGCGTACAGCTCTTTGCTGTACTCTATGTACTTTGTCTCGGTTTCGTCCTATTTGGAGGGCGTCGTGCCAAACGGGTGCAGCGTACAACATGATGGAATGCACCGCGGTTGCGAGCACTCTTCGCTTGGCTACCTTCGGCCCTCCCACGTTGGGCATCAAGCGTGCGATGGTGGATGCCGACGCCTCTGCTTTCGCCGCCGTTTCTCTGATGTGCTGGGAAAAGTTGAGGTGTTTGTCCAGTCTAACTCCCAGCACCAGAACGGATTCTTTGATTCTTATGGCCGATCCGTTCATGTGGATGTGGATGTTGGGCATTCTTCTCTTTCCGATAGCGATGACGGCTTCGGATTTTTCCGGGACCAGCTGGAGCTCTTTGTCTCTGATCCACTGAAGGATGATGGAAATGACCTGGTTTGCCTTCGTTTCCATAGCCTGGGCTTCCCGATCGCTGACTATTCACTGAATCCTATCAGTGTCGCTCCCGCTAGTAGACGGAGTTTTAGCACGGCGTCGTACATCAAGTTCCACAGGGATGGGCCGAGAACTGATCCCTGCGGCACGCCGCTTGTTGCCTCCATGTTGTCGTCCTCTCCTTTCCTTCCGAGGATTATCGTCCTCCTGCTCAGGTAGCTGACCATGATGTTGTAGATGTGCGGGTTCACCTTCGTGTCTCGGAGAGCTTCTAGGATATGGCTCTATCCGGCGCTGTTGAAGGCGTTCCGCACGTCGAAGGTCACCACCAGGCTGTACTCGCGGGTTCGGTGTGTTTCCGCTTTGGCCGTCCTCACCGTGTCTACTATCTTCGGCCTCTACGGAGAGGCCTCTTTTGTTCTCGATGTCCTGCATTAGTCGTCGCAGGATCATCTTTTTAAACAGCTTTCCAGCATGGTCCAGGAGGCATATTGGCCGGTAGGAGGACGGCTCTTCTAGGGGCTTCTGGCCCTTCCTTATCAACACCAGTTCCGCCTTTTTCCAGTCGAGGGGATAGGTGCCTTCCTCGATGGCATTTATGAAGATTTAAATCTTCACGATGAAGATTTAAAAATTTTCAAAAATAGAAGAATAGTCACTCGGTGTGGTTAACCCACAACAGGAAGAAGTAAATATAAAAATAAATATAAAGAAGTAACTAAAAGTAATAATTTTTTGTAAATATTTAACACAAATATAGTTTTTTTACAGTTGGTACGTAGTCTTCTATTTATATTTTTGAAATGTATTCAATTTTTAAACTTGATTTTTAAATCGTTTTAAAACATTTTTGTTTTTATTGTAAATCTCGAAAAAGCCTCTTTTTCGAATATTCTTCATTGGCGACTTCCTTTTTAAACTTAGCCTGGAGGAATATTAACAGCAGTTAATATTTGGAAAATACGCTCTTGTTCCTGGTGTACACGGTGCATTTCCCGAACACCCTGTATAATAGTAATCGTAATACAAAGCTTAAGGGTAATAATAGATGGGTAGGTGGTACATGTTTTAATTAAAGGTTTTAATAATAATTAATATTCTTCCTAACCAGTTACAAATTTAAATATCAAATTACTTGTATGAAGCCTGACACGAATAACAAGTCAAGTTTCGTTTGTTAAAGAGTATTACAAATATTCGCCAAGAGGTCTTAATATAATTTCTTGCACCTGAAAGAAAAATGTGTAAATTAAAACCGAAAATAATTTGTGTCTTACCTGAATATTTGGAGGGACGCTTAAAATGTAAACGGCCGCTTCGGCAACGTTTTCGGATGCTAAAACGGGATAAACACCTGCAAGTCGATCGGTTTCGTCCTTAGGAAAATCCCGATACATATCTGATCCGGTTAAACCGGGACTGATAGTCTAAAATTTAGAATGAAAAACATTTTTATTTTCAATCGCGTGCGGTAAAATTACGTTAACTTTAATTTTCGAATTTTCCTGTCGCAACTCAAATCTGAGCGTTTCGGAGTAAGCGTTTAGAGCGAATTTGGTGGCCGAATAAATATTAATAAACAATTTGCTGGTCAACATTTCGGGAACTTTACGAGCAGTCACACTACTGATATTTATAATGACGCCGTCAATTTCGTGCTTCTTCATCGATTTGATTGCTTCTCTTGTACAAATGCATGCCGAAATGACGTTAACATCGACGGTCGCTTTCCAAAGCTCCGTCTCGCCGGCTAAGAAAAAATAAATAAAAATTTAACAACGACGTCGAGGTTTCTCACCGGTTAAAGTAGTCGGAAATAAAAGACCAGCGTTATTTACTAAAATCGAAATTGGTCCTAAAGTATCCTCAATCCACTGAAAAGTGCTTAATATTTGCTCTTCCTCTGTTAAATCACACTTGACTGGATGAAATTTGGCGTCATCGGTCGTTAACTTTTCTTGTAGTTCTTCCAATAAATTTAAACGTCGACCGATTCCAACGACCTATAAAATTATTAAGTTTCCCTTCTAGGCTGGAGAAAAAATCTTACGTTTATTCCAAATTGTATTAGTTTTTCAGCAATAGCTGCCCCAATCCCAACAGTAGACCCTGTTACAACGGCCAAACTACCGGTCCACTTTTCCATTGTTGGACAAATATCAATTATGGTGTCTGTGAAAAGCTTTTACGCACTATGTTTAAGGGCGACTCAAAGGAAAGCTTTTATATAACCCAGTTAAGTGACGAAAGTAATCGATGCCGGAACGAAAGCAACTTTAATTGACATAAATTATTAAAACGTGTTTCATTTTACGTTTTAAATGTGTTTTCAAGGCAATAAAATTATTAATCCTGCAAAATCTGATTTATTATTTATTAACTTTAAGCAGAACAGAACAGAAGAAAGAATGATCATACGAAACGTACATTAATAAAACCACCAAGTTTCCTACCTTAGCAATAAAAGTATATAAAAAATATTTCGATATTTGCCTATACAATACCACTTTTTTGTACTCGGTCGTATTATTATTTTCTTTTATAAAAAATGATATGTCAATTTTATTTTTTATGTCGAAAAAGTTAATTAACAAAAGGGTATTTAATGAAGTAACCTCGGTAAGTATTTTTTCAAGTATTTCTATATAGGCACAGAATTGATACTATAAAGAAGAGAGCGTGAAGCTCTACTTAACCAAGATGAGGTCATTTTAGGCATCCCTGTTGGGTAATACATACTTGTTATTTATTATTTTCATAATTCATTTTCTCGCTGATATTAGATGATTATAGAAAATATATTGCGCATTTACAGATCCTGCAATATAAAGTGAAAGTTTCTGTGAAGTTTTATTATCTAGTTTTCATTAATATTTCATATAAATTCGAAATTTACTGTTAAATTATTGAATATAAAAATATTAAAAGCCTAAATAAACTTTAAAAACGGTTCAGTCTTTCAGCCTGAATTATAGTTCGCGTTTGCTTTAAACATTTTTCGGCAAACAATTTAAAAATTTAATTTTCATCATTTTTAAAGCTCACTACAGTAATAATACATATTCATGATTTGGCTAAACACTAAATATTCAATAGGTACAAATTTATTAAAATTTTCCAAACATTATGAAATGGAAAGGTGTACAAGAATTTGGGTAAGGTCGGATGATTTTATTTACCAATGCAGTTCAAACGAAAACTGCAAAGCTAAAATAAATATGTTTCCATATCATTTCAATATATTCTTTCACTTTGCAATAGATAAATATTTACATCAAAAAGGCAATATGTATTAGGGGGCAACCGTATCGTTTTTATCCGGTAGCATCCAGAGCTGTGTAGTATATTGGTGTTTATTTAATTGAACCCACCACGTACATAATATTATCAAATAATATTTACAAAATTAATTTTTGAAAGCCAGGAAGCCAGCTCGTTCACGCCTTTGTGATATTATTATTATGTCGAGCGTTTTTGGAAATATTTAAAAAATGCCCATTTTAATGGACAAATAATTTAAATATTTTGAAAACGTTTTCCAATATAAACTAAACTACAGGTAATAGATTTGAACGAGATTGAAGTTGTAAGTTACATTTTACTTGAGTGGATTGCCTTTTGAATACATGAAAGCAATAAAACGTATACATAAAATGTTAAAGTACATACATAAAATAATTCAACATATGTCAGTAAATATAGATATTTGATGCAGTGGCAATCTAAAATCGTGTTTGCAAACCGAATTATAATAATTTTGTATACAAATGTAACATATGGAAACGTCCATGCAGTATAATTCTCTAAATGTAGGTTTCGTAGAGAACTGGTAGGCAAGGGATGCTCCACTAAATTCTGCATATTAAACCAACATCATACCCATTTCAAATGTATCAATTATCAGCGAACAGCCTGCGTTCTCTGATACCAAGTGAGTTGTTTATGCGAAAGATAAGCTAATTGGGATGCCACGGTGGTGAATGATTAGTAGTTACTGCCGTTTTACTTGCGATTATCATTATTATGAAAAATTTCTTGCTCAATGCGCCGGAATTAAAAAAATTACTTTTTTTGTTATTTTAAATTTTGCCATTTTTGAAATTATATTTTTTTATAACGGGATATAAGGAAGAAATGTAATTAAATTATTTTTTAAAAAGTATTAAAGTTTTTATTCTTTTTGTTTCTATTTAGTTAGGTGGTTAATTACAAAAGTTGTAAAGCTGTTCCAGTCTTGAAACGAAAAGCTCGCTAGTTTTATGGTTGGCATTAAGAAACCAAAGTAGCTGTACGGAATATTCCCGAATAGTTTTACATACGTGTTTAGTTTCAGCTGAAAATTTTCTAATTTTAATAATTTTCTAAACAATTTACTTTAACCATCAAGTTAATTAAGATGCTTTACAATTGACACATGTGCGTAGGAACTGCGGAAATCTTCCTGTTGTTGTTTATGTGTCCGTTCTTACGTTCTTAATTAACTTAAAAAAGATTAGGGCATTGTTGGAGCTGCATCGTGTATGGTTCCGATTTAATGTAAATTTGCAGTAATGGTGTGCGGTTATCAGCTAAACTCAAATTGATTACTTGAAACTACATAGAAGCATCGATTTGCCAGAATTACTTTTGAGTTTGCTTAATTTTCTACTAATTGGAAATTTTGCTCTCTTACTTCAGATCTCATTTTTCTAAGTCTTGATTTCTCTACTTCCACATCACAATTAAAAATTTCGTTAGCCTATCGATTTATTAATTATTACTTAGTTTGTCGTTTGGTAAAATTTTAATAAAAACTTGTTAAAAAACAACTTCCTTATTGCTTCCTCTTTCTCTTCAAACAAAAACATGCAAGAAATGTTTACGTTAGAATTATTACATATTGCTTTAAAAAGGATAACAATTTTTATATTAAATTCTGAATTATTGTGATTATCCATTTTTTAAAAACGCTTTTTAGTTTTAGGAGAACAAGAAAAATTAATTTTCACTTTCGGTTTATGTACGGAAAAGTTTTTGAGATTTTAGTATGAAAATAGAGATAATATGCAGCTCCAGTCGGAAAACTAACAAGTTCGTGCGGAAAATGATAGGTTTGTTAAATTAGTTTTTCCTTATAGCTTGTTGAAAAATGTGCAAAAGATAAAATGGAAAATTCGACGTCGCTAGTACTACTGCGTGTATGTTCACGTTATATTTACCTATAAAACTGCATTTCGTTTACTTTACGTACAAACTAGTAATCTGATTTTCGAACTTTTGATCAAACTTCATTTGCATTGAATCATGTAAGTTAGTGTATATATTTTTAATGGAGTCTTTTCGCCATCCCGGGTTATTTTAATTTTATTTTATGTTAAAAAATTAAATATTTACACGCAGTCGATTTGTTAAAATTTTATTGTAAATTGAATGACGTTAGATGTAAAGTAAATTTCGTTAATATTTAAAGAAGACGACCTTTCAAGCTCTCGGAGTTTTTATTGCTCATATACGTCGGCGTCCTATATACGTATGTAATTTTTTATTTAGCTGAATTTAAAAATCCCGGGCCCCGAAATTAATTAGATAAAAGTTTAACAAAGAATATAGCATATAAAATATATTGCAATATATTAATATTTTTCAATCAAAATATCAGCATCGAAGTACGTGTCGAGCTTTTCCGCAAGCTTTCGGTTAAAGCATCAACTTTCAGCAGAAAGCTTACAGTTTGCGCTTTGCCATGTAATGTACCGTCTCGGGAAAATCTGCCACTGTGCGCTATTGTATCCAAATTTACGAATAGTTTTCACTTTATTAGTGCGTCAAAGACTTTTAGTTTTCAGTTAAATTATCCCTCAATTTTTTGACATACAAAATTTTGAGGTAAGTTTTCAAAAGTAATTAATAATTTCTTTTTAAGTTAATAATCGATTTGCGAAAGAGCTTTAGCAGTGCTCGAAGGAAATTTAATTATACATTATAATAAAACCAATTAATTTTAAGTTGTTGCTAAATTTGATATAATTCAGCATTTTAAGATTTAACTAATCGATTCAAGTTTTACACCATCAAATGATAAGCGTCGCAGTCAATATGATGTGTGAGCTCTCATATAGTGAAACAAAGAAGTATTACAAGGAGTAATATAATAGTGGAGGTGTAGCTCTGGGGATTTGTTAGCGAGCGTTTAGTGTCTCGAAAAGCTTACACGAAATAAACAAGTGTTGACAGTTTTCATAATCACTTTCGAAATATCGGATTAGAATTAAAATAATTAAGAAAGACATACTAGCAATGTACTGTGTACATATGTTATATCGGCGCCTTCAATTACGGAAACAGTAATATATAATAATAATAATCACTAATTACCTATCCAAGAATTATTATAACAAACACAATCAATTTAACCGCACATATTCGATTATGAATGATTCATGTATCTATTGGGAGAAAATTTTAGTTTCAGGCTTTGGTAGATACCAAACTAATCAACATTTCCAGAATATTGTTGCTGTAACAATTATTAAAATAGTATGTACACTCTTTGAGATACAAAAATTTACACGCGGATGACGTGCTTTTATTAACGAAATCGAATTTATACGGAATTGGTGATTTCGACGATATTCATGAGATTCCTCAACCGATTTGTATACATTTTCAGCTTTCTTTATCTGATTTGATTTAGTTTTACAAACTCGAATATCTCAAGTTTCTTTTTGTACATCTAAATTTAAAATACACAAATTTGTTTACTGCCACTAAATTTTAAATTTTCCAAATTGATTTATTGTTGTTTTGATTCGCCAAACCGATTTCTTCAATGCGATGTATTTTTTTCAAAATACGCTAATGTACAGGATGAAAATTTCGATACAAACGAAGAAGAAAAATATTTTGCTGCTTAATAATTATTGCAAGTTTTACTTGAGATTAATAATTATTATTATCGTATTAAAATCACAAAAATTAACGTGCTGACTTCATGTTGACTACTAACCTGTTGAGTTGACAAATTAAAGCTTTCACATTTTACTCTTAGTTTGATTAGTCAATTTAGTAGTGGGAATAAATGTCACTTACGTAATCGATAACTTGAATTTTAATTATGAAAGGGAAAATTAACTGAGAATAATTGAGTTGTGATCAAAAAACTAGAAAGAGGGAATCAATTATTTATTTTTATTTGTCTCGTGGTTAAATTTTACAACATAAAAAAATTATATTTGTTTAGCAACGTTCATTAACTGCGAAGGAGGAAAATAAATACTATACTCTCAATGGAATTCAAATTTTTCAAATTTTTATTGTTCGAAAAATCAATTGTAGCAAAAAATTGAAATCGGAATTTTCCGACTAAGCTTTTTATACTTTGAAGTAAAAGAGCAGAAAAATAGACTTTTACCTCCTCACTTTGGGTAATTGCAAAATGTCTTCTAAATAAATTTTAAATCTTAATAAACGTTAACGTTAATTGATTCAAGTCGGTCAATATTTGCGAACGAACACAATTGTTCGGAAAGAAAAATTTAAAATATAAAAGGGTTATCTGTTTTTAGGCTGACATTTGAAAATGTTAATTTTTGTATAGAAAATAAATTTTCTTATTCTTATTTATCCATCAAGTAATATTTCGTTGATTGGGAAAATGTTTGTGGATTTTAGTGCATCTAGATAAAAATTTTATAAATCATGATTTAATGTTGAATAATAAAGTGTTAAGTATTGCAATTTCATTTTATGTTCGATCAAGGGACGAAAAGCCGTGCCCCATTTGAATCGCGTTATTGACACAACTATTTCGTTTTAAGCACACACCAACTGCTCTTTCAACGTTCAGAAATTGCAAAATAAACTTTACGTTACACTTTTATAGAGGCATTTTTATACAGATATTTGTAGTTTAAATATTTATTGATTATTAACTTGTTACCTTTTTCATAACAATTATACCACCTTAAGTTAATGTTTAAAGATTAAAGCGACAGGCTATTCACCTTCCTCGGACGTTTTTAATTTAATTACACCAATTAAACCGTCGAAAGTAAGGCTTATGATATTATTTGAATTTTATTGGACTTGCTGGCTTGGATTGTTACGTTTTAAATGCTAATGTTAATTGTAACATTAATTTGTTAAATTTGAAATAACAACACTAATCACTTTGATTTCCACTAAGCGAACACAGCAACAAGAAATATTATTATTATTATTATGCTTTGGGAATGTTCATAATATAATGTATGTATATATAATTTAAGAATAACATCTTTTATTTTTTATGTAAATTATTCAAAAAAGATTATATTTTAAATACATCACTAGTTTAACATTTAAAAAAATAATTATAATTAATACACGGAATACACAGAATAGCAATGAGATTTATTTAATTTTTCCAACTACCACCGAAAATAATTGGCAAAATATTTATTATATGTATGCTCAATATGCTCGAATATTTGGCAGCAATATACCTATTCCCTAAATAATTATAATTATCTGTTAAAGTTTATTCAATTAGTTGCTATGACAACGTAAAAACAAATCAAAGGAATATGAAAATATAATTGAAAAAATTATTGCCTTTTTTTCGCGATAGAAAAAATGTATTTACCTAAAATCCCGAAGTGAATTTTTAATCCTGTTTAATTTTGTTGTCGTGACAACATTAATTTTATGTTTACTCTGTTCTAGGTACTACTAAAAATTTAATTATTTTTTAAAATGTTTTTAATTATTAAGGAATAGTCCCAACGATAAGGGATATTATGGTTTAGTTACTGATAATGAAGAGTAAACAATACATATTGTAATGACCCGAACTATGCAAATCTTATAAATTTGCTTACTTCCAAAAAACTAATCTTAATCCTGGGCATTCATTTTTTTGTGTAGCAATAAGCTCTTCAATGTTTTTTTTAAAATTTTTGAATTGATAAATTTAATGCTCACTTTTGTTAGTTTGCGTTGTTATGCAGCTGGCTTAATTACGCCTGGTCACACAAATTTTGTTGCGATGTAATTTTGCATCGACCAAATTGTCACAAATTCTTCACTTTAATTAAATTAATTAAAATAAAACTCAAACTAACTTAATTTATTTATTTAAATATAATTACAACTTTGACTATTGCGGAATGGTGTTTTGTCCGCCTGGCACAAAGGCCTCACTCTCTTTGCATCGACCTACTCGCCGTACTCCCACTCTTACTTCTCCCAACCTTTTTATTTACAGCAAAACTTAACAACCTTTTATGCAATGTGTTTACAAATAAATAAACAAAATCTAAACTCCAAAATTATTTTACAACATAATGAAATTAATGTTTTCTTTGCATTTCGAAAAACGACATTTAACCCTCTTAATTTTTTGTTGTAAACCAATTAAAAATTACTAAGTTGTCGTGCTTCGACAAATAAAATTTTCCACTATACTTTCTAAAATAAATAATAATTACACAAATAAATCAAAATTTTCTTATAATACAGTGGTTAATCAAAATCAAAAATCTCTTCCGTTGTTAAATAAATGCTTTCAAAACCAAATCAAAATTAAACTTCTTCAATTAAATTAATAATCAAGTGTTTTTCAAAATCAAAATCAAGTTAAATAAATTTTTAAAATAAATCGTTTAAGTATTCAAATCATCATCATAAATAAAATCATAATTATCAAATCAAATTTTTACATAATCAATAAATTCAATAAAATTTTTATAAATAAACAAATTATTATAATTTTTATACCAAATTTTCCGAATTTTTCTCGTTCTTTCTTTTCTTCGTTGGTATTTCCATAGCATGAATCTCTTCTCCGGCATCACTCTTGTCCACCCCCTTCTTTTCCAAATCTTCAAACTCCTGTCCGATTCATTTTTGTTTGTCCTCTTTGATCCTGTTGATTTTTTCTTTTTGTTTGTTTTCTCCATTGTTGTTGAATTTCGTCCAATTTCCATATTTTTCTCCATTTCCTTCTCCGATGGTATAATTCCAAATTTTTCTTTTTGTTCAGTCTTTAATTTTCTAATTGTAACCGCCAACTTATTTTCTTTTAATGTCCAAATTTTTTCTTTTATTTTCTTGATTTTGTATCCGTTATTAATGCAGAGTTTTAAATTTTTCTTCATTTTCAATAAATTTTGTGGAGCAAACATTCTAATAATTTCCAATTTTTCCTCTTTAACCATTATTTTATTAACCCTATTCTTCTTTTTCAAAACTTTTAAAAAAATAAACAAAACTCAAACTAACTTAATTTATTTATTAAAAATAATTACAATTTTGACTATTGCGGAATGGTGTTTTGTCCGCCTGGCACCAAGGCCAGAGCCTCACTCTCTTTGCAACGACCTACTCGCCGTACTGCCACTCTTACTTCTCCCTACCTTTTTATTTACAGCAAAGCATAACAACCTTTTATACAATGTGTTTACAAATAAACAAACAAAATCCAAACTCAAAAATTATTTTACAACATAATGAAATTAATGTTTTCTTTGCATATATTATAAGAACCACATTTTACGTAAGTACAGGAAATAAAAATAATTTTTACTCGTACTACTGTTAATTATATTGCTCTATATAAAAATTTGTTAATTAATTAGTTTTCAGAATTTTTCTCCAATTCCAAAATATTTCCTAAATTTTCATTTCGTTGCAATAAAATATAATATTTCATACAATACAAGTAAAAAGCTGTCTTTTTATCATCAAAATAGAAAATTTTATCATTTAATTAATTTTTAATTTTAATTCTTTTTCTTTCCTTGTTCCAGAATCTTCGTTATCTTATTCAATTACTATTTATGAATAGCTTCCGTTTTAATTTTATTTTCAAAATCATCGAACTGTTTTTCAAATCACTAAATCTTTTAACTACTTTTTTATTCAAAAAAATCACTTATATTTCAAAAATCATATACTTACCAAATTAAATTCAACCCACTCAACTTTTACTCTACCATCTTTACTGCCAACCTTTTAATTTAAAAATTATTATTTTATCTATGTCTAGTGCCTAGAGCTGTAAAGGTAGATCTAGATAGCTGACCTGAAAAAGTAAACAAATCTACATATTTATTTATTTTATTAAATATATTGCATAATATATATTTGAATTTTATATAAAATCAACTAAAATATTGCAATTTAATCTATGTTGTACTTCTTTCTATTTTTTTTATATTTTAATAATTTATTGCTTAATAAATATTTACCCTACGGAACCCTTTACGTACAAACGAAGATGGTACTGGGTAATCTTTTAAAAAATATGCTAAAATGAGATGCGATTAAGCTAACAACCCAATTTAGTTTGTAAAATTTGAAAGAACGTTCATTTTATACAGAAGAACAAAATTGCACTTTGAAAGTTTAAAAATTGCTGTGGTAGTAAAAAATCCAATAAATGTCGAACGTTAACGGTCATCCAAGTAGGCAATAAAATAAATTTTGGTTAGTCAACACTTGAAAGAAAACAAGTACCTAAGAGAAGTTAAAATTAAAGAAAAATAAAGAGATGTCGTTGGTTTGGTATTTAGTTGTTGGAAATTGTATAAACCGAAAATATTAAAATCGTAATCTGTCGTACACAATAATTAAACGCTTGATTAATTTTCTTTGTTAATTACTTGTATTTGTATTCTTATTATTACCCTTTCTTATCGTCGAGTACGAGCATTACCTACTTTAAGTTTAACAAATTCATTCCAATTTAAGTAATCCGTTTGTACATAATGCAAACAAATAACAGAAGCTTTATTGGAATCGATTTTCCTTCCAAATTCATTGTACACTTATATCAAAGAAAATGCACGTATAATTAATCACTTTTGTGTGAACAAAAGAGAAATTTTATTTAAGTGCAAGAAATATAATTTCTACTCACTTTGGTATTTGTGGCATATATTTTGCAATGAATCAAAGTTTCAAGAACGGACTCGACATATTTTAGTGCAGGTAGCAGGTGGACTAAGCTCATGAGTTTTCCGTCTTTACAAACATTCGCCTAAAATTGTTTTATTGCCTTTTCAGCACGCATTACTTTCGAAATTCACAAGAATGAAAAATTATTACGTTTTAAAAGCATGGGCTCCAGCAATTTTCCCAAATTTTAAATTCTCGTCAATCGAATTATTAATCAATTTAATCAAATTTTCAATTAACAATTTTCGATCAAATTCTTTTGTTAAATGGAATTATCTATCTCTGACAAGGTAATTTCATTAGTGTTCTACTAGTACCGGCTTCGAATCTAATATTATATGAAAGCTATTTTTAGTCTTTTTATTATGTTATTATATTTTTCCTTTCATTTTAATCTTTAGACGACTTCAAAATTTTTACTTTTTATTTTAATTCTTATCTCTAATACTAGGATAACGTCGAGGGTTTTTATCAAAAGGCGGGAATATCGTGCAATATCTTCGTTGTAATTAAAACTAGTTCGAGTGGAAAATTAATAAATTGTTGAATAATAAGAATTTTATAAAATTTACGAAAACACCTAACTACTAGATAATAAAAGAATTTTTCTAAAAATAATGGCGGTTAAAATAGTTTAAATAAAGTATATAAATTTTTTCAAACAATAAACCCATCGCAGACCGACGTTGTACAAAGGATATTTTGTGATGCATCAACAGGTCCTGTAATAGTTGAGACTATTGAAGTGGTTAAAAGTTTGACACAGTTGGAAAATAGTATAATTCACTCTCAAAAAGTTTTCAAATTGTTTACAAAATTAAGTGTCAACTTGAACTAGAGGACTAAACAAATCGTTAAAAATATTTTGATACCGCACCCATTGCTGCCATAACTCTCGGCGACGTTAACGCGCTTCTAGTTTTCTAAAAATGCGGTATTTTCAAAATAAATTTTCATAAAAGTACTTATTCTTGATCTAAGCAGAAGATAAAAATAAGGTCTATTTTAACTTTTATCTCGTAAATCTATCTAAAGGAAAATCTGGTAGTTGCCCACTGGCAACAGGATAAGCTGCGCCCCTGGAGGCTTTAGATTTGAAATAAAGTTCCGAATTTGTACACGACTCGTTTCACTTTTGTTTGCTTCATTGGGTATGTGATTCGAAATCTGTAATATCGGCGCGCTTTTCTTATATCGTTACATGCATTGAGTAAATGTTTTTATAGAAAATCTAACTAAAACGTTTACGTCGATGAAATAATAACAAATGCGAGTGCATTTTCTCAATAGGTTATTGAATTTACTGAAAAACGTGCTAAAAGCAAATGGTACCTTTTTACCACATTTTTAAATACAAAAGGACAATATAAACTACAATAAATTATTACGGTTTGTTTATGTAAGCAAATCAAATTACATTGAATTTAATCAAATTTAAATCTGGAGATATTTAAATACAGTTTATATAATATCTTGATTTATGCAAATAAGTTGAAATTTTGAATAATTATTTGAAACAAGTGCATGTTTCCATGTACCGAGTGCGGTGAAATTTACTTTACTGCACCGAAATAAATTAAGCAATAACTGGGGTCGATGAAAAGGCATTGTGCTATTTTTAACTGAAAGCACAAATACACCAAACGTGTTTTACATACCAATGATCAAATATTCACTCATATCAACGATATTTAAAAAAATACTGTGTATTAAACATTTTTTTGGTCTTTTATTTAAAAACTAAGAAAATGTTGTATAAAGAGTAGCTGTTAAAAACAATCGCGTATACAAAAAATATTTATAATAAATGTTATGAATGTTTTAATGAAAACATTTTGTTCATAGAAATATAAAAAGCTCTCGAGTTTATTTTAAATCTGAGTTTTGAAAAAAAATGATTTTATATTGTATTGTATTTTTAATACTATATAAATATTTTACTTAATTTCCTTATTTTGAATTCTCAAGAAAGTTTTAAACGACGACATCGAAACAACGTAATTAAAACAACTTTGAGGAATCAAGAAGTAGCAATCAATTTTTAATTGGGTTTGTTATGTAAGTGAATCACGAAGATTTAAATCATTTATATTTAGTTAAAAATACAATGCAGCTATAATTTAAACAACGTAAAATTAAAATAAAATATCTCATTTCAGGGTAAACGTAATAAAATCGTAAACGCCAAGACTCAAAATTAAAATGAACTGTTAAAATTTTATTTACAACAAAAGTATTTGTTTCCTTTCCAAAGCATTTTAAATTTTTACCTAGTTTCATCAATTTTTAAATTGAAGGATTAATAAGACAAAACTTATTAATTATTTGAATTATTATACTAGGTATTTATAATTATGTTTAATTGTTTAAATTATTTAATATTGTGATGGTATTTTTTAACAAAAACCTTTTTCACCTTTAAATATCTCGGCTGGCTCAGTTTTTATCGGAAGCATGAAACACTCAGTAGTCGGTTCCTGTGAGTCACCCCGTTTGTCTTGAGAGCAAATAAAAACTCGTATTTTTGAATAACGAAAAATGTGTTTATTTAAAGGAAAATTTTATAGCGACAATTTCGCCTTTAGGCTTTATCGTGTAATTGCGTTCGACCACTCAAATCTGGCTAAATTTCAATTTCATTAGTCGTTTAGTGTTAATTGTGTAGCAAATAATTTTTATAAAGTTATTACAAATGTTGAATTTTATAATAAAAAATGTTTTTCACAAAAGAGTAATTTTTTAAATTCATAAATATCTTGTATGTAATCTCGTAAGTGGTTGGGTACTCGTCTCGTTCAGTAGACCACCATTTGGCTTCTGTGCGTATCCAGTAGCACTCGTATCGTTAAAAACCAGTTTTCAATAATCTCCAAATAATTCAACTGTTAACTCAATGTAGGTACGTAAATTTTCATTCTCATCTCAAACTTTTCACTATATCCAATATGGCATGGCGTTCCAATTTAACCTTGGCAATGTTGCATTCAACAAACTTTTTAAATTTTAAATATTTTTCAGCAATTTTACACTGAAATCGACGACTCGTCACAAATAATCGCTTCTATGGCTCGGAAACTAATTTTCACTTAGTTAACAAGCAAAAATTATGCAATTGGCAAACTAAATCCACTAACGCAAATCTAAGCGTCCACTTCGCTTTCCAGCCGCTCAGCCCCCTCCCTTGCGTTCAACCTCTAGAAAATTCATACCTGGTAAGTTCTTCAATTGCGTACAGGATGTTTCACAAATTAATTTCTCTTTTCTTTCGTAGATGATAAAACAAATAATTGACCACGATCTGGACTGGCAGGTTGACTGCACAAAAAATCACCACAGCAAATTATTGCTTTTTGATTTTAATGATTACTAGGTAACGCTAGGTTTTAAGTGTCGATTGAAAAGAAAATTTTCTTATTTAATTTAACAGGGCTGTGGAGAGATGGCATAATGAAAGGGGAAGAACAAGCAAATAATTTTAATTTAATGTAAATTTTATTCAATTGCAAATCAAATTCGGTCTAACTTAAAATAAATTTGCTTTTAATTATTAAATAAGAAAGTGGTAGTAGTTTTGCTCTAATTACAGTTCTTATGGCCGTGGGGTGTAAAACTTGTTAGCCATTTTAGTAAGCACCCTGACCCAATTTTTATTAGTTAAGTGTAACAAACCATGCAAAATGTAGCTTTTTTTAAATGTACATAATGTGTAAATTATTCCGAGATTGTCGTGTTTAATGCCTATTTTGTGGGTAAGGGATCGATAAAAAAACAAGTAGTTATCAAGTATTGGAAAATTTATGTTTTGTGCTGTTCTTTCGTAATTTTGTTGTTGACTGTTTTTCATTGCTTGTTATGTGGTAAAAGATCAATACGCACTCTATATTGCAAAAATGAAAATGGAAACAAACTTTTAATACTAAATTGCACTGTTTTGTATGCACACATCATCCCTTCGCTTACAACGATAAGGGATTTAACCTCTAACATGCATGATTACTTTGCGCTCGTGACTTTTATTTTTAAATGATAAAAACTTTTCTAACCGACGGTTCCTATTATGCGAATGGAATACATAATGCATTTTGATAAACTATTATATATTATTTAACGTTCGGCCATTAAGTCGGGGCACTAAAAAATTATTATACGATGAAACAAAATTGTCTAACTTTTAATTTCCATAATAAAATAAGTACTAAAAAATTTCATTTAAAAGGTGTTGACGATAATTTCAAACGTCGTAAACAAGTTATAAATGTAATCGTATAATGAAACCGCTTTATTTATAAGTGGAAACATTTTCAAAATGTCAGTGTGTAAAACGACTGGAAATTTTCGGTAAGAGTTGAGAAACTGCGTTAAAGCCCACGAGAATACTGTCAAAACCCAACGCAGTACCGAAAGCTTCCATATTATTTACAAGTCAAACTTGAAATATACCGCAATGATTTTGAATATAAATGTATAGTAACAACCATAGATTTCAAGATAACACGCAAATGTTTTATTCCACATATTTTACATAAACTCATGCTTTACCGTCATTTCTATTTTCAACAAACAATTTGTTATGATGTGGTGTTATAATACCACCTATTTTGCTATACAAACGAAGAAAAACTAAATTAAATTACACCTTTCATATTTTACTTTTTCAAGTGAAAACCAGAGTTACCCGACACGTCAGGCTGCTTAATTATGTGTACTGACCCTGGCCGAGTTTTTTAAAAAAATACTCAAATCAAAATTATTTTATCCAGGAAAAAGTTCACTATACCTTGTCATCGGAATCGTTCGAAGAAATTATAAAAAATACATTGATATTGATCGGTCTTACATATTACATTATCACAGTCTGGACGTGGTTTTGAAAATAGATGTTTAATAGACATGGGTTGTCATGTGATAGTCAGATGTCGTTTTGCTTTTCTTTATAAATTTTTAAATTATTTAATTGTTATAAATTATTCGTTAAGCAAAGAGCTACGATAAAATAATAACATAATTATTACTACTATTATATAAATATATTATTGTGACTGAATATTAAAAACTGTTATTGAATAAATGTCAAACTTTTACTGAAATTACTAAACAGCAATTGTATGCATAAATATTTTAAACAATCTTCTACCCACGCACAAAACCATCCAAATAACTAATAATTTATAAATTTGTACTGACAGATTTTTATCCTACTTTATTTTAAACCTCTAATCTACATAATACGATTGAATTCGATTAGTTTGCCATTTTTTTTTTGGTTGGTAAAAAAACCAGATTCTAATGTTTATGAACTTACTGGAAAACAGAACAAAAGTATTCAAAATTTAATTTAAACTAAATGTGAACAGAGCTAGATTTAACAGTGTGAAGGAATCGATAATAATCGATTGCTGAAAGTTTATAACAAAAGTTTGATTTTTAGTGTTAACTATAGTTTGTTGATTATTAAATTGTAATTTGATTTATAAAAGTTTTGGTTTATTATTTCGTTTCTGTAAAGAAGCTTTTTAATTAATTATTTACCTGTTTATTTATTTACAAATACGAATGAAATATATTCAAAGTCTGACACGAAGCTAGTATAAACGTAGAAAGCAGTCAAAAACATGGATCACACCGATTTTTGGTTTACTACTAAAAGACCTTTTATAAGATTACGTCAATAATTTTCGAGTATTAAGTATACTGTCGTGTTTCGAAATACTAAAAGCCATTGGTTGATTTGTTTTGTAAATAATTTAAAAATTCAATTTTGTTATTTATTTATTTAAAACATTGTATAAGGTTTGTTAAGTTTTGCTGTGGGAGAGGTAAGAGGGAGTACGGCTAGTAAGTCGATGCAAGGAAAGTTGAGCTCTGGCCTTGGCGTCAAGCGGATAAAACACCATTCCGCAATAATTAAAATTGTAATTATTAAAAAAAAAAAAAAAGTTAAGTTGCGTTGATGTTTTTTGTTTATTTTAATTTAATTAAAGTAAAGTGCTAATAAAACTGAAATTTTAGTCGATGCAAAGGTGCATAACAACGCAGCAAAATTTGTTTGAAGCCAGCTAAGATGCCAGGTGCGCTCCAACACCACACACAAATTACAAAAGTGAGCATTAAATTTTAATTTACAATTTTAAACAGTTTGAAGAGTCTTATCTTGCTACACACAAAAAATGAATGCCCAGCATCTACATTAACTTTTGAATTAAGCAAATTATAAAAGATTTGTATAGCTAGGGACATTGCAATATATAAAAAGCTATGTCGAAATTTTATTGCAAAAATATAAACTTCTCCATTGGAATAAAAAGAAAAATCCAAAGTTTAATAATTTAAATGTTGATCAAAAGCATCCTATTGCAATAATGCAAGATAAAACTAAAAATATTTTTATGAAAATTTTGAAATTAAACAATAAAAAAAAAAATGGAAACTCTACTACTAAATGAAATATTTAGCACATTGAAACAATTCCATTGTTTCCAGATTTTCAAAAAAAATAGACTCGTTTGTCATCTAAAGCCATTCTAGTGCAAAAAACTTTATTGTTGAATATGTTTGTAACACAAATTTAATACTTTACAATTGGAAACTGAATTGTTTAAACATTAACATGCTTTTCTAATTTAATAAAATGTTATTTTGTTGATTAAATTTCTTATTAAAAAACATTTCTACACGTTACGTTTGTAGTCGTTAAATCCAATTAAGACGGGGGTTTGTGCAGTAGTTGGATATAACGAAAACCTACGTACGTAAATTTCTCGAATCTTATACTGCTATAAGGATTTTGAAAAAAAATATTAATTTTCATGTTTCCAATGGTTAGTTGGCAAGTTTTGTAAATTAAAAAGGAAATGTTAACGTTCCGCTAGTCAACTACATCTGGTTTTATTTGCTATTTCGGTTTAGAAATTGATGGATGATCGCTTTTGGTGCTTCTGGCAATCGATTTTAGAAGTAATTACATGGAAGTTTAGAATTATATTGAAGCACCACAATTACAAATTAAACCTAATTAAGAAAATTATTCAACATTTTGTAATTAATAATAATATAAGTATACAATTAATGTATTACGTTATGACAAATTACACACGCAATCGTGGTTTTTTAAAAATGCCGCACTACTTGTGCACGCGAAAAGCTTTCAGAATCTATTTTTTTTTTCCTTATTCGTAAAGCTTAAAATAATTTTAATAATTAAAACGGCGAACGATGATTATTAACATATTTTTTATAATTGATCAAAGTTAAACGAGCATTTTAGCATTTTAGTGAAAAGTGAGTGTAATTTTAAGACGAAATTTAACCGAAAAGAATTCTTTACAAAAGTGAATCGTTATTATCTGAAAACGTAAACAAAAAAAAACTACATTTATTTTTTTAGTAAATTGAGCTAATCTATGGTTATCAAATTTTTTATTGGCGGTTTTCTTTTGTGTAGACTTTTCTTTAGTAACGTTTTATGACCTGATTTAAACTTTAGAAAGGATTTTCTTCTGGGATTTTACTTTGTAACAAATACAGAGTTTGTAAAATTGAAATAAAGTTACATAATTTAATAAAACCGTTACACCTTACAAAGGCACGTTTATATAATTCAGTAGATATAAAAAATATTTTAAACGAAAAATTTTGCCGTATAATTTTATTTAAGGAAATTTTCTATTGCACCTTGGCTTATAAATGAAAAAATCAAAACCCTTCAAAAGAGATCGAAGTTCTTTTGCAGTTGGGTGGCGTAACAAGGTCCAGTTCGATTAGCAATCAAGGTTTACATTCACGGGGTTCTATTCTATTTTATACAGTCAACTTACACGAATGACTTGCTCGACTCTTACTGTTACAACATTATTCGATTTGCTATTTTAAGGTTCAACCGAATCAACTTTTATTTACGCATGGGCTTTTCTTTTGATTTTAAATTGATAAACTTGATTACTCGTATACAAGAAACTTGTTACAATCATAGCCACATTAGTTTTATTGTTACGAAGAGGATGTTAAGATTTTTTTTCAATTTTACTCCGACGAAAACTAAAATCTTTATTATAGCAAATAAGAACATTTTTAATTGAAATTTCGTCTTTTCTTTTCATCTCGCAAAACGTCGTTAGATTTCAAAGAAAATTTCTCCTTCAGTTGGAACAAATTTTTTCTCGACACTTTTGAAGTTTTACAATAATCCATAAAAAGTTCAAGGTAAATTTTAAAACCACTTTAAATATAAAGACGAAAGCTCTCGTAATTTAGATAGAATATTTATAAAATCTTACAGGTATTGAACGTAAAACACAAAGCAAAGAGATTTGTTAGCACCAATTCCAATTTGTTCATTTAAATAAACCTTTTGTTTCAATATTTTCTGTAAGTTTAAGTTTCTTAAATTTATTTAAACATTCAAAACATTTTATTACCTATTAATTTATGGATAACTTTTAATCGCACAAAATCAAAGCCGTCGCACCAATAAATAATTAATACGCGATAACTTAGAAGTTCTTTAGTATCAACAAAAAGAAAATGATTAATGATTGATATTATGTAAATTAAAAAATCGATAAAAGTGTGATTGATCATCTCACGTTTGACGCAAATAAATTACACGATCGTCGGACATTGTATTTTTTAATTTGCGAAATTATTGCAAATTAAATAAAATTCATGTTTCTGTTCACGTATACAGTAATAATCTTACATAATTGATTATAAACACGAATAAAATGAATAAATAAAAATACAAATTACTTTGACATTAATTAAATTGCTGCTCGGAATTGGTGAAGTTTTCGACATCCAGATCGTTTTCTAACTTACAAATTCTTGACACAAAGCGAATAGTCTTTACCGTATGATGTTCTGTGGTACTTGATCGTGACAAAGTTGGATTTCCTGCATTGGAAAGCCCGACTAAAAAGTTGATATCATTCAAAATGGGCGGACTGTCAAAATGCAATTCTAAATAAAATCTCTATTTGTTTTAATAGGGGAGAATTATCTACTTATAACAGAATATTCTAGTATTATAATCAATAGATAAGTGGTTTAAGTAGTTGTAACTCGATATTAATCATATCAAATTTTTAGCATAAACCAAAAAATGCACAAAACACTTTTTTGAAACTAAAATGTTTAAGTTATCACAATATATAAATACACCGTATGTATTGACACTAAAAACCATTGATTCATTTATTTTGTAAAATAATTTTAAAGTTTGGATTTTGTTTATTTATTTATAACATGTTGTATATTGTTTGTTAAGTTTTATTATGTAAAAATAAAAGAGTGAGAAGAGCGTAGAAAGAGTGGGACTTGAAAGTCAAGAATAGGTTGATGCAAGTAGACTGAGGTGGACGCGTTGGCGTCAAGCGGATGAAACACCATTCCCGCAATTCTAATTGAAATTAAAATTGTTTTTGAAAATAAATAAGTTAATTTGAGTTTTTGTTTAATTTAATTAATAAAGTGAAGTGTCAAGAATTTGGAATTGTTGAAGAAATAGTAAAATTGGTCGATGCAAAATTGCAACGCAGCAAATTTGTTAGGCCAGCTGCAGGATACATGTGCGCTTCAACGCGACATGCAAGACCATACACAAGGTAATAAAAGTGAGCATTTTGAATTTTACAATTTTAAATAATGAAGAGTCTCTTGCTTAAAAAAATGGATGCCCAGTTAAAGGATTAAATTTTGGAAATTAAGCAAATTTAGAAGATTTGTATAGCTCAGGTCATTGCAGTATATTATCGCAAACGTTTTCACCATACTATGGCATCATCAGGCGATAAACTAGAAGGAGAAACGAGAAAATTCCGTATTTATCGACAAATTGCAAGAGAAAAATGGAGGGGGTAAGAAATTATTCTGATTTAAATAACTCACCCCTACTAAACATTTTTAATAAATAATACTTCCCCCCCCCTTCTAACTTACCTCACATCTACTTACATTTTTTCTCTTTTGTATTAAATTTACCCCTACCCTCTAGTAAATTCACACATAATTACTCTATTTTTAAAATTACCCCCCTCTTACCCCCTTCATTTTTCTCTTGCAATTTGTCGATAAATACGAAATTTTCTCGTTTCTCCTTCTAGTTCATCGCCTGATGATGCCATAGTATGGTGAAAACGTTTGCGATAATATATTGTAATAACTTAAACATTTTAGTTTCGAAAAAGTGTTTTGTGCATTTTTTGGTTTATGCTAAAAATTTGATATTCTAGTATTGATTTAAGTTATAAAAATTCTAATCTAACAGTTTATTTTCTTTGTTAATCAAATCATTAATAAATGACTTGAAATAGTTAAGTTTGAGTTCTTAGGAATATTCAAGACTTTCGAAGATGAATATCTTGATGAATTTAAAGATTATTTTCTGATGATTTTCATAACTTCCCAGCAAACGAGTTAAGAATTTTAAAAATCTTAAGATGAACGATTCTCGGCGATCTCTAAAAACATTTATCTAAAGAATAAATATAAAAAATTCTCGATTTAACAAAAATTTTGCTGAAAAAGATACCTTTTAAATTAACCTTTTGAATCCTATTACAAAGATAAGAAAGAAGCCGTCTAATTAATGATTTTCCCAGACCTATTATTATAATACAAAAACCTACAATCTACATTCAGTCCACACAAAATCGGCGTAGATACAGTCAATACTTTTTATTTGAAGTAGGCACAATATAATCAATAAATATAAATAAATTAGAAAAAGTTAGCAAATTGTGTGGGATTTCTGACAGCAAATGTTCAATATTTTTTTTGATTTGTAAGTAGAACAGTCATTAAGCCACAAAAATGGGAGTCAAATACCTCGGAAATGTGGTTATTTCTTTTAGTTTAAACTTTTTAGTTCAGCACCAGAAAAAACTTCGTAAGTTTTCTAATTCCTACCCTCATAACGAGTGGTACATAATTAAACCTTTAAAAACAAGTCAGTCACTTTAAGGAATCTTCTTATATACGTTACTGATGAGATCTAATACGATCGAAACACGTATGTTGGTGTTGGAACTTATTAAACGTACAGTTAATCTCTTTCACTATGATCCTAGCTGCGTTTGAAGCATTTGTGATAAAACTTTATTACTTAATGAAATTTATCTTTTGGTGGAATTACTAAACCACTTGGGGAAAACTTCTAACACATTTGAATATTTTAGTTACATTTATGTACATTGTACAAGGTCAAAATAGATTGGCTCACATTATATTACAATGCATTAACAGAATGAAGCGTCACTGAAAAGCACTTAGATATAAAGTTATTCACATTTAGCAGAAGAAAACCAGTCTAGACCAGTGTACTACCAAATTTCTTTAAATAAACAAGTGAATTTTTTTTTCGAAAATTCATTTTAAAGTTAGCGTAATAGCTGACAATTGGATTCTCGTGTCTACAATTGCGTCAATTCGATTTCGATGTTTTGGTTCTCAAATATATCGAAAATCGAGTCTCGCATAAGTACGTGCTGTTGAATGGCAACAATATAAGACTTGCACGCCTCGGTAACTCGAAATATCGGTTTTATAACATTGTACGATGTCTTCCGACAACCAAGAAGAATCTTTAGTAAGTTTACCTGTTATGAATAAGCTTAATTTTCATGATTAAATAGAAATATAACGGCTTGCATTTTCAAGCAAACTATCCAACAGATTTTTGCTGGTATTCGAAGGCGGTTAATAAATTATCTTACCAACTGTCAAAAATAATGATATTTAGTAAAAATGTGTAGGCAACTTCTGTTAAATGATGAAAGCACCCAAAAAAATGTCAGAATGTCAGAAAGATATTGTTTAAATATTTAAAAAAAATCACAGTATTTATCGCAAACTAACCATTTATTTTATCTTGTAAATACGATCTGATAAATAAAATAGTGTAAATAGTTAAACACCATATATATTAGTTTGTGTTTGCGTTCGTTACCATGTCATATATCAAAAAGTGGCGCCTGAAGCAAAGCTCGCTGAAACCGCTTCTTTCCCAGCAAAGAAAAGCGAATGAAGCTACAACAGAATAATTGTAGAACGGATGAATATTATTATTTAAAGCACGGCAAAAATAACTACTTAGATCAGGAAACGAACGCCAGTGATTTTATTGTATTTACCTATTGTTAAAAGAATATAATTGGCACTCTCACAAAAATGAATTTGGTGAGAGAAATTTGAAAAGTTTTAAAAATCCACTATGTTTTCAATTACAGTCAGTATTTTTTTTATAATAAATTAAGTACCAGTAACGCCGTTAATTTCAACAGCATTATTTCTTGCAACCTGGTTGTCTTTGAGCGTGAGTTGTTCATCAGTATTATTTATTGCTGCTCTTTTCTTGCCTTAAAAGAAGCGTTAGCCTATATCGATTTTTTCACCATCAATTAAACCACAGTTTAAAGCCCCTTCAGCCGAATGTACCACCTGATGCCCTACTGATCTGGAAATCAGTTTAAGTTTATCAATAATCAGGTGTAATGATTATCATACCAAGTTTATATTAATTGGGTTTTAGATTTAAAGTATTGGACTCGAAGCCGAAAGGAAACATAAACCGAGATTTACTTTGGAACAATTTGTCTTGTGTCTTGTCTAATTCAATGGAATGGATATAAATCTTGGTGCTCTATTCCGTCTTATCACTAATATTTCTTATAGTTACGAAGGTCTTTCTCAAAAACGTCGTGCAGCATAAAATTTTCGACCAGCTGCTTTTTCTAATTTTCCTACAATAATACGGTTTTGTCCAAATTTAATTAAATCTTCCAATGTGAAATTTTGTTAATTAAAACTTCTAACAAAAAATATGGAAATAATATGCACCAATAATGAACATAAGTGAGCAAGAATTTTTGCAAAATTCAGTTTTACTCGGGTATAGAAATGCGTAGGTTACGCTCGGGAGTCATTTAAATAACATCAAAGAGATTTTGGTCCGCAAACTCTCTTCATGACCTGTTCACAATATACGGACGTCATCGACACTTCGCTTAGTTACATATTAAATTAATCTTACGTCAACAACATTCACTGATCAAAGTATGATTACGGTTTGCCGTAGTTCTTTGTGACCGTTTTCAATTATTGACCTGTCGAGGTGGACGATTAAAAATAGGAAATATTCGATAGTTAACGCAAATTTCTGCGATGGATTAAAAAGTATTCAAAACATTAAACTCGCAAAATTTTCGTAACGAAAAAATAATGCAAAAATATTTTACTGTATAAATAAATATATAGGTTTGCCTCGAAGTTCGGTATTTGTTTGTGGGTTACATTATTTGGCTCTAATGGTTTCGAGCAAACCCATTGTAAGCAGGAATTTCTCTAACTTCTCTCAATGAAATGTATATTTAATGCTCGAACTTACTTTATATTGCCGGTTTTCGCCAAAGTGAAATTCAAAATTTAGGTAATTTACAACTTATGGTTTTCTATTAATGCCAGAAATTGATAATTAATTAAAGTGCTAACAAAGTTGTTACACATTACATTGTTACTACGTATAATTCATACAATCTTTTCAATTCCCACATAAAAAAATGTTATTTAATGCCTACAAACTTCCAGTAAATTATCATCAATTTTCTTAAAATACTCTTGCGTGAGTTCAACTTGAAACAAAATCATGAAAAACACACGTGATTTAATCAATTAGTTTGATTGTATAAAAAAGAAAATGAAAAATGGTAATGCTGTCATTATTGAAAGTATTAAAGTTGCAATTAATTTTCATGAAATGCGACCTCGTGCAGAAAATACTAGCACTATAGTACTGAGGTAACTGTTAATTTTAAATATTCACTGAAGCTTTTAAGTACTTACATAAATAATGAATAATGCGATTTGGCAGTATTTTAAAATAAAGGCAAAACGACGATATAAGCAATAAATTTTAAAAATGCAGCAAAATTTAATGTATAAATTCTATAACTTATTCAGTCGAAAACAATTTGCAAATTTGGGTGCTGCTGGTAAACTTCAAAAATATAAATCTGTGATAACTCGAAACGTGAGTATTTTGACATCTGCTACCATTACCAAATTTCGCTTATACGTTTACAGCTTTGTTTGGGGAATTTAGGTTATAAAAAATTCAAATAAATTTTCGAGTTAATTTTTGAACAAAAAGAAGCAGGATTCTAGAAACTTTCTCCAAAAATTTACTACGCGAAACTTCAAGTGCTGAATTTGATTTGTTGCGGTAGGAATTTTTAAATTATAAAAAAAAATTAGCACTACATTTTTTTTTAATTTAATCAGAGCACTTTCTGAAATGGCATTATTTGAGCAATAAATGAATATTAATTATTTGCTTAAAACTAATAGAATATTCATTAGAATATACAAAAGAAGCAGTTTAAATATTCATATCTGGTTGTATTTGCAAGTTAATTAAATTTGCGTTAATTAAATTGAATTGCAACACCACTGAGGAATAATTATTGCTAACGAAAAATTAGTTATAGATTTTTTCAATTAAATTTTGCATCGTCGTCAATCTTAATTTACGGAGACCGTATTAAAGCAAATCTGTTAATGCGCTAAACTTATGCTGATATATTATGTAGTTAACATTTTTGAAACAGATTTAAAGATAATCAACATTGAAAGGAATAATACTTCGACGTTATCTAAGACTTTGAAAGCTTTCCCTTAGGTGATTTCAAAGTTGTCTTGATAGTTTAACTCATGTTACAACTTTACCCGAAAGTTAATTATTTAAAATGTGTTTAGTTTGTATCGTCTCATTGATGCTCTAAAGTATTCGAGACTAAAGACTTTATGGTGATTATTTACGTTTCTACCCGATAACATAATTTTTAATATTAATAAACTTTACGATGAAATTTTCTCCGGCTACTCCATCATAGTTGCAGAATCAATTGGCCACTAACCGATAATTACGAGATTAGAAATAAACACTTAGGGTTAATTTATCGAACAGAAATCGTGCGACATTCGATTACCTCCTGCTTAACACATTATTTAATCTACCAGTAATATTTTTTTGGTAAAACTTTTTATTGACATTAATTTACTTTGAATAGAAAGAAGGGTAGCTATAATAAACCTAAATTATTTTTTCTTTTTTTAATCGAAGCCGCATCGATAATAATTGCGTATTTATTAATTAATAGTATACCGAAGAAGAAGAAGGTGCCATCGATGGAACAATAAATTAGTAAATCTAGAAAATTAAAATTGCGAATTGTACCGGTAATCTTTTTAACAAATTGAAAGAGAACTTTATTTACAGCCAAGTATAAAATTGCGTTGATAAATGAATTCACAAACACGAATCGATTATTAACAAAATAACCTTTAGTGATATCAGAAAACTGGCAATTTATTTTTGGTAACGTTGAACGGTGCGATACGCCTATTAGTTTTTAAAAGGGTATTTTATTATAGATTCGATAAAAAAATTTTAAAGAATAAATTTAGAAGTCCTAAAATTTTAAATGGCAGGAATATTAATTTACGATATACATTGTAAAGTTTCGGCACGACGACGATGCTTTAATAATTATAATTTAATAATTTAGAATTTGATTGAAAATTACGCAAGCGATAAAATAAACAATCATAAATTACAAATTATAACAATCTGAAACACAAACCAAAAGTTTATAAAGTATCCTTTATTACTGCCAGAACAACGCTACTTACAAGAAAACTCTTTAAGTTTCTAAGAACAAATCTTAACGATGTACTAACCAAGAGAAAGAAGAAACAAAGCAATCAAAAGAGAAAGTTAGCGTTAGGGGTAACCGTACAGTTAATGGCCCTCCGGTTAAAAGAACGATACTGCCCTCGCAGGACCTGAACCAAACACCGCGTAATAGCACCCCCGCTCTTTGTTTTTGCTTTACTGCTTTTTTAGTAGAGATATAAAATTGTTACTATTTTTTGATCGTAATTTTTAAATCTACATTTTCCATATTGATTCATTAAGGTTGCAAAGCCCTAATTATACGATAAATTTATGGAAAAATTAATATTAAAATTAAACATTTTTGCTGCACAAGAAATACTCGACGAGAGTTTTCGAAAAATAATTATTCTTTCGATTTCTTTTACTCGTTCATGCATGTTTTAATAATTTAAGAAAATCATAACCGAAAGAAGTTTTGCTTTAATATTTAAACCAAGTGCATAGACAAACTCCGACATTAAAATATTTAACGAGGTAAAACTTTTAAAAATTATGTTCGTTCTAGAAGAAATTTGATGAATTATGGAAACAGATCGACTATAAAAAAAAATTGATCTTTATCTCGAGATCATAATTCCTTAAAATAAATGGTGATCGGCTCAAGGGACAATGTTTTAAAATGTTAGTAAGGCTCATGCAGTATTCAGTGTTGGTTTCTCAATGTTTGTGGCGTTGCGATTCTCGACATGGTGGATTCTAAAATCGCTGAACCCTCGTAGAATACATAAAACATGTCCAAGTGAAACTTGTTACATTCTTATCCCCCAGCACTGATTCAACTAAAAGTGCACATTGGTGCCGTTCTTAAATTATCGAATTTTTGCAAAATTAAAGCATCCACGAATGATAAAGAATGAAGTCATGATAAAAATTGACCTAGATTTGGATATAAAAATTTGATAACTTCTTTTACGTATAAAGATAATTTGAAACACCTCGAATTTATAACAATAGAATACTCAGGTTAGTTTCGGAATAAAAAATTCTAAGGTCTAAAATACTTCGATTTTACCTATCTTAAATTTGTGCATGAAAACCTGTAGAACGTGCTGTTTTAGATGGAAGCTAAAAAATAGATTAGATAAAAAGAAATAGATTCTAAGCTGAAAATATTACTCCCATGTTAAAAAATAAGGATTGCTTTTAGAAAGAAAAATGGAAGTTATTTAATAATACAAGATTACCCAATTACGTTAGCAGAATAAAATATAATTTTTTATTAAGTACATACATTTTCTAGTTTCTTGCTCTTCCATCAACCTAATTATTACAAAGAGAATTCGCAGATTAGTTTTATTTTAAGTCGAAAAGCGTTTTTATTCGAATCTCCTTTTCTACCATTAATATCCATGCATACTGATTATTTTCTTGTTGGTTTTTCCGTACCTGCACTTAATTACTTACCTCCATCTAAACTTTTAAGCAAGTATACGTTTTGTAAAAATAATAATAATTTTTGTTATCTACTTATAAAAAATGTAAAAGTTAAAAAGTCCTGATAAAAGGATACGTCTGCAATATCTTTATAGAAGTTTTTATGCTTTTATTTTAAAAAGCTCCTACAAGATTCATCAAGCAGTGCAAACTTTCAAGTCTAAAATGAATGGAGCTTTCATGTAGGTAGACATGTGAAGTAGTTCGTACTATTCAAATAAATTTAATTAAAACTAATTAAGTTGGCAGAAATTATAAGTTAACATTGGTGTAGTCGGTATGTGTGTGTGCTAGGTATATACATGTATTATGTAAAGATTAGCTGAAATTGAGCGTTGAAAAACTTTTATTATTAATTTTCAAAAATATAAGTATCACCGTTTGGTAGGAAGATTACGATTATGATGCCGTCACTTAACAAAAATTCTTTTAAAGGAAAAAAAGAAAACAAAAGAAAAAAGCATTGATAGTAGAAATGATAAAAAAGATACCAAGCTAAGAAGAACGCATTTTTTTGATAAAAGTTTTTACTGTGTCTCTTTGTTGTTATTTAAATTTGGTTTTAATAATAGGAAGTTTTTGGTTTTTGCAAACACGCACGTGTTAATTAAGATGTGCCGAAAAGTCATGTAGAACACAAATCCGAATGGAGTAAAAATATTTAATTATTATCAAATTATGTTTCTTTATGTTCTGACAGTTTGCATTAGCCAAGCTTAACGAAGTAAATGTTTAGCTGTAGTAGAGAAATAAAGAATTAACACTTTTAAGAAGACAATGCTTGTCTGCTTCAGTGAGTTGCAAATTATGTCGCAAAACGTATCTTGCGAGAGTTTTAATTAGAAGAAATAATTATGCTTACGTTTAGCATCTTTGTTAAATTTCTGGATTTACTTAAAAAGTTAGTTTTATTAAACAAGTTATTAAAAGTTTCGCGAAGATTTATTTTGTATAAATTGAGATGGATAATGTTTTTTGCAGGAGGCATTAATTTTAATAAGAAACAACATTTTAATAATTTAACTATAAAACGGCGCACAAGTGTTAAAAATATATATTTTGATTAAAATTTTAAACGGACTGAAACAAAGTTAGGTATGTATCAAAATTGTGTCTTATCTAAACTAGGTGGAAGAAATTTAAAACATAGTAAAGGAAATGGCGACTATAAACCAGAACTACTTCGAGTTAACTTAAAAGCAACTACATCAAGTTGTGGAGTTTGTACATCTATTTTAGAGACTCTATTGGCTGTTTCGTTTTATCTAACTAACTTATCAAAGGTGCATGAAAACTTCTTTAATTTTCAGCGAATAAATTGCATTTTTAAAGTCGCCCTTTACGGCTCCGGAGCTAAATATTTAAAGTAGTTTCATTAACTTTGAATTTTACTTTGTAAAACACATTTTTAAAGAGCATCTTTTCAAAGACTATCTTAACTTTTAGTTTTTCAACACTATGCTTTAATTAAGCGCGCAGGAACCCAAGATAGTCGGTCGGAATCGGAAAGTTTTTTAATTTCATATTTTCAGTCTAAAAGTTGAAAAATTTTGTTTTAGATGCTAACTATCTTCTTCGTTCACACACCAGTGATTTATTTAATTATAATTCGTGTTAACTAAGCTACACACAAAAAATAGTGCAAAACCACAATTATTTTTAATTAAAATTAGAAAAGTTTTTGAATATCTCTAAACCTAAAAACTATACTAAACACCTTTTGTTATCTTTCGAATCGAACCGGGTACCTCGGGCCAGTCCACATCGTCTTTAATTTTTACCGTTTCAGATAAAAGATGTACTAATTAAATACGAACTTGAGTTCTGCCAAGGTTCGAAAATTTATCTCTTTATTAAGTAAATGTTACCTTAAGGACTGTGGTAACCTGACTTTGTTAGTAACCTATGGACAAAGTTGATAATGAGATAAATTCTTGACCCTTCTTGGTCCACATGAATTGCAAAATAGGGTCGAATACATTCTACAGAATTTCAATGTATGAAATAAGTGAAAGGCTTTCATTATAGAACATAAACAGATTTAAAGTTTAATTTCGAATTAACTAGAAAACTTTATAAAAAAATCTCGTACGATAGATACAACCAAATATTGAAATATTTTTAGGTACTATAGTAACTGTTACAAAATATAAAAAAGAAAATTTATAAAATTAGAGCAGCGCATGATAGTCACGAGGTATGCACATTTCCTAAGGATGACCTATATTTGAATCCAGTATTTGATATTTAATTCATTTCTTTTCCATTATTAAAGGAGAGTAGGGTAATATATTTTAATTTCTAACTGTAGCCTAATTAATATTTAGTTAATTCTTAAGCGCGCGAGTGTTCTTTGTGTTTTCAACTGCTATAATTATATCATATTAATATTCTATAACAATATGTTATAGACCATAAGGGCACAACGCACAACTTAAGCCTTCTTAAAATTATGTTCAATAATAACCAATAAAATTTTCTTAATTTTTATTAAAACTCATTTTCGCAAGTTTAGAATGAATAAAATAATAAATAGAAATAAATCTCAAAATCTACAATTGTTTAATAAACTCTGACAGTGACGATGCAAATATTGTAAATTTCCGTCTCTAAAAATGAAGAACTTGAAGAAAAAACGTTGGATTTATTTCTGTTTATTAATTTTCATTTCAGTATTAATTCGGAGTATTGTTTTTTATCAATGCAATTTAATTTTTATAGCGAAGTCGTCGAAACATTCGTAAATATAAAATTATTTTACTTATCTTTAATTATTTATATAAATTCCCTCAGAACAGTTGGAAATATGTAAATTTTTATACAGAAAAGTCGTTTGGGCACTTAATACCTCAAAGATACTATCACCCAGTGAGGGATACACGGTTCGAAATATTCTGGTGTATTTTAATGTTTAATACTTTAGGTTTAAGGGCGGTTACGGTTTGATGCTTAAATACTTCGACTACCAAGCGGAGATCCTTGGTTCGAGTCCGAGTGGAGTCCTCGCTCGGCGGGTAATGGCAAACCACCGAGGTAATATCCCTTCAAAAAATGAAGTGGTTAGCCAAAACTCACTGTGAGTTGTAGTGCTACTGTATATATTGAGATGACCCGAGCTATGCAAATCTTCTAAAATTTGCTTAATCTTTTAGTTGGGTTTCATCCATTATTTTTAACAATGAGACTCTTTTTTGTTTTTAAATTGTCAATTGTAAATTAAAATTGCTCAAATCTTGTTTGTTACCTTGCAATCTGGTATTGTATGTCGTATTCCAAGCGCACGTGTATTTTGCAGCTGGCGTAAGTACGCCTGGTTACACAAATTTGTTGCGATGTAACTTTAACAAATTACCAAAATTTATCACAAATTCTTAGTTTTCTTAACACTTACACATTATAATTAAAATAAAACAAAACGTCAACTCAACTTATTTATTAACTTTCAAAAAAAAACAATTTTAATTATTGCGGAAAATGGTGTTCGTCCGCTCTACTCCACGTCAAGGCCGCAGCCTAACTGTAAGTGTACCTTTTACTTTCCAGTCCCACTATTTTTACGCTTCCCACTCTCTTTTATACAGCAAATAATTTAACTATTTTATGTACAATGTGACAAATAAACAAACTCAAACTTTAAAATAAATGAATTTGTGTTCTTATAGCATTTCGAAACACGACATTTTACCCCCTTAATTTTTTCTTGCAAACGCAAAGTGTTTGCAATTAAAAATTACCAAGTTGTCGTGCTTCGACAAATAAAATTTTAAATACTTTCTAAAATAAATAATTACATAAATAAAATCAAAATTTCTGCATACTAGTTAATCAAAATCAAAATTAAAATCTCTTTCGTCGTTAAATAAATGTTTTCAAATTTAGGTACAAATTCAAATTTAGGTACACAAATCATCATATCAAATCAAATTTTCACATAAATAAATAAATTCAATAAATGTTTACAAATAATCAAATCATTATAATTTTATATTCAATTTTTCCGAATTTTTGTTGTTCTTTCTTTTCTTCGTCGGTACTTCCACAGCATGATTTTCCTCTTTGGTAACGACATGTCCGGCATTACTCTCGTCCACCCTCTACTTTTCCACATCTTCAAACTCCTGTCCGATCCATTGTTCTTTGTCCTCCTTGTTTTTGTTAAAATTTTCTTTTTGTTTGCTTCTTCAATTTTTGTAAATTTAATTTGTCCAATTTCAACATTTTCGTTTTTCCTGTTGTCATCGTTAAATTTTCAACCTTTAATATCAAAATCCTTTCCCTTATTTTCCTTTAACCTCTTCCGTCATTAATGCAGCGTTTTAAAATTTTTCTCATTTTCAACAATTTTTGTGGAGCAAACAACTTAATAATTTAAAATTTTTCTTTCCTAACTATTACTTTATTAAATTATAATTTTTTAATCTTATTCTTCTTTTTTAAAACTTTTTTATCATTTGTGCTTTCTCCATTTCTCTCCACTCGCGTATTTATCCACTTTCTTGTTCATTTTGTTCAATTTTTCCATAATCTGTTGCAGCATTTTCTCTGTGCTTGTCATTTTAGCTTCTTCCATTTTTATTTTTAGGTTTTTGTTTATAATTTTCTTAACAGTTTAATTTTTATCATCTCAGAGTCAAATTGCGGATTCAAATTTCGAGTTCCACTCTGTCGCGTCATTCAATGCGGTAAACTTCAAAATTTTTCAAGCCCCACGTTCGGGATGCCGATTAATGAGATTAAATCTTGCCTCACGTTGCGGCGCCAATTAAATGCAATGACAATTATCTTTAGCTGGGCGTTTATTTCTTGTAGCTATGAGCTCTTGTAGTTTTTTTTAATAATTTTAAATTAAAATGCTCAAATTTCACCTTTCATGTGGCCTTGCAAGCGCACATGTACATTGCAGCTGGCTTCAGTACGTCTGGTTAAACAAACTTTCTGCGACGTATTTTTGCACATTGACTAAAATTTTCCACTTTCCTCAACAATTTCAAATTTTTGGCACTGCACTTTAATAATTAAAAACAAACAACAAATCAAATTAACTTAATTTCTTTGAAATTTAAATAATTAAACTATTTTATGCACAATGTGACAAATAAACAAACTCAAACTTTAAAATTATTTACAAAATAAATAAATTTGTGTTCTTATAGCATTTCGAAAAACGACAATATATAATACTTTAGGTTTATTAATAATTGTGAAAAATTTAAATAAAATCTAACAAGTAGTTTAAACGCCAACACTTCCATTACAAATAGAAATTTAATGTAATTTAAGAAACATTTTCGCTACACTGCAGTTTAATTATGCAAGGAAGTTTAAATGGAAATAAAACAAAATAAAAATCATGTTGTTGTGTTTAATAATTATTATAAATAAGAATTAAATTAAAAAATAAATTGTTACACAGATTAAATTAACGAAGTTTAAAGAAGAAACAAATGAGAATAAAAACAATCTTTCTTTGCCTTTTGCTTAGCTGCTTATTATTATAAAGTTTGTCGGTGAGAATTAGTGGTGTAGTGGATTTTATTAGTTTTAACTTTTATTGTTTTACAAACCAGTAAATCAAGATATAATTTGTTATTTTATTGCCTAATAAGTTAAAAATGGTTACTTTATAAAAACTATGTTCTGTAAAATAAATCTTACTTATCTCCCTTGTACAGCAATATACTATTTTTAACAGTTAACACGGTTAACTTTTATAAGCAGTTTAACTATAATAAATTTTATATCTGAAAACTTGTGTAAGAATTGTCTTAAAATTAAGCAACGTGATTGATTCATTTGGTACTCTAACCGAAACTTAATGCGATTTAAATCAAGTAGATGTTCTCTAATGGATGACTAGCGAAAAAAGTACATGTAACGTTTAATTACAACAAATTAGACGAAGGAAAACGTTTAAAGGCGCTTTTCTTTATTTTCGAGATAGGCATCAAAATCTAATCTTTTCGTTCTCGTGTCGTGCAACTTGCTTATAAATTAATAATTATTTTGTTCGTTTTTATCAAATATAATAACTCACTTTGGTGCGTTTAAATTTTGAGAAAAATAATCAAGACGTCAAATAAGTTGACTTTAGTTAGTCGTACGTTACACAAAAAAGTAGCAATTTGATCGAAAAGCAAACTAGATTTGTTGAATTTTATTAGATTTTACTCTGCTGAGTGAATTACAGGTAATGTTTTTCTACAAATTGCTTTTGGGCAAAGGAATTCTTTTTATATATATCCCAACATTTCTAAATTAAAACTAACGGAAATATATTATTTGCACTATTTCAATATGTACAGAGGTTTTCGTCAGTTACTTTATAATATTTTTTCGCATTTAACTTTTTAAATATTCGCCAAAGCTTTAGAGCAGTCGACTTTTATGATTACTATGAATAGAAATATGAAACTAAATTAAGTTTAAGAAATAAAATAAAACAAATAAAATTAAAAGTAAACAACGGCGACAATTAAATAATATTTTACGAATGATGCGTTTTTCGAAAAGTTGCAAAATGATGCGAAGATGACGCGGTGGTTTCGTATATTTTATTTTGAAAAATATTCGTATAAGGAACAAATAAAATTTTCTCGTTTCTCTCGAAGCTAGACGTTACTTTTAAACAAGACAAAAAAGAAAATAATTTACACCTTACTAATGGTTATGTATTGCTCCAAGTACAGACAGTTTCGAAATTGATATACGAAGTACTTTTTTTAAATAACGAACGCTCTGTCAATATACTCAACTACAAAGTGCTAATATATAAAACCTCATTTTTCCCGAAAATCGCATTTTTTCCATTTTTTTATCAATCGGTTAATGTGAATGGGTTATATTTAATATGATTTATATCAAAGTCTTTTGTATAATACTACAATATTTAAACAAACTTCAATGATTTAGATAATAACGTTAACTCGCGTGCCTCGACATAGTTAACAAAGTGGCATTGGTTAGAAATATTACGTCACAAACGTAACAGGCGCCGCTTTGACAACATATTGCGTGTTGAAAATTCAACTATATTATTAACAAAGACATACGAAATTTTTCCAAACCGATATCTTTTACTTGCCAGACAGGAAGCGAGGATACCAAACTCGATGGCATATTCAGACGGGCTTTCGTGGCTGTAAAATTTAAAAGTAAGATAATTTTAAGAAACATTAAATTTCAAAACAAATTAAATTAGGTCTGATGATTTAGATTAATGATCGAAAAACTATTTGATCACAAAAGAAATCAAAAAAAAGAAGAACATTTTCGTTTCTGATTTTAACTTTTCTCATTAACCAGGCGACTGTTGCCGTGATGGATTGCACACAACAGATACTACTGATATTATATCTTTGGTGGATGCAGTTATCTAAAACTAAGTTTAACCATTTGGCTTTTGATAAGTTTTGTAACAAATGCTTATATGTGTGTGGACTAAAGAGAAATTTACGCTTTGCGGCGTTTGTAGCGCAATATGCTTTAATAATTGTAAAGCTCAGCTTACATGTAATAATATCTGCGACAATTAAAACGTGTGTTGCTATTACAACTGTTACAAAGTGTAAAGTAATTGATACCACCCGAGAAACACTTTTTTAAGACTTACCAATTTACGAGGAGAAAGTGGAAATTGTAATAATTAATTTAAAAAATGGTAACATCTCGACGACGAATTGGTCGAGAGGTCTAGAGAAAAGTCCACGTAAAGATAAATTTTGAATCAATTGGCGATGACTTCGTCCTTTATGTATTTAAATTTAACTGCAAATTGCTCAAGTTTTACTTTCAGTCATTCGCAAAATATGCTTTTGTCACAGCGAACCGAAAATTTAAATCAAACTACAGATTGTGTACTTTTGCAAATGCTATTGCCTTATCTATATTAAATTCTATTGAAGGATTAACCCTAAATTGGTTGTCGCAGGATTACTAAAACAAAACGAACGGCTAACTAACCTAATAGCGTGCTTTACGGGACTCGTTAGCATTGTTGCTTGTAATTAGGACATAATTCCAACTTATAGAAGTTCCACTCACAAAAGCTGCATAGGATTTTAGAATTTCTAATTAGCTCAAATCTTTTTTAACTTACTCGTTAAATGCCTGCAAATAATTAACTCGAAATTAATAAACATTCTTGCACCAGTTCAAAATTATTTATGTGCTACTTGCGTCCCATTATTATTGCTTGCTAATTAATTTTGAGCCCCTCGTTAAAAAAAATATAATTAAAATTCTTTTTAATAAATAATAAGAATTCGGGTAAAACAACTAACTAAATTTTGCACGTTTTAAAGAATGTTGTATAATTCATCAACTTTGCAATTGTATAAAATGTTTACTTTTAGTTTTTCGTGCTTTAAACTTTGCAGGCAGCTCGATTATTGGAAACACGTAAACAATGATTCAAACTTTGCATTTCTTTTCCTGTAAGACACTAAAGTGTCTCGGAAATCCCTATCGATATGTAAATTACAGTTGTATACATTTTTAAAACAAAATAAAATATTTTTTGAAATGGTCTCCGTTGCCGTTAAAATATTAAATTTTGATGTAAATTAATAATATTGCTTTTTCCGGTTAGGTTTTTTTACATAAAGCACAGTACTGCCTCATCATTTTTCCAACCAACTTTTATGTCGTAAGTTGGTTTTACAAGCATAAAAATTGATACTTTTTCTTCTTATTTTTGTTTATTACATTTTTACCCTAACGAAAACCCCAAGTGATGAAATGAAAAGAAATATTAACCTGAATTGACGATATCGTTGATAAGCAGAAAAAATACATTTTTGTTGGGAATAAAATTAGCTTTTAATTAATTAGCATACACAAAATATTTTTTGTTTTAATATAAAATTTGATATTAATGTATGCAAGGCGGTGCAAATTATTGCAAACAATAAAAAGTTATCTTTACAATAATACTTAGTCATAACGACGTCATTCAATTCCGTTACCAGTCGATTATCCAACCCCATTGATTTTGCATTAACTTTTAAAAAGTAGAAGAATTTTTACAGTAGGAAACTTTCCCACCAGGAATATTTGATAGGAAGTTTTGTTAGGCAGATGGAAAGAGAATAATTACCAGGTTTTTACTCGAAATCAGGCCCGTAGCCAGGATTTAATTTCGGAGGGGACACTTTTGTAAAAAGTAAAATTTTCGGGGGTTCCCCTTCCGAGAATTTTCACTATTACAAAAAATTTTTTCAATATTTTATTTTTTTAAATTTATTAAAAATTTTTTTTGTAAAATTAATTCATTTATTTATTATTTAATTTATTTTTATTTAAAACAAAAATTACTACATAAAAAGTTAAGCGCTTTTCTTTCTTATTCGCAAAATCAATCAATCAAAATCAAAATTTCTCATTTGTACCCATTAGGTGTTGAGGTGATATTTTTCTCTTTAGCACTTTATTCTTTCCATCACTGATTCAACTTTCAATCTATATTTTTTATTTCTTTGTTTTTTATTTTGCCCATCTTAGTAACTCCCTCTACTCTTCTCAAATACTTCATTTCAGTTGCTTGGATCTTGTTTTTCATTCAAACTACCTTGAACACCGTCATTTTTGTCTTCTTGGAGATCTCTTTTTTTATTAATTAACGTTTTACTTAATGCATCGTATACGCTATTCGAAAAATTATTTGTTTATTATAATAACGGTTTCAAAATTTATATTCCTATAAATATTCATGTGCGCCAGACCGTTTAGCCTTTCTTCGCCAGTAGAATTTCTTAAATAAGTTTTTAACTAGAAAAACTTCTCTCGGCAGTTGCTGTATAGTCACTGGTAATATTGCAGATATTTTTAATAGGGTTCTGACATTGGAAAAAAATTCTTCAGAACATTTTGCCAATGTATCTAATAAATTCTTTGACAAATCGTTTACATTTAACCATTTTTGTTTCCAAAAATCGAATTCTTCTTCAAGAATTACTGAGTATACCTCCTCTTTAAAATACACCTATTTTATTTCCGAAATTCAAATTTTTGACTTTCAAAAAAATGTTTCGTTTGAACATTTCGGGGGGGGGGCTAGGTTTAGTAGTAGGCATAGGGGCACTTGGGCTGACCTCATTTAATCCCGAGTCCATGACCTAGAGATCATAAGAGGTCAAGGCCTTCACAAGGTGCCCCCACGAGCCAACTCAGAAACACCTGTGGAGTTCTGGCCCTCCACCCACTTCCTCTCCTAAGATGACCCCTTTCTTCAGTACATCTCCTATCCATAGCCATCTCTCTCTCTCTCTCGGAGATTATTCTAATCTAATTATTCTAATCCCCCTGGATACGAGCCTGCTCGAAATTACTGTCATCTATAAAAAGAATTTTTAAACTAGTAGGATTCAAGTTCTACAGCCTAGAACATGATCTGTCCAACCGTCAAATACACGGCAGCGAAAAGAAAGTGGTAAATATTTATAATAATTAAGTAGTAAACAGTTTCGCTGGGACCAAAATTTAAAATCATATCGTGGGCATACAGGTAAAAGTAACCAAGTCAAAAAATAGAATTTCGAGATAAATCAAATTGAATGTTTCGCATTTTGCGAAAAATCAGCTTTATAATATTTTTAATTATTGTTTTCGAATAATAAAACATGTACAATACGTTATTAGAACATAGACGTTTTTTTCAGACCTGTGTCTTACATTTTAACTCATTTCCAAAATTTTTTGACTTAGCCACTTTTACCTGTATGCCCACAATATTTAATTATTTTGGATTAAATTATCTTACTGATAGGATGATTTAAGGAAGGGATCCTCTTTGAAAAATCTGTCCCTGTTGCGCTTCAAACCTGATGTTCACAATTTCAAGTCATTTTTCCGATGCTAAATTAAACTGGTGTAATAACACTAACAAAGGATTTATTTTTAGTAGTTCTGCAATTTAATATCAACAAAATGTTGATGGGTTGGGTTTTTACCCTCTGTCGAAGAAGCTGGGCAGCTTTACAGCTTCGTGAGTCCTTTAAAAGGATGGTGGCTACGTAAAATAAAAGGAGAATGTGTTTGGGTGCCAGCTGAGGAATGAAACGACTTTACAAAATTCTTGTCGCTTCACTATCTCAACAAAAAAATAATAAATGATAAATAAAATAGAGTTCGCACAAGACTAGATTTCTAAAATGTAAAATAATTATTATTCAAAAGAAATATTTATCAGCAAGAAAAGAATTGCCGTGATACCGCTACAAGCAAGCGGATGACTTAAATTACCTTAATATTTCCTAAGGATAAACATAGAAAGGTAATCAAGTCAAATCTAAGTAACTCTGGTCACTTGCAAAAATAGTTTTAAAAGAAATCAAACTTTCTGTTATCAGGAAATACCACAAGTATTCCTTCCAACCACACAAAACCGCAGCATTTGCAAAATTGAAAAGTTAGCAACGCCATCTTTTAAATTAAAATAAAACAATATTTACAGAAATCTAAATAATCACTAAACCAAAATTAAACAAATTTAAAAAAACAAAAATGTGTCAAAATAAGAGAAATTAAGAATTCAATGAGGGCAATAATTTTGTAGATTGTAGATTTTAAAGCTCGCAACAACAAAAAATACGGGCTAGGTAATATCCAAAGTTTTATGTTCAATAAAAATTTTAATATAAGTAGATTTTTTAAGTAAACATTTTTTACTAAGTTTAAATTGAATATTTTTTAATCTTACCTTAACAAAACTTTAAGTTTCTGACTTCTCTTTGGCATCATCAACATTTTTTATATCTATTTTCGTCAACCATCTCTCTTAGCAATAGAAACTGTAAATTAATTAACATGGTTGTTTTATAAATTAATTCAAAATAAATTACTAATATTTTTATTCACACAGCAATGCAGTGTAACTCAATATTTAATTATTTTTATTTAAAAACTCACGTAGAAAGCTTCTAATTAAAAAAGTTGTAAACACATTTTCAAAGCAAAAGTTTTGTATTCAAAATTGCAAAATAAAATAAGCCGTTTGTATTCTAATAATAAATTTACGTATACGTAAAACAAATTAATTTTGTAAAAATGAATGTAGTTGGTCAATTATAAAATAAATTAACTATTTCGACTTTTGGAATGACATAATAATATAAGAGATCGTTCGTACATTTTATATGTATTATTAACCTATTTTAACTAATAAATAGGATATTTATAATTTAAATTTAAACCTGTAAATGCAAACTGCGCATTATTAATTTAAATTTTAAAAACACATTCAGCTTTGTTCGTTCGATTATTAAATTACGGGACTAATTGTCATTTGTATGTATAATTTATTCGTTATATCCTTTACTTTTAAAATCACAGAGTAATAATGGCAATAATATTGGTTTATTCTTCTAATGGGTAGATTTTAATTTTTAAACCGAAATATAATAATTAGAAAATTTGGCGTGTACCTTTCAATGGTTAATCGCGAATTCTTTCCATTACACCGCAAGAACATTAATCTAAAGAACTGTTCTTGAGTTTTGTGTCCAACCCAATTTTTTCTTGTAACAAAAAATAAATTAAACAGCAATGGCGGGACGTTGGTTAAAATTGAAATACATATAGATATCTGGTATATTAATTGGTACTAATTAATTTTAAAATTAATTGAAGCTTCTTTTATGGACAGCTTTGACTGTATCCTCCTCCTTGCACTTGTACTACCTAAGTACTAAGGTACGTTTTATATTTTATATAATGCGATGAGAGCGAACGACACTTCAGAACCCTTCAGTTTAATGGAAAGCAAATCCATTTAACATAATCAAATTAAATTTGTCTGCCACCAAAATGAGATGGATTGGTAGAGATGGAAGTTCTCTTAGTGTATTATTTAGTATCGTAAATCTTCAGCTTCAACGTATTTTACATTCTTGAAATTTATATGAGAAGTTACAACAGAATATAAGCAATTTCGGCAACAATTTACTTTTAAATCGATACTTTATAAAAGAAATTGCATAATAAAACATAATTGCTATCAACATAAATCGTAAACTTTGTTTAATTACAACTCGTTGAAAATATTATTAGGAAACATCGTAAACTTGTTTAGAGCGGAAACTTTAAATTTATTTTGCTTTTTTCTAGCATAATAGGAATGTTGTGTACGTCAAATTGGAAGAAAAGCAAGCCGTAACGGAATGACAGTGAAAAAGTTGTATGTCCAATCCCCGATGCTCATTAATTATTATACGCAATCCACAGCGCTCATTAGTTTTTTAGTCGAAATTCTGAAACTTCACAAAACATACAAATACTGAAGCAGCTTGAAAAAGCTGAAGTGATTTTTGTTTGCGGTATTAAAAAAACAAAAGACTATTTGCTTTAAATGATATAATTTTTTACTCCTAAAATGGCTAGAAATTATTTACGTTTTTGTTGCGCAACCGATTAATGGTAGGAAATTGTAGGAATTTAATTATTTGGTGCGTTTACTTTCCATAACACTACAACGAACAATTTCCTCACGTTACACACCACATGGTCCATTCGAGATATATATTTTTTGTTACTAAATTTACGTATTTTTAAATTTCTTTTTATTACGAAAAATAGAAGACGCAACGCGACGTTTGCGTTCCGTGACTCGATCGGCGGTCACACCAAACCACTATCGTGCTCTTCGTTTTATTCAAATCTACCAAATCTGAATTCAAAACGTACTTCTATATTTAGTATGAGTTGCGTATACATTATCATATAAATTGTTTCGTTTTGATGCGTAAAGTAAATATTATGTAAATGTAGGTAGGCGCAGCAAATGAGATCGGTTTATTAACTGAAATATTAATATAAGTGCACTTCGATAAATGGCAAATACTCAAACATAACTTTCTTAAATTGATTAATAAATTGATTTGGAATCGATATTTTATGACCGGGAAAGCATATCAGGCATAAACCAAGGAAGTCGGTAATGACTTGAGGAAAATGAAGCACTACTCGGCATTAATTTTTCACGATACGACTTTCGCAATCTCGTTTGGTTTATTTGCTTCTTTTTTTTTGCCGGTACCTACGTCCGATCCGCACCCGCGGCCGTTTCGTTTTAATTCGTTGACGTTATTAATTTACTGCCGCTTGAATTTGTGTGACAAATGAATGACAAACCGTGTTCATTACAATAAAGTAAATTGCAAGAGGTACATTTTCCAAATTATGTTAGTACCTCCCGTCTTAAACCTAACCAACATTTAATGTATAAATTATAATTAATGCGACTCTTATGCTCGGTGCCCCAAGTACAAGACCATTTAGAAACACCATCTAAAGAAAACTGCAAATTTAACTTTTCATAACTACCAGTGCCGCTGTTTAATGCGGTGGAAATAATGTCCATTTCATTTATATAAACATTGCTTGTTGTATATAAAGCTTAAACTTACTTGTTACACATTCTTTTCAAACTTTTACTTTTCTTTGTCATTCTTTGTCTTCTTCATAGTGATAAAGTTATATTAAAATAGCTAACTTAGTTTAAAGTTGTCTTTGTAAAAAGATAAATTTGCTTTAAAGCATAACGTCCGATGCTTTCTACTTAAATTTTGAAACTTTTCCATTACACATTAGGAAGTGATGAAACATAAAGTAACAAAATGTGTCGAGAGATAAAAAGCGACGTTTGAATTTGAAATTAAAGTTTATTAGATTTTTTAAATTCGCATTATGTGTCGAATACTATTTTTTTTCGCCAAGTACCTACCCCCTACAAAATATGCTCAAAATCCTGAGATAAAATTTCTGGCCGTGGGTACGCCTATGGCGATGAAGTACTAGGTATAAAATTGACAGTTAAACATATTAATCTTAATAAAAAGAATTGGTTGCTGTATAATAATTATATCTGCCTTATTGTTAGTTTGCCGGCCAGTTACACGAAAAATAGTGGTTTCATCGATGATTTTTTCCTCTATCTTTGTATATTTTATATAATATAGTAACTAAACAAAATGTTAAAATAATAAATTTTAAGTCTTAAGTAAAGAATACATATTTACATAGAAAAATAATACTATCTAAAAAACAATAAAAATCTTTTATAAATAATAATAAATATAAAAAAAATAATAATTTTTTATTTAAGTTTGTACTTAACAGTTAAAATTTATTATTTTAACATTTTGTTTAGTTTGTTCATTTTAACCTACTAATTACCACACTATCTACTTTAAAACTTCATTTTTTTAAATGTTATATCATTGAAATTTGAGCTGATAGGTAAAAACTAATGCCATATTTGAATTCAGGGCATTAAATTCATATAAAATCATCTCCAAATACCCCGACACCAAGACAGCTGTTGGCCAGTGTAATTTATTAAAACCGTAAGTTACTTTTTGAATAAAATTGTTGATTTTCTGTTAACCGTTTTTTAACTAGTAGCTAATCTCTAGGGCAGCGGTTCCCAAATGGGGTTCCGCCAAAAAGAATTTCAAAATGGCGTAAAAATAAATTTTGCCGCTTAAAATAATATATTTTTTAACTTTTTTCTATTCCATTAAATGGCAATCCTTTCATGGAATGCTAACATCCAGTCGAATTTTCTGCTGTAGATTTCGAAAATCCAATTGTTATACTTTTATTTACTTGGTCACTTGTGGGGGGGGGAGTAGTGTGCGTACACAACCTTGTATGCAGTAAACAAATCGGCTTGGAGTTCCGCTAAATTTTTTAAATCGCCCAAGGGTTCCGCGACCAAAACTGATTGGGAACCGCTGCTCTAGGGTAATTTATATAAAACTAATTAATAATATTTATTATATTTTTTTCATAAAAATTAATTTAAAACAATCGTTCTGCTTATAAAAGCCTGTTTACATTATAAAATTTCGCTTAAAATTTCCATAAAATTCCTTTAAATTTGTAGATTTGTGTTTACACCTTTATCACCAAACACACCTTAAAACTCACTATATTTTAGGTAAAATTTTAAGGAAATAGGTGCTGATCTATTCCTTAAAATTTCTCTTAAAAGTTATTTTAACGAAAATTTTAGATGTAAACAGTGAAATTTTTGTCTTATAAAAATTTTAAGCAAAATTTTATAATGTAAGCAGGCTTTAAAATTATTTAAAAAAAATTTAGTTAGGGGCCTGATTTTAAAGCCTGACAGTCGGAAAGACAGGCCCGTAGCTGCCTTGTTACGCCACTGTAGAAGACACTTTTCTAAGAAACATTTTCGACAAAATTTTCACCTTCAAGTGGCCATAGCACAGAAAATATTAATTTTTGGATAAAAATTGATTAATTTAATTGTCTATCATTAATGGCTTTCGAGTTATAAAAAAAGTTGATAAATTCGAGGTTTTTTTAATTTTGTTTTGTTTTCAAAACTCTTTATCTTTTAAATAAAACATTTTATATTCCAAAAATCCTACGCCCCATTCCGGATGGGAAATTTAACGGACTACAACTTCTGTCTTGTAAAATTTTTTGAAAAACCAATCCTTTTCACAGAAAATCGAAAAATAGTAAACAAGGCAGCTACAAAAATTAAATTAATTAATAAATTGTATTGAAGAATTGTTCCAATCACGACAGTTTATTGAAAATAAGGGTAGTCATTTTGAATATTTACTTAAAAAATGTAATGGCTTAACCTTAATTAATAAAATAATTTTTCAATAAATATAAAAAATTTTTGAATTTAATGTTTTGTTTTGTAGCTGCCTTATTTATTATTTTCTGATTTTCTGTGAAATAGATTGGTTTTTCAAAAATCTTTACTAGACAAAAGATATAGTCCGTTAAATTACTTATCCGGAATTGGTCGTCAAAATTTTGTAAAATGTTTCATTTAAAAGATACAGGATTTTGAAAAAAACCAAAATACAGAAAGCTCAAATTTTTCAATATTTTTTCACCTACTTTTACTCATAACTCGAAAGCTGTTGATTTTAGACAAAAAATGATTTAATCTAATTTTTAGATTACTTCCCGCTCTTTAAAAAACATTAATCCAGTTTTCAATAAATAAAAAATAATATTTTCCGGACGATGGCCACGTGAAAGTGTAAATTAAAAAAAAACTTTAAAAAGGCCTAACTCTCAAAGGTTTGATTTTGTTAAAAATTTTTCTTAGGAAAGTGACCTGTATCACCACTTATTTTATTAAAAGTACATCCGGGGAGACCCTGTATATTGCTATGCCCCCAACTTTACAAATTTATGCATTTTCACTTTCTTGTGAAATTTGTTGAGGTAACACAGATTATTTTATAGCTATGAGCTCTTGTCGTTTTAAAAATTGTTAATTAAAAATTAAAATGCAAATTTGTTGCGATGTACTTTTGCACATCGACCAAATTTTTCACAAATTCTTCCTATTTTATTAGCACTTCACTTTGTCACAATTGAAATAAAAACATCAAATCAACTTAACTTAATTTTATTAATTTTCAAACAATTAACATTTTAAATTTTCATTGCGGGAATGATGTTTGTCCGCTAGTCTGCTCGACGTCAAGGTGTCAGCCCAAGTCTCCTACAACGTACAACCTTCAAGCCCCCCTTTTTTTTAGTTTATTTTTCGTTCTCCCTACCTTTATTTACACAGCAAATTTGAATAAATAAATACTAAAACAAATTCAAACTTTAAATTAATTTACAATTTAATTGAAATTAATGTTGTTTTGGTTTCGAAACACGACAATATATTTTTTATTTTTGTATGAATTTTATGTTTTCGTTTAGGGCAATAGTAATAAAATCGACTTTTTCTATTTTGTATTTGTGTGTTTTCTTTTGAAGAGCGGCGCATTAATTTTATTAGCCCAGTGGCGTCGTATATCTTGGGACGGCCCTGGCGGACGGAGCAGGAACAAATTAGGACTTTTAAAATTTGATAATAGTGTAGTTGTAGTAATATTATTAATATTGCGTATTTTAATTAAAGTACCCTAAATGCAAATAAACGTTTAACCCTGTGAGAGAATTTTAAATTAAATTTCACAATCCTAATTTTATAATGAAAGGATACCATACCCTCGACCTCGACCATTGGTTAGTAAATTATCAGACAACGATGCATTTCCATCAAGTACCTAGGAAACGTTGTAAGCTAACGACTATAACGGTTGAACGATTTCTGCAATTAATTTTGCGTCAAATCAAATTGAAGTTTGGGTTAGGGTTGACTTTCCTATATGCGGGTTGTAAATAGCAGCTTACAAAATCAACCACGTTTGAATTTAGTACAACGGAAGTTCTATTACGTGTTTGAACGTAATCGTTAAACCACAGCCACTAGTTCTGGGTTTGTTATGACATATCCCAACAAAAACAAAATTGTGTTAATTCGCTACACACTATATAATCACGTACTCTCCTATTCTCCGTGCATACTGATGGTTTGGCAACTTAAAACGCCTCTAATCTCTTTGATTCTTAATAGTAAATGCCTACTTAACTTTTAAGCCGATCTTAAGTGGCACCCAATTTGGACGCACCTTTCCAAAGCTCCCGACTGTTCCGGAGCTTTTCTACACTAGAAAACCTAATTTCGAGAAGACGATCCTTCACTTATTACATTTTATGCTAAAATTACGAACCGCAACTAAATAGATAAATGGCTAGCAAGCGGAAACAATCCATGGAAAGTCTCGTACAACTCAACAGAACGAAGACATCTCTACAAAAGGAGTATTATACGAGAATATTCTGTTAAACAAGGTGCTTGCAAGAAAATCTTTAGTTGGAACAATAGTTTCATGTATGAAATAGATGATACTGTTTTGTATGTATGATATTAGCGTGTATGTTACGGCATTTTGATTGATCGTAATTTTGAATATAAACCAGATAATGCTCAGAAATAGTAAAACACAAGATTATAGTTATGGCTGAACGTAATTTCCCAGTTACGATGATCTAAAAATAAAAATAAAAATAAAAACTCAACCATACTTAAATACTAGATACTTATTTATGCCTTTGATATTCGCTTTGCACATTTTTCCCTCTAAATCCTTATCTTTCCTAATTTAATTTAATTTTCCTAAGAGTGCCACATTTAATTAAAATTATCTCGCGGTTATTGTTAGGCGCTATAATTAAAAACTATTTTTCTACCTTTATAACGTATAATAGAAAACGAAAATCTTACTTTATAATTTTTATGCAAATTTCAAGCTCGAAAGCACATTAATCAAATTACTTACGTTGCAATCTTACGTTGTAAAATTTAAAAATAATTTTATTGCGTGCCGAGCCATCAAGTTTTTTTGATTGTTGCAAACGAGAGTTACGTATTATTATTAAGTAAATTTGTAGTTTCTCTCATAAGCACCTTTCGTTGCAGGACAATTAAACTTTGGGGTCGACACCCGCATTGTAATCATCGTGCAAATTCATCTCACTTAGCCTTGTCGACCTGCAAATCCTAATCATCAGTTAACCTTCCTGTCTACGACAAGTTACATATTCTATCAACAAATAAATATGTCCCCATAATTCCAGACACAATGGATGGATATAATTGCAAATTACTTAATTGAAACTAATAATTATAGCTACACTAACTTCTCCAAATGATTGTTGATTCGCAAAAGTCAGCGTAATATTTAGCGAATTTCATTATTTTGGTGTCCGTAAATTAAATTATTTTGCAAGGCTTTCACTGCGAGTGAGCTCAATGGTATTACTCGAAAATTTAAATCTACTTCTCAAAACGATTTAAGCAGTGGGTCACTCGAAGGTTACCATTTTTCGTATTTTAATTTTTGGTATAATCTACCACACACACAAACCGTGGGGTATAAATGTTGTAATATCCTATCTGCAGACTCACAGTTAACTCTTAGCGTTGAAGTAAATCAAGACAAAATTTAATTGATTATTTTAATGTTTTACATTTTATTGTATAATTAATTCATGCCTAATTGTTGAATTAAACAATAATATTCCCTAACATCAGCAAAAACCGATATCAAACGTAAAAAAATTGCCGCTGACATAATATTATCCCATATTCAAAAGCAATTATTGTGTTCCAATTAAGCTCTCGTATAATTATATGACACTTTGAACTGCTCAACATAGTGAGCATTTATGGTCTAATCAAAAACCAAAAGTAATTTATCAAAAACAATATGACTGATGTTGGCTTTTATAAAGTTTTTATGTATAATTTTCTGTCAGAATGTGAAATGAAAGGAAACAAAGAACAATTTTTGGGCTTTTGCAGTACTTTACAGCAGTAAGTATTTTTCAGTTAATAGTAAGTTAACAGCAAAAATTATTTGCACACAAATCAAAGAGAATACATTTTTACAATCAGGCCCTTCAAGGTAGATAGAATAATTTTCGTGATTGTGATTCAAAAAGAAACGAAATAGTGTGCAATAAAATTTTGAGTATTGCTAGTGCTAGAGAATTGCAACATCTACCGAACTTAAGTACCGACGATAAATATGCTATGAAAATTACATGTACATTTGTATAGAGTAAGTACACTTCACTTGTACAATTGAAAATAAATGATACAGCTTTTTCTACTATTGAACATTACTTTTTGTGTTGAGAACTTCCAGCAAGGATTACACAATACGAACCGCAAAGGCTACATTTTAAAATTATCTACTTAATCTTATTTAATGAGTGGTTTTAATTAAGACGTAAAAATTAAATCCTTTTGTTTGGTATTCGACCCGTTTAGTTAAATTTTGGAAAAATAGGCACACGCCAAAGATATAATGCTAAGCTCCGGAACCTAAAACAATATTTTATTACAGACTTTCGTCGTCCAAGTAAAACTTGTGGTACAAAAATAAATTAAAGTTGATTTGTTGCTCTAATTCGCAAAGTTTGGTAAATCTATAATTCGATATTGTATAAGCTGTTGTGTAACTCATTATCTAATTCAATCTATTAGGAAGAGCCTTGTTTGGTAGTATTATTAAGGAAGACCTTCTTGTAGCAGGTGTGTAGCAGATGCTTGTGCTTTATTACCATGGTAGTGCTAATCCCAATTAGGCTAAAAGATGGGAATGCCTATGATACTGTTGACACATTTATTATAAGCATAATCAATTTATTGCAAAATGTTTCTAAAGAAATTGGATATTAATTTTAAAATTTGACCTCACGTATTAGTTGTGCAGAAATAACTAAAACTATTTTATATTATACTTATTACTACACTTGTATAATTTCACATGTTTTATTTTATATTTTATTGCTCTTACCTGTTAACCGTAATAAATTGCCACTTACCAGATCTAATTTTCTCTCATTCATCTAATTGATTAGATGGGATGAAATTCCAAAATTAATTTTGAATAGGCGTTACATTCGAATCCTCCTCTATTATAATTAAAGTTTTAATGCTGCTAACTACTAGCAGGCACCTCGTTTCTTTTCTGCAATAAAATTAAATATTTAAAATATTTAATGACGAGACTTTCCTCGAGTATACAGCTTCGTCCCATCGTTTCGATGGAAATTGTTGATTATAAATCGAGCCCATAAATTATACCAAGTTAACTGTCAATTTAGGCACCATTTACACTTGAAACAATAAAATATTCAACTCGATCGTTATAGCAGTTCCAAAGTACCTTTATTATAATTTATAATAATATGGTATAGCTCCATGTCCACCCACCATTTCGTGGTGATGTAATATTGATTGTGTTTAAATTCTAAACGAAAATAAGTAACGAACGTCGGTGATTTCCAATTTGATCCGAAGGATTATTTTCTATCGAGTCAATTATTGTAGGCGGAGGCGGTGTAGAATTAATTTTGATATCAAACTTGGAAATTAGGTAAAACCTTTTTCAATGAATTAATTTGTTAGAGTATTAAAATATTAGAAGGGAAGTAAAGAAATTATCTTTTATGAAGAATAAATTATATGAGAATTAAGCTGTGAGCGTAGATTAAAGTTATGTATTCTGGATCTTGATATTCAGACCGTGACTCTTCATTAAATTTCCTTACACAATTGCAACATCATAGCGTATAACAATTTAATTATAATGTAACACTAATGTTTTGGTGCAATACTGCAAGTGTATGGTGTGGAAAGGCTCGGAGAACATAGTTTAAGCCTCGAAACAATATTACAGCTATGCTGTTGTAAAAGCAGATTGCAGCTTATCTTCATTTGCCACCCGTTTATATACACGCTACGTTACCAGAACGTACCTGTAAGTAAATAAATTTATATATCGCCCCGGTAATTTATTGTACCCCATTCTGGCAATTTAGATCCCATGCCTCGTTAAAACAAACCCAACTGTACTAAATTTTTTCAGCGTTGACCTACATCAATTTATAATGCAATTATAATACAAATAAGCTATATTAGTTGAAATTTTCGTGCAACAGTCCTTGCACAGGAGGTACGTGATTACATTGTAAAAATTGTTACCGAGAAAACTGATAAGGTGTATCGATGAAGGAAGAAAAGTGTTTTAAATTACAGTATTCTACTTATCGACCCAACCCTTGTAGTCGTGTTGATTTCATTATAGATTACAACACGCGATGTTGTACTTTGAAAGAGTGGAAATTATTAATAAAAGAATTCTTTAAAATCTTCTCGTTTGGTTTATTTTTTACGTTATGGATTTTATTTACCGTTTTATTAAGCTTTATTTACCGTGCAAATAACTTAAACACATAAAACTCAATCATTAATTTTCCATTAATATACAAACAAAACTTTTCACATTACTTGATTACACCGAATAAATGGATTATTATTTATGCGAGGGCTTGTTTATTTATTTTTTTATTTAAATATCGTTTGTTGCAAATTTCCTCGCTAATTAGTTTAAAAGCTTTCGCGAATTAATCATAATTTCGAAAATATTACTTAAACGATGCAATCAAAACTTTTGGCAATTTAGCGATGAACCTTTTAGTGTAAGTTTCCAATTGTTTACGAATTTGTCTAGCACCGAAGCCACATTGCAGTTACATTATTAGTTTGCGAACCTTAAATTGTTGTTTCGACCTAAAATCAAAAGTTTCGAGTGGAAAATGTTCGCCCTAATGAATATTTTGCCACACTAAATAGTATATTTTTTAATTTTTTCAGTCGTTCGCCTTTAATTCATAAAAAATTTAAATAGATTGAAATTATCGTCTCATTACAAAAAGTAGCTTACCACACGTCACGTCACGATAACGATCTTCACCAAGCATAAAACCAAGCTTGAAAGCAGGTAAAGCATTTCAAATTTGAAGCAGCAAAGTGCGCTATAGAGAAATGCGAGGTGTTCATAATGTAATCGTTTAATAAATTTTGATAGAAAATAGAATCTCGTGTTTTGCTTGTATTTAACATTAAACGTAACAAATTGTTGAAGATTACATGCTCTATTAACAAAGCTTTACAACCAGCTACGAACTTAATGAGGTTTCCTTTGCAGTCTATCCACATCAAAGAAAATAGCCTTCTAAGCATTCTTTGGTCAATATATCCGAACGCTTTGCCAAATTAACTGAACGACTTCCTAATAACCCTTGCCGTGCAACAAATTTTACATGGAAAATTAATAGATACAATACATAAATTCAACCCTTCCAAATCAGCTGCGGAAATATTTAAATTTGTGTTCCAAAATACGAAAGTTTAACATCTCGTCAAAAAAGTGGCTTGCGAATTGATCACATATTTATCGTAAGCCAAAGAATAGAATATAAGAAATCAGTAAAAATGTTTTATTGGATAAATCAAATAAACAAGATATAAATGTTGGACGAAAAAAATAACAAACATCATTATCGATATTCCGACATCGTCGTTTAAGTTTTAGCTGACAAAAAATAATATTCTCGTAAATGTAATTAATATTATAATAATAAAATCATGAATTTTCCGATCAATGGATCCGCTTTTTTGACAATAAAAAAAGAACCTTATATAAATCGACATCGAATGAAAGCATTTAAAAAAGCTCTCAGGCGAAACAAGAAAAGTAAATTTTCCTAAAACCGTGCGATTCTTAGTTTCCGTTAAGAATAGAAAAACTTTTCGTTCATTTTGCAGGCCGAGTGGAATGAAAAATTGACACTCGACCAATTTGCTAGTAATTAATTAACTTGATTAGTTCGATCAAATTATTAGCAGCAAATTAATCAAACTGAATTATTGATTATAATCAACTTAATCGAGTTAAGCTAAACTTGGACGCGAAACAAACCAAATTAACAAAAAATTGGACGATTTTTCATGTGAAACTAATCGCATATAAAATTTTATCGATACTTGGCTTTTAATATTCTTTTCTTAGGTAAAAGGAAAATTGCGATTAAATGGAAACGGTTATTATGTAGCAGTTGAATTTATTTTAATCAAGAGTCTTGCTTTAACCGGCAGAGAACTGCCGACATTCTGGATTTACCGCTTCGGGTTCGGTTCGTACTGCTACCGGTTTACCGCATAATTAAGCTCGTATAATCCTTACATTGCTCCAAGAGTCTGTCACGAAGGCTTAACCCTCATTTTGTTGGTTAAAACAACTTTATCTATAGAAATTCTCTTTATTAATTTATTACATAAATTTTCAAAATAATTTTGCAACTTTTCTACCTGCATACCTCCGCAAATTATAACAAATACTCGATCGAATTTTCTGTAGGCGACACAATGTTCCGACACATGGTTAATCCATCAAATTTGACGAAAATTAAATGTGTTTTGTAGTAATTCTCTGACACTTTCGGGATTAAATCGATCGTAATCTTACTTTTTTGTATTAATTTAATTGGGAATTAAATTTTTGCCTCTCTCCCATTGAAAATATTGCTACGGAAGTTAAGAATTTGAAATGTAATTTTGTGAAAATGCAATGCAATGGTAAGCGGATTTAGGTGGTTCATAGAAAATCTACCACCAATACGAAACTCGTAACCTACATTTCGAGATTTCGATTTTTTTAGGATATAAGAAATATGCTTCCACATAAAGAATCTAAAAGTTACATTCAGTTCATTTGATGTTTTCTATTTCTACTTTTATTTAAAAAAAAAGCATCGCACATTTTTTAGTCCAACTTTCCAAATCATAGATCACAAAATGTTGCACAAAGCTCAGGATATGAACCTGAAAATCGACAAAATTTATATCCTCAGAAGTAAGTACATTATACGAATTTTACTTTATTCAAACCAAACTTACGATTGTAAATTGCGGTTTAATTTTGTTCGTAAATACTTGTACAGGAAACTTGCTAGTGTGTACAGGAAAGTTACTGGTGCAGACACAATCTACTTCTAAAATTAATCCTTGCACTATCGTCTAACTGCAGCTTCTGCATTTGTATGCAAGTGCTGAATTTGAAAATTCATAAAATGTGTTTCCATTGGAGTGCAATTAAGGACAAACCTGGATTTATTCATTCAAAATTTGATTTGATTATTATTTTTCGTAATTAATTTCTTTTTTCTATTAAAACACAAACACGAAACTTTCAAATAATAATGGGGGCCTCTGTCTCGCTATCTTTTCTATTCGTTTCGCAATTGCGAAAAAAATAAAAGTCCAAATAATTTAAATTGTAAAAGTTTAAAATCCGGTTCCACATTTTAATTCGATAAAGCGTAGAAAAGCTTTTTTGTCAAACAATGTAATCTAGGATGTCGGAATAGTCCTAAAGCTAAATTATATTTTAAGGTTAGCGCATATAAGCCTTGATAAGGTTTCTTTAATAAAATTACACTAAAAGTACTTTGAAGTTTTAAAAGCTCTAAAATACATCAAATGTGATACAAAATCCAGCTAATGGCTGACCACAATAAGTGGATTCAGATGTATTGTGAAATGAGAATGTAACGCTGTCAACTCAGGATAACAATTGGATTAGTGTGAACTTTATCCGAGCTAAAAATATCGTTGTTGTAAAAAAAACACTACATGAATAATTTTAAAATATCATAAAAATTTGACGCTTTTCCAAGCGTAAAGTGAAAATAAAAATTCGCATGCTCGAATGATTTTTTAAAGAAATTTTATACTGATGATTGAAACTACATTAAAAGTAAACTTCTGGCTTTTCGAAAAGTGTTTTATCATCATACATCATTTTATGTCAGTTAATAATAGTTTTCATAGACGAACATTCGTGACATTTCTGATATTTAGGAAATCCGCTATATGTTACGATAGACGCCTCAAAGCGTTTTATTTAAAAAAATGTCTTAAGGTAGAATTTTCGAATTTGATCAACAATTATTTTTTATTCGAAAATTAATATTTTTTTCTTCTCGCATAACACGATTATCCGCCTTTATGTACATATACCACCTGTCAAATACTATACGCATTCTGCTATACAATAAGAGACGAGATATAATTCAGTCCTGTATATTTAGGACGTGCATGCTCTATGGATTCTCTTCAATACATCAAATCTGACAAACAAGTGGTTGATAACAATGTACAATTAAGATTATAATCTGGGCAACATCGATTTATTATTGTTCGTTGTTTATATACGAATGATCTGGAAAGATAAATAAACCATAATTAAATTGACTTTGATGAACAGCTATGGAGGAAAAGCGCTAATTAATATGTCCGCTTCAAACTCAAATTAACATTTTTCTTCGCTACTCGATCTCGATTTCGTCGAAAAAAAAGGTTTGATTAATAATAATAATTAAATGACGTAATTACACAAATAATAATTAAAATGGAACTGAAATATTCAAATTGGAAATATCAAAGCAATCTATTGTTATTATAACGAATGAATAATAAATTAAATCTCAACAAGAGGTAATATATTATAAAGATGCGGATGTGACAAGGAAGATTCACTCTTCCCAAAGATATTTCCATTGTTGATTTGTTATTTACGCAAATGCCAACGCCTCAATTATGTATTCTATTTGTAAAGCTCCGCTTTAGAAAGTGCGTTTTCTCTAAAAAGACTTTAAACCTCGAGCGATTCTTATTATTTCCATAACAAAAATTAAAATAAATATATTATATTAAATAATACAAGTCTAGAAATAATTATTTCTTTGCATGTAAAGTGATTGGTATATCAAAAAAATAATTTTTTTATACATATTATATTCGTGTTTGTAAACTGCATACATTATACCAAAAACATGCGCCGATATGTATTGGATGTCGTAATAAAGGTCGACGAAGGTGCGTGCCGATTTGAAATTCACTGAGGGTCAGAGGTTGTTCGCTAACCTGTCGAAGTTTCCCTATTTGCGTGACTAGCCGAAGGCATTTTCAGCCTCATGTATAAACCAATTTGAATTATCTCAGAAAAAGATTGAATATAGCATTTTACCTACTCACATTAAAACGAGCAACTTAAATAATAATAATAATATACGACACAAAATAACCGAGATTCCGAATTTTGAATGATTAAAAAGGAATTTTTGTTGGTTTTAAATTAAGCGTTAATTCGATTAACATTTTATCAAAACATAATTAAAGCGCACAAAAAACTACAACATTTAGAATTTTGCGTACACAAAAGCGATATCCTGGTTCGCTTAAAATTCAAAACCGCTCAGGTGTTTAGCTAACAGCTTTTAAAAATTGATGAGCTTTTCCTAAATTAATAATTGTGCATTAGAGCACGAAGATCCGAGTTGATTCAAAATTGTCTACATGACTAAAATTTTAATATCTACATATATCAGGTATAATTATTTAATTATTTAATCAAACCGTTGTTATATTAAACATATACGTAAACCTTTTTATATTTATATTTAAAAATAACTCAATCATTTTTTGTTAAAATTTGAAGAAGAATTTTATAAATTAATAATTTAATGATGATTTGTTTTGTCGAATAAATTAAAATATAATAATGTTATGAAAATTATACGTTTCGGTCCCAAACGACCATGATCGTGCTTAGTGCGTAGAAAATATTTTGTTGCAGTCATTACAATTAAATATTAAATTTGATTAATAAATTTTATAAACTTTATAATGATTTCCTGTAAAATTACCTTACTTTGTACATCAGCTGTATCTTTATTATTAAGGACTCTTTTATGTTTATAACAAATGCTTATTGTATTCAATAACCTTTATAAATGCAGCATTCAAATATGATGAAACTTCCAATGGCCAATAAATTATAAATTCCTGAAATCATTTATTTAATTTATCTCGATAACTAAAATAAGCTTATAATTTTTAATTCTTACTTTTCAAATTCTACTCAAATCTTCAATCTGACGTTACGAACTATTTAACAGCTCTTCTTAAATCTTTAATATCCTTCTTCTCGATTTTAGTAAACATTAAAACTTTTCAGCATTATTTCCACTTCTACATTTTTATTTTATTAAATTTTTCTTAATATAATATATAAATCAAATTTTATTTCTATTTATTTCATAAATACAAGCTTATTATTTTTTATAAATCATATAGAAGCAGCAAAAAATAAATAATAATTTCTATATTTAGTTCATTTGAAAAAACATTAATTTAATCCTAAAGTCCTCGATGTTATTAGTAGTATATTTTTACAACTATGTTAAAATTTTATTCATAAGTGTTCGCTAGTTTAGCGATGTAGGCTTATAGTAAAGTAACTTTAGTTTCTGATTTTGCAGTTCAATATTCATGCTTCTAGGTGCGTTAACTGGGATAATACAAAATTTTCAAGACGAATAATTAAATATATTGCATTAGCTCATTAGGCGTAATTTTATAGTGTGAAAAAGCAAATTAATGAAATAGAATTAAAAGAGACACAAACAGCACGTATTTGGTAATAAGATAATAGAGCTTAGTTAGTGACGTGACACGAATCTAATCAAATTAGAAAATGACAAAATCTACGTTGTCTTCTTAATCACATCAACGTTTCAAAATCGTATCTTGTGGGTAATAATGGAAGAAATTATAAAAATGACGACGCTTTTGGTCGAGTCGACGTCCGTTGATCATATTATAAATTTAAAATATTACGTTAACTTTTGCATCGTAGAATTATTAATTATTGCATAATTTAAAATATATGGTTTTTGTTGTTGTTCCAACAAACCAGCAACGAGTAATAAGTCAAAAACAAGATTGCGCTTAGTTAGCAATTCCCTCTCGTGTGGCAACATTTTACAACAAACTTTGTTCTTGTTAGTCGGGGACATTTAAATATAATAAATGAAGGTCGTCGTTATTCATTCTAAAACGTCCTTTAGGGAAATTGTCTTGTTCTTAGTTTCCATTGTTTGAAAATGAATTAGAAATGAAAAACTTTTTTTCGAAATTAAGTTCTAAAATGTTTTTATCGCTGCGCATACAATAAGGACTCGCCGAAGACGTGTCCAAGTGGTGCTGCGAAAATCTTCATATCGAATTTAGGGTCAGTCTTATGAAGTGACCATGATAAGGCAATAAAGCACGTTCCAACTTAAGATTTAGGGACCAGCTCAAGGGTAGACATGCTAATGCTTGGAACCACATACATTTACAGGCTCGCTGGTAACTTATCTCTAAAATTAGCTACATTTGCACGTTCGATATAATATAAGTTAAGCCGTTTAGGTATTAGGTGAAGATAAATGTACCTATCGGGTCCCGCAACTTCATTGAAAATTTCTTTAAGTTTATTTAGTGCCGGAATTGTTCGATACATTAAACGCAATTTAATTATACATAATTTTCAATTTTTCGAGTATCTAAATTTGGTAACAAATTCTGTTATCTTTATTTTATGTTTGAGAAGTTTGAAAACTTTAGTGAAGATAGCAAATATAAAATTTAGTAATGACCTACGAGGGTATTCAATTATGAGTATTGATTTTTGAAGGTGTTGGACAAAGATGATTTAATAAGAAGACAAAGAACACTTTTAATTAATATTAATGGTTCGAATCAGCTTTTAAATTGAATTTGAAGACATTTACAGATAATATTATTGATGATGCGTTTACTAGAAAGTTTTTATTTTTCGCTTCATCTTTTTTCTAATAATTTTTTTACCACAACAAATTTAATTAATTTTCCAAATATTCAACGCCAAAGTTATATCATTATTTTAAGGTATTTATCGGTAGAGCCTACTTTTAAACAACGTTCCCGAAATATTTCAAATTTATTGTGCAGGCTGTTTTATATTAAATTGATAAGCATATCTCGTTCGATCGCTATATAGTTAAATTTATTTACCGGCGTTGAATGAATGATAAATGGTTGACCTCTTAGAATATTATGAACATTTTGAAGTGAATTGAAACCTCACGATAAGGTCTCCGACAGGATGACTTGTAAAAAGAAAAATTTTAAAGGTAAAAGGAAGAATGAAAAAAATACACTTTCAAAGTTCCTATATACTACATAGCGGGTGGAAAATAAGGATTTTGTTTCGGCCTCAAGGTGTGTTAGAAATGTAAATGTGATTTTAAGTCTGATTAAATCAGGCGATTATTGGAAATTGTAATTTGTTTCGCAATTTACAGGAAGAGGTGTAGAAAAGAGCGATCGTGCAGATGCATTCACAAAATTATTCTTGCATTGCATTGCAGAATTGAAAAACTTTCTCTTCTGGATATAATATTTCGGGTCTCCAATATTCCACAGACAAGTGGTTTTATATGTCAATTTCTGAACTTGACTAAAGTTTTCGATATACAAAAATTTTCAAAGTTAAATTTATGGAAATTTTAAAAATTGCCTCGACTAAAAACTAAACTCGTAGATTATTTTTATATAAACCTAAATACAACTTTGACAAGCCAATTTGAAGTATTTTTTTCTTCGGCAAGCTGGTTAAATAAATAGATTTTTGTCGTAAACAAATACACATTTTAAACATGAAAATAAAGGAAATTGCGGTCGGTAATATTTTCTTGTCGAATTTTAAACAAGAAACATTGAAAGCGTTTTGCACATTGTTATAGTTGCATATAGAAAATATAACTCAGTATAAAAATACCTTCAATATTTCTAGTAGCAAATATTACGGTGAAGAAATATCAATCAAATGCAAAAACAATTTTGGAAAAATTGTCTCCGGTATTTAATAATTTTCCATTTATTCGTAAAATTTGAGACGTTCTTTAAATTACAATTTAATAAGTTCTTTGGGCTTGTGATTATAACACAATTACAGGTTACAATTTATATCCTTAATTACTGGCTTGATGAGTTTAACATGAATGCTTGTTCAGAGTTTAGTACAAAATTATAACAAACACTATCTGCAAATTTTACTCTAATTAGTCATAAGTTTCAAAATATCTTCAAAATCCCCCTAAACTAAGAAAATTCGTCGTAAAAATCTTGCCCTTATATTAAAAATTTTCGTTTTGGAAAGTTAATTTGAATACCTGTTTAGAAAATTTTAATATCCAAGAAAGGACTAATTATCAATTAATTTAGATTTCATATTAAATTCTACGTTTTAATCTCGACGACGAAGCGACGGCGACGTTGACTTTGAAGATAAAATCAGAGTTATTTTGAAAATAATTAAGCCCTGTTGGGCCATTTTAAAATTTATCAACGCTAATGCAATTTTAAATTAAAGTAAAAATATGCTCCCTACATATACAAAGTAATCAATCAATTTAATAATAATTTAACGTCAGCACAAAAATTTGCTGAGCGCATTAATCGACAACTTGGTAACATTATTTCCTACCTGACTAATTAATTATTATTACTCTGTAAGTACGTCACACTTACCTATACCAGAATTCGTTCATACAATTTATACAGTTTCAGAAAATTTTCTTTGATCTTCACAAAGAAAACTGAAGTGGTAAAACATGATTTAATATTCAATTACAAAACCAGACCGAAAATGTAATAATAAGTAGGAAGGTATTATAATATTTTAACGTTTTCTAATAATAATATATTAGAAGTTAAATTTTCGAGATTCGAACCTGAAATTTGCAGTCTGAGAATCTGTAATTCAAAAAAGTTTATATCTTTTTGAATGATTTACTTACAAAGTAAGACTGAGTGTGCACTAGAATCTGAAAAAGTAGGAAATATATTCGTGAAGTTTACATTTCCCAAGGGTGATTTTATTTAACAACCATAAAAACTCACAGTTATGTTTACCTAAAATAATTCCAGCGAGAAAAATTGTGTTCGAATTTTAAATTGCATTTTAATTACAAACGTAGGTACCCACTTGAAAATTCTTATTTGCTTTTTTAAACAAGTTTGTACTTAATCAAAATTTTCAAGGCTCTTTCAAATTTTCCTTTAACTTATTAAAATACTCGAGTTAAGAGGTTAAGACAACAAAAAGTAGAAAGTGTACGGAAGTACATTTTAGTTTATTCAATTTGGCCGATTTTGCTAAAAAAAATTAAATTATGTGTATCACACAAAAAAATACAAAATTTTAAAGTTGAAATTCAATCGCAACTTTGATGTTAGGCTCGACGGCAGTTTAACCTTAAACTTAATGGATGAAAATCAATTCTTAGCTAACTTCATAGAGCCTATAGCCGATCTGATTGATGAAATTCTATCAATCGTAACCAAACCAAAGTTTTAAAAAGTCCTTCATATTTTCTTAGCGATGTTTTCAACTCCATCAATGACGAGGGTTTATTTTCGTATTATCCACTCAAAAGCTTTTTAAAATAGAAATTGAAATTTTTAGGAAATTAAAAATTTATTTTCATTACAATTACGACCGCTGACAGTATGGTTAAATTTTTATTGGATTTTCTTTTTAAAAGCGCGTCGAGAAACCCTCCCCCCCCCCCTTGTTTATTAATTTGCTTGTTCGCGTTTCTACTTATTCTGTAAAATAAAATTGCATTAATATTTTGATTTCGACTTTCTTTAAATTTTTTAATAATAAATTTAAAAATGTATGAGAATTCTTCCTTAGAAGTTTTAACAAAAATGTTTTCATTATAAATTTCCATTGTAAATAACTTAATGATACAATTTTGCTCTCTCTCAAGATTCTCTCCATTTTGTTGTAATACCACAAAACGTATATTTAATATGTAAATTATAATTCGGGATATAAAAAAAATCAATCAAATTACATCAAAAGTAGGTAAATAAAAAATTGTATCTGAACAAAAGATTATATTGAGTTTCCACCATTCAAATTGTGATTGGTTATACTATTTATGTAAATGAAAGTAATTTATTTATTTTATGCGTCTCTTGGTTGACATTACTTGCTGAATAATACATTTTTAAGTTATTCCAACTTCTCGTTACGTCCTAAGCCTATTAAAAGCTAGCGTTCGAAGATGTAATTTTTAGGGATCTTTGATATTTATGTATTTTATTTAATTAACTTTCTCTATTTTCAAATACTCGCTGGTTGCATCAAATATTTCAATTATTATTATCCATAAACTAACGAAGAAAGCTATCAAATCGATGTGTCATCGAAGCTTTACAATAATTTCCTTATGACTCTTGAAAGCTATGGCTTTACGGTGTTTAAATAGTGGTTTCATCCAAAGTTCTCCTGCATATGAAAATACTTAAGAATTTGTCGTGCGCCGTTTTCCAGACGTGGAAGTGCAGCACCTGTGTTTTTTCAGGAATGAAGTAATGGTTAGGAAAAGAAAACACACTAAAGGATTTAATTGAATTTAAAGAAGTAAGTAGGTAGTTGGAGCAATGGAAATAAATCAAAAGTCCTAATGTTATGAGCTCGTATAAAATAGAAACAATAAACATAAGAAGCAATAGTGAGACTATTTTACACAGCAATAGTGAGATTATAAACTACAAGAATAATAGAGAGGTAGAATATTCTGAAAGGGTTATCGATAGCAATAAAAGCAACCCCCAAATTGTGTTGAGGACATTGAAGGCAGTATTAAGTGAAAGAGATGGAGATAATTGGCAAACTATAAAATTAGTAGTTAAAATTGTAATCGACAAGCAAGCAATTGTTAACCAAGATAGAAGATATCGACAGGGTGGGAAAAATAATTAATTTGGTAATTTTCATTTCGCATACAGAATCTATATAATTTATTGCCCCAAAAGTCAACGATTTTTATAACAAATTTATTTTGATTTTTTGTACTAGAATGTGTGTGTGAGTTTATATGTACTGAACAATCTGAATGAGAAGAATATTTTAAGCACGAAATTATGACGTAACAGCGAAGTCATGGGTGCGTTCTGAGGGCCGTAAGGCTTTCAAATAAAGCGGAGAGCATCAATATTAAAAGAGTTTTAAGAAACTAATGGAAGGCGCCTCGAGATACACTCATGTTGGTATTAGTGCCGTAGGTCTGTAAAAAATCATATGGCTACCGATTATAATGCAGATATTTTTCCTGACTTCGAGTCACTTCTTTGTTCAAAATTATTTAAATTTTTATAAAAGTAAATTTTTAATTTAAAAAGGTGTACGATTTATTTGCCCCAGAGTGTAAACTTGAAGTAATTTTATCGTAAAAGCTCTACAGAACAAAATGCACAAGAGAATAATTATAGCAACAATTACACATACTCCGAAGGTAAACTCTTGAAGGGAATAACGAAGCGGCTATTTAAAGTACAAGAAAAATAAAACCAAAGAGCTATTTAATGTAATACTTGAAGGGAATAAAAAAGAACAATGTTAAGAGTTTGTTAACGATACTAACACCGTAGTAAATATTTTTATAATCAGTCAGCGCTATTGAAAAAAAAAGAAAAATTGATGTTTGGCCGTTTAAATTGAATATTTTTGAGGTTTTCTTTAAATTATGTATTGAAACATTTTGTAAATTGTAAACTGATATTCGGGGATTCCCAAATTTTAATTAAATATTAAATAATTGCTTTTTTTCTAAAAAATTAAATATTGTAAATGTTTGTTACGACAGCTTTCACGAACTAAAGGTAAAAATTACCTGTAAGGGTAGATAAAACTAAGTTTTGTGTTCTGAGCAAGAATTAAAAACATTGTTGTATTAATTAATTTTTTTTTTATATTTTAGATACACAATAGAAGGAAATCTTATAAACTAGAAACCATTGAAGTTTAACAAACACAAAACGGTAAGTTACTATTATTTATGAGGTATTTTTTACATTCTTATGGCGTTCTTCAATTCAAACTATATTATTTTCAGTGTTGGCTATTAATTCTGTATATGCAGGTCTCCATCATGCCATTTTTCGTCTCTTATGGCATTTAGATCTCCTGATGGCAGCTTATAATAACCACATTATTTTCAGTCTTGATAACGCACGAATTTTTTGATACTTAAATCTTTATTATTTAGTAGTTATGAACTGCATTAAACTAAATTAAATTATTTACCGTCTAAAACAGTGGTTCCCAAACTTTTTTGTCTTATAGACCCCTTGCCATGTTTTTTTGTTTTTTTTTGCATCAATTTAGTTAGATTTAATTTCAAACCTAAAGAGATAGAATAATCAAACCTAACAAATCTTATAATAATAAATTATTTTAACTGTTAAGTAAAGAATACATACTACACAGAAAACATAATATTTAAAGAACACTAAAATGACAATAATTCACATTTAACAGGGTTAAACTTAGAATATTTGAATAAACAAGAAATAAAATTATGAAAAAATTACTTTAAAAATAAAAAATAAGGGCCTTTATATTATGTTGCAGAGCTTTTTATTTTTTATTTTTAAAGTAATTTTTATCATTTCTATAGCGTAATATTTTCAAAATTCTATTTCTTGCTTATTCAAATATTCTAAGTTCAACCCTTTTAAATGTGAATTATTGTCATTTTAGTGTTCTTTAAATATTATGTTTTCTGTGTAGTATGTATTCTTTACTTAACAGTTAAAATTTTTTATTATTTTAACATTTGTTAGGTTTGATTATTTTAACATCACATACTACTAAATACCACATAAAAACTTAAAAAATTCTAAAACCTTTTTAAGTTATTTTCTACTAAAAAGATAGGATAAAAAGATATACTAGACATGAAGGGTTATATTTATAACCCGGGGGCGTATCAGGTACTATAATAGTTTCTGCAATAGTGCCTAACTTTCAATTAGGTAACTACTACTACTAAGGCTCGGTTGTCAGTTGTAAGTTAAACCAGAAAATTTGGATTAACCACTGAAGAGGGAAAATCTTCTGAAAGACACCACCAGCCCGTACTGGGTGGTAGTATGGAATTTCTACCCACTAAAAACCCCCTCCCGTTGGAATGTCCGGGATTCGCTTGCGCATTTTTTCCGTAACATACCCCACTAGGTTTTCTGCCCGTTTGGGACTTTTTTCTTTTTTATATTTCGTTTGTTTCTTGACTCTGTTGTAGTTCTTTTTGTTGTCTTTCTTTTGCTGTAATGATGGAGTGTGCCATTGTTTGAATAGTTTCCCATGCCTCCAAAGACCTCAGCATGCATTCTATTAGGTTTTCTGGTGAGAGGCTTTGTCCGACTGTGGATGTTGCGGTCGTTCTAATTTCATTCCAACTGTGGCAATAGAAGAAAGTGTGTTCTGCAGTGTCCTCTATGTCTTCGCAGTATGGACAGCTGGGGTTTGTTGTTTTTTTGAAGCGGTACAAGTATGCTTCGAAGCAGCCATGTCCTGAAAGTACCTGGGAAAGTTCATATGTTACCTCTCCATGGTTGCGTTGATACCAGCTTCTCAGGTCTGGGATGAGGCGGTGTGTCCACCTGACCTTTTCGCTTGCGTCCCATTGTGTCTGCCATGCGTCTAAAGACTCCTCTCTTGCTTCTTTTCTATTTTGGTGTTGGTTACGAAACAGGGCATTTCTCTCTTGTGCAATGATGTCGATTGGTATCAGCGATGCCAAGACCAAGGATGTATCCTTCGATGTAGTTCGGTACCCTCTTATAATTCTCAGGGCCATCTTTTTTGCACCTTTAGCATTTGTTCTGCGTATTTTTTGGTTCTCATAGCATCCGCCCATATGGGAGCCCCGTACAGCATTATCGATTCGGCCACTGATGCTATTACTCTTCTCTTCTTTTCTGATGGGCCTCCGATGTTGGTTAGGAGCCTGGAGATCCCCTCTGCAGCTTTTTCTGCTTTTGCGGCTGCCTTTGCAATGTGTGGGCCAAAGGATAGTCTGCTGTCCAGCCGAATGCCCAGAACAGTCATGGTCTTGGTCGGTGTAATTTGTGTGTCTGGCAAGCGGATGCATATCTGACGGTGTTTTCTTTTTCCGCACACCAGTACCGCCTCTGTTTTTTCCTGTACGAGAGTCAGTCCCTTGTTGGTCATCCAATCTCTTATAGTTTTTATTGTGGCTATGGTTTAGTCTTCTATGTCGTCTTTTGTTTTTACCACCACCACTATAGCGACTTAGGTCGTCTGCGAATCCCAGCAAAGTTACTCCCTGCGGCACCGGTAGTGACAGAACCCCGTCGTAGCTAATATTCCATAGGAGAGGCGCCAGTACCGATCCCTGAGTCACTCCCGAAGAGACCTCGTAAGTGTTGTTCTGGAATGTGATGCTTCTATTCTGGTATTGTTGTTTAACCTGCAACTGAACAACTGAACCTAAACGAGATCCACTATTGTTGACCCCCATTTACATCTCATGGACCCCCAATATTTTTTTTTGCTGACATAGACCCCTTGAAATCTGTCGTCGACCCCTGAGGATCAATATAGACCACTTTGGGAACCACTGGTCTAAAACTATACGTTAATGCTAAATAGTATACTATAATATTTACAATATTTAAAATTTACAAATTTATTATTAAACAGTGAATAAAGTAAACAATCAAAATTAAAATTTATAATTTATGTGTAGTACCTGTATTAAAAATTAAACTTTCATCGATATGTAATTTACTGCTATCATCAAATAATACTATAATGTAATATGAGGAATACTAAGAATATCCTATATTATCAAAATGTTTCTGTTTTTTTACATTTTCAGATTGCTTGACTTAGTATTACAACGCAAAGGCGTTGGTTTCTTTTCTCGACAATTGCCTATATATGAGTTTAAAATGATAGGATGAAAATGATTGTGATTAAAACAATAATAAATTATATAAAGTAAAAAATAATGAAGCAAACTTGGTGGTAAATTTATGTAGTTATAATATGAGACGAAAGTTAGGTTAAACGATAATCTTTATTCCAAATTCCGGAACATACGAATGTCTTTATTTAATTTGACATTTTGTAGTAAACCTAGTAATTGTAGTCGACGTGAATATCGGAGCAAAATGAATTCATTTTAGTATTTAAGTATTCTATTCGCGCTTCTGTCGTGAACTATTAATGCCACAACCGCCGTTCGAACGCACGGAGATAGCGAAGTTATTAGCAAAATTTACATGATTTATACTCGAAGCACATTTACAATAACAACTTTTATTATACTTTCATTTCGGACCTTAATATCTCATCATTATTAAAAATGGATAAATAACAGCACCGATCATTTACATAACATTTGTTCAAACCGAACCCAAATGTAAATATAGAAACATCAAAATTCAAGCTTTTAGTGCTGTCCACATTTTAAATTTTCAGGCGTCGATGAACATTTTATTACTATAAAAATGGAATCTAGTAATAATAATGCCTACCTACTAACTGTTGTAGTATTACCGGAATTACTACTATATAAAGTTATATTATGCAAATTGCTCTTAATTGTGGCAAATATGCTTCAGGAATAATTACTGCTCAAGAAGCGTCGTGAAAAATTATTGCTGCCTCTACACATTTTTACCAGCACTAGAAAAGTCGCTGCATAGGTGAACTTAAGTAAATTCCTGCAGTACTTTCTTACAAAAGCTGAGCAATTGTTTCTCGAGAGTCCTTTATATCGTAGTTAGTTCCAACAGGTTAAATCGTTATTTTTTAAACGGCAGTACAAATAAATTTCGACAATATTTTGCAAAAACTGTGCGCAATTAAGTAACAGTCTGCGGATAAATTAGGCGCATTCCATTTTAGTTTATTAGTATGGGCACCTACAATAATTTGCCGAGTTTGGCAATCAAACTAGAACTAACACAATAGCCCAAGCAAGAAGTTTATTTACAAATGAGGGTCATTTCACGAAATCGCTTTAATAAAACCAAGGGCATTTAATTTTAATTAAGGCGAACGTGTTTAGTACAACTGATGGATAAGCCAAGATAAGTGGTAAAATTAACTTGTCGTTTTAATTAACCGACTCTAATACCTTGATAATTTTACGGTTATCAATAAAACTCCAATGCTTTTGGAAGTTTATTCAGATTTCACAACGAATACCGCCATAAAAATTTCATTTTATGACGAAACTTGAAAATTTAATTTTGGCATTTGTTTTCTGAAATTACAAACGAATAAATGTCACATGCTCTGCTTAACTCGAATAAAAGTTTGCAGGAAAATTCAACTAACTTGAAAATAAAAGTGTCCATGACATGGCATTGCAAAAGGCAATTAATTTATTGTTGTAATTTTATTTTTATATTTTTTGCAAAGTTACAGTGAATGGACAAATTAAAAATATTATAAACACTTTTTTAAATTTCAATTAAAATTCCACATCTGCATCGGATTCCAGTAAATAGTTTTCTGCGGCGAGAGAAAGCAATCTCTGCAATCGGTCGTTTAATAAAAGTTCTAGGGGTCGACCGCCCCTTCGTCTTTCCACTCCAAACGTTCCAACATTTTCGTTATTAGTAATAATGCCTTCGGGAGTAACGGCACGATTTCCTGTTACAATACCGTCAGGACTAATGGCTCTTCGTCTGCTCACAAATCCCGTACCATCCAGAGCTAAATTTTGAGATACTATTCCGGTTGGAGTGACCGCTCTATTTCTTGTAACGATTCCATCCAGACCGATAGCCCTATTTCTGGTAACGATTCCTTCTGGCCCGACTACACTATTTCTGGAAACAAATCCATCTGGTCCTATAGCACTGTTTCCCACCACTATCCCGGATGGTCCAAAAATGCCATTTCTAACCACGGTCCCGTCTCGTCCAATTACACTGTTTCTAGAAATTATTCCAGAAGGTCCCACGATTTCGTTCCTCGTTACAATGCCTGAACTACCGACTGCGGTGTCGCCGTATACTATTCCAGAAGAACCAAAAACTGGTGAAATTCTAAATCGAACCGGTAGTTGTGCGTAGGCACAAATTAACATCGATCCCAAAATAAAAACCTTAAAATAAAATTATTTGAAAAAAATTACATTAATGAAATAAAATAATTACTACCAAAGATTTCATGACTGATGTTGATGAAATTCTTGTGTCAATAAAGTACCTTTTGATAAATTTGTTAATTTATATAGCAAACTTTATAGCCTTCGTTGTGTATATTTGGAATAAAATAAATTTTATCGTCGGTTTTGGTATTCTTCCTACAATCTACTCACCAATGCAGATTTAGAAGTGAAAACTAATTATCCGATGCAGTATATTATTAATTATCAACAACTCGGTAGTTGACAACATAATAAATTCATAATTTTGTATTCGCTAATTATTAAGAGTCAGTTTTAATGGAAAAACAAAAAAATGTTTGTTCAAATTGTAACTTATCTGCTACATTTTTCCTAATTAAAGCTGTAATTTTACTCTATGCATATAAACACACATTTGAAAAAACTAACTAAAAAAATTTTATCTCGTGCGAGACAAACTAATCCTTAATTTTTAACAGGCGATAGGAACGGGTTTTTGGTAAAAATTGTTTCCAATTTATTATCGAAAGTTCTCCATTTATCACAAAAATCCTTGTAATTTATATAACGAATAATTGTAGCTTGTTATTTTGTTAGTAAAAATTGTCTTTCGGTTAATAACGAAACAATTATTATGATTCTTTAAACAAATTCAAGAGAACCGTATCATATTTTTCCGTTTAACCACCTCAAATTCGGAAAAGTAAAAACTTTGTGATGATGGAAATTATAATGTCGTAGCTAAGGGGCATAAATAAAACCTGTCTTTACAAAATATAAAATAAGTTTTTGGCATACAACTTGGCATAACTTTCTTGTTAGTTGGTTCAAGAACTTTATACTAGAGAATTCTCTTCCAGGTTGTGTAAGAACATCTTCCGAAAATCTTTCGTATAGTTTATAACTGAAGGCTGGCACGAGTTTTCCTAATAATTGTCTTACATACAAAGGCGTGGAAAATCTGACAAAACTATGTGAGTTAATTGTGTAGAAAGTATTATACTTTAATAATGTAAAATTACTTAAAAAGCAATTTTTAATGTTTCTTGAAAAATTATAAATTAAACGCCAAAAACTTTGTATGCAAAAATTTAAAACCGACAAAATCGAACCAAAAATACTTCTTTTGAAAGATGAACAGAATTCAATTATTTAATCTTGCCTTAGATTAGGTATACTTTTCAAAAGATTTTCATTTTATTTTGTTTTGGTATGTAGGGTTCGGAATTGTTAGACTGAATTATTTTTGAAATAAAATTTTAGTTAATATTGGTTTAAAATTGCTTATTATCCTGATTAAACGTGAAGAAAATATGTATAGGTTTGCTGGGTAGTGTAAAATTTGGTCGAGAACTATAAATAACACTATAAATAATTATGAGATTTAAAAAGAACCTGTTACAAAATTGTTAATATCAAAAAAAAAAAATCGAACATGTGAAATTTCTCCACCAATGTATTATTTGATCTTAACGTCAGAAAACTGAAAACACTAGAGTAACTTTAGACAGCTGATAATATAATAAGAAAACTTCCTGTAAAAGATTAATATGTTCCTGAAAATTATTCAAATAAAGTTTAATGTTTTCTTTATTGCATTGTATTTATATTATTATTTTCCCATATGGATTAATTTATTTATTAATTACTTTTTATTTACGGTAATTATATCGATTATATGTCAAACTTAATGTACATGAAAATTATAATTGGTGAAAAATGTTCACAGCACACATTATTAAACAAACAGGAGTTTTTATGTTGATTTGAGTATATTTCGCAATTTTAGATTGGTTCGCATTTAGTATTTGTTTTTGAAAATAATCCATTCTAGAGTTTAAATCAATATTTTCGTAACATACTTGGAAAATGGTTACACATTTTTATTTGTTTGCAAAACAATTAGTGCCCACTTAATTTTTACATATTTAAATTAGGAAAATTTATACATTTAAAAAAAATTACCTATCGCCTGGTTATAAAAATTTTTCGGTTAGAAAATTTTCATTTTTGTCACATTTAATAATGATTTCATTATGTGGATTATGACTTGTGACGGTTGGGGTTTTGCATTTAATTTTGATTAATTTATTTTTCCCCCAGTCACATAATTTGTTTTAATTTTAATTTTTACTTCAAGCTACGTGTAATTATTACTTCAGTATACGAACACTTTAAATTTTAATCGAAATTGTTTGCTTTCACCTGCAACGTTTTTAATTATTTAATGCGTTCGTTAATTGCATCTCTCGCAAAAATTCATGTAGACTAAATTAGTTATTACGTTTGCCCGAGGTTAAAAGAATATTCGTTTGTAATGAAATATAAACTGAGAAATATCACAATTGTGTTTAAATTTGCATCTGTTCAATTTCTATCAATATGTAGAAATCTGATATTGAAATAACAAGGGAAAACTGGGTTGACATAAAAACCTAATCGAAGTTTTGCGTCACCATATGCTACAATATTAGAGATAAAGTTGGAACTTGGTTGAAATCCTACAATTCACGGCTTTAAATCCTTTTTTTCTTACGAAATCTTTAAGTTTTGTACTTTCGCTTCAATGCCAAAAGATGAAAGACTTAAGGCTGTTCTTTTAGTGTCTTTTTATAAGTTCTAAACGGCTGGACCAATTGACTTGAAATTTTGACAGAATGTGTAGTAGATTATTACAAACCTTTACAAATATCCTTTTTTGAATAAGTTTTTTGGTTTTTCCAAAAAAGCCAAAAAACCATTAAATTTGAGTTCTTCCGATATTTTGTAAATCTCGATTTTTAGAAACTTTTGGCTCAGACAGAATTTTGATATCTTAATTGGTTTAAAAGTTTTTAGGGCCTAAAGTTCAAATTGCTTCACGTAATTATAATTGACGTGTAGAAAAAGTATATAAATTGAGAAAGAATGTCTTGCATCTTTTACAATTCTTATCAAAGAGAGTAAGTCAGTCTTGCGATTATAAAGCATAGTATAATGTTACATACTACATAAAAAAATTATGTTAATTTTCTTTTAGGATTTTATATTACATAAGCTAATCACAAATAGGTACGCACTTTATAACTGTATCTATGAACACAAATTTTTTTTCTTTCTAGAAATAACTTTTGGAAGAAATTCATCATGTGGATTTCTTTTTTCAGTGTTCTATTGGCGCTATGTTTTTATCTCAATTTGTATAATTTGTAGTTAATTTATTAATATAATTATTTTAAACAAATTGATTTATTTAAACTTTACACTAATTTATTGTTTTAATATTATCTCGAAATTTTATAAATATATTTGCATTTTTATTATAATAAATAAAAAGTTGTTATTTCTATTGCTTGATTGTTGCGCCCTATTTTGTCTATAAATAATAATTTATCTTTTTGAGTAAGCGTCCAGTAAATGTTATATTTTATCAACAAATTTTACCAAATATAAGGTACATGTCGCTGCCTGGCAAGAATAACGAGAAAACTAAAAAAGCACTTTTTTCAATAGAGCGTTTTTAAACTACTGATAAGTAGTAACTTTGCATTACATGCGTAATGGCACTGCCGCTATAATAACAGCAGGTTATTAAAATTTTGCATTGTGACGTTATACACTATAAGATATAGCCAAATTCTGTCGATTTTAATACTTAACTCATTTTTGCCAAATTTTGAGTTGTGTCGTTATTCTTTCGAGGTAGCGATGTGTACGTGTTTGCATTAGGTAGGAACGACGGTCAAGTCATCGTAAGATTTAATGAAATTGTTGAAAAATATAATTTTAAAAACATTACGAATATTATTTTATAATTAGAGCACACAATTATAAAATTGTATTGCACTTCGGTAAAACTGCAACATCAGCTTATAGTAAGAATATCTGTTTACGTGCGTGGGTAGGCGATCCTTGATTCGTATTAATTTTTCTACCACGTTTACACTTTAAAAGCATTACAAAGTTTCTACACGTCAAGTTTGCTGTCTTTGCACAACACGGAATTCCTTTTTTTACGTTCAGATGGATATGCTCAGAGAACAGCCTTAAGTGGAAACTTTTTATTAGTCATGGAAAGTAGCACTAACTTTTACAAAAATTGATTTTTATTTACTACTTCTTAACTAATTAATTTAACTTTAAAAATAAATAAATCAATGTTTATACGTAACAACTTTGCTTTAATTAATTTTCCTAATTAGGTTTGCTTTTAAAGGAAGGTGAGATTTTCTTCTGCATATTTTTCTAATTAGTTTACTCAACAACGTATCGTTTTAAATTACATAAACTGGCTGACGAAATTAATTTAAATTAAATTTTTAATGCAACGCGATAATTTATTAATTCCGGAATATTTACGGAGAGACGAATTATTTATATGTAGGTACGTAATATATTCAATTTAATTGGTAATTATATCGCTATATTTTTCAACTCGCAACTTTAAAATATTTTAATTTTAATCCTTCTGGTTTTGATATTACCCGATATATAGGTTGTAGCTTGGGGATGTGGTGATTTTTAAAACTCTACCCTGACAGTAATTTGAAGGATAAAATTAAAAACAAAATAGGCAACAGCTGAACAAATCCAGTTTATCTTTTGATTATGTTAAAGTTTCAATTATTTCGAACTTTAACATTACATTTTTGGTCTTAATTATATTATATTTTTTAAGTGTGCAGAACTAATATTACCGATACCAATGCATTTCTTTGTTTACACACTGTCTAAAAAGTACTATCGCTGAAAATATTAATGAGAGAGGTGAAGCTGAAGTAATGAAAAATTTTCGTCGGCGAATTGAAGAATGTGTTCAATGTGTCGTACTTTTTGTGTCAGAACCGTTTTAAAAATATATCACACTTCTACAATAAATTCTTTGTTTACGTTAGATTTAAAGGTCAATAATATAATTTTTGATTTTATATTTCCAGGGTATGTAATTTTTCAACAATTTAACAAATTTTTGCAACCGAACATTCGAAAAGCGAAACCAAATAATTTTATGTTCTAAATATTTTATGTTTTACAAAAGATTGGTAATTACAATTACTAAAAATTTATAAAATTCATTTTGTAAAGATTCGAACATAAATGGATCAATTTCAAGTTTTGTTGTGGAAAAAAAATTTTCTATCAACATAATTAAAAGTATTGAATGCTGAAAAGATTTTCAAGTTGTGAGTCTGATATGATTTGATATGATTTGATATGATTTTCCTCATGCTAAATCACTTTTAAACCGTTATTATGCATTATTAATCCGTAAAATAAATATTAATTTATGATTTTTAAAATTATTAAATTAAATAAACAATAAAGCACGTAATTTTTTTAAGTTTTCAGCAATTATATGTTGTAGATTTACTACACAAAACTAGTACAAATATTATGTAACTTTGATATTATTTAAGTTAAACAAGGGTTTTTTTTATTTATTTCTTATTGTAATTTTTTTGCATTATTATTTTTGTAATTTTTAAAATATCTACGCCGATCAATTTGAAGCCAATGCATATAAGCATTGAATATTAATATCGGAGTAACAAATTTAGGGCAGGTTGACTTATTAGTTAGGAGGGGAATTACCTTTGGGTTGGGGTAGTTTACACCCACCTGTAAAATTTCTCTAAGCATAATTAAACAATTACTGAAATAAAAGTACTACAATAAAACCAACTAATTAGGTCACAGTAATGTACTGCACAGGTATTTCTAAGTTTAATTTAAAAAAATGTTAATTTAATAATTTATATTAGAAATTTTCTAATTTCTAATTTTCGACTAAAATTCAGTAGTAGTATTTCTATCCTTTCAGTTTATGTTTATATTTAAGCATTATTTTATGTATTTACATTTTCTATTTAATAATTTTGCTTCATAAATTCAACTTAAATATTATTTTCAATTCTGTAAGCCAAGCAAACGAAATCTCCACTTCAAACATAAAAGCAATGGAAACCCAAACATTTTGTCGTATTAATCAAAAATTTAAATTTCAAATTTTACATAAGATTTTCCCAAAAACACAAATTCTACAACAATTGTGCAGTTCAGTTTTTGCGTAATATAAGAAAAAACACGTCAATATTTAATTCAATCGTTCGGTTAGCGGACTATTAATTTGGATGGTGTCTTTGATCACTGACCATCAACTAACCAATTTTACAATGGAAAATAAAGTGCTTTATACAAATACAATTAAGTTATAATTGAGAATTCTAAAAAAGAACCGAAAGTCTCGAGATCTGGATAAACGCTTTCCTTTGTAAGCTTAACCTCTAGACCTTTTCAATACAACAAAGCTCAAGACTTAAAATTATAAATTTACAGGTTTTTTTGCACACAGTATTCGGTTTCAAAATTACAGCTTATCTGTTCAATACATTTACAAAAAAATTGCAAATATAAAATTTATAAGTGCAATTTTTTTTCGGTGCTGTGCCGGTACAATAATTTTTATTTATTAAAAAGACAAGATCATTAATATTTTCCAAATTACCTCGATGGATGCCCACTGCTTTCCGAGGGAAAACTGTGCGACTGTACTCGGAATCGAACCGGGTATCTCGGCTAAACTTTTATTTATAACTAAAAATTGTTCTTATTATTATTATACGGATTCACAATTTGCTGTAAGGAATAACGTCACCGAATTCAGAGTGTTTTATGTCAAAAGTTTTTTTTTACAATAAATTAGAATATTAGCAATTTCGCTCGCAGAAGAAAAATGCCTTTTTTATGACTTTGGCTATCTATAAATTAAGGATATATTTTTTACGTTACAGGTAAAGAATGTAACGTTTCCGTTATAAAATTTGTAATTGATACCTAGACTTTTATTGACATAATTGAATTATCCTGGGATATTACTAAACATTCTACGGTTTCTGTCAACGACCAACAATTCGACTAATTATGTTCATATTGACGTATACATCAGTAATTAATTCGATAATGTCGTTCCTGTAACTATCGATAAAACAAAATTATAAAATTATGAAATTGACGAACGTGAACAATCACAAAAAAATTAATTAACGCTAACAATAAATTGTAAAATTGATAATTTAGCCCCTTAAATTATTCAAGAAACCTGAAATTTAGCAAACACCATCATAGCTGAAAACTATTACACTTTGCATCAACTCCTTTGAGAGTTTATTTCGGGAGGCTTAAAATAGCGGTGCTTCCCCCTTAATAATCTTGAAATCCTTGCAATATTTTAGAGTTATAATTTCTAGGGCTAAATACCACTTACTATCTCAATATTAACAATTTATCCTAGCGTGGTATAAACTTGGCAAGAAATTTTGACCCTTATTAAGAACCGTTTCAGTACAAAATTGAGGATCAATGAGCGCAAGTTTTACAATAATATTTCAATAAACTCTCGATGGCGGTTCGTGTTTGTAATTATGTGAATTTTTCATCGTTTAAGCATGGAAGAAATGAATGGAAACTGAAACCGAACTTAAATGATTTAATTATCCTGTAAAAAGGAAAAAAGAAACAAATTATTGTGTTTTGAAAAGCACTTATTTCGGAACATAAATATCGCAGTATTGTCGTGACGGAATCGATTAACGGGGGTGGGTAATTAACGCTATCGTAGTGAAAAATTATAACATGAAGACTAAAGTGAGGTGCCTATGTGACACCCCATATATTTTTGGTTCATTATGTGCGCATACTAATTTCAAGCCTAATTGTCACAGTAAAACATTTCATTAATTCTTAATTTTTTTATCCACTTTCATGCATCAGTAATTTTCACATTATCATAAAAAATTAGTGTAATTTTTTACCTTAATTATACAAAGCTGTTAACGTAATTAAGTTTAATTACACGAGGCAATTATTATCGTTTCGTCGTAACTAATAATAATTATTGTTATTTATCAATTATTCATTATTTGGCTAAACTTCAAAAACATTGTTGAAGTTAATTTAAATTTTAAATTAAAAATTGACTGCTACCGAAAACATAAAGGTAACGATGAAAAAATTGGCGAACTTTTTACAGCGTGCTTTTCAAATCATTAATGTGGGTTACGCAATCGATAAGTTGAAAAAACAACAAAATTAACTTTCAACTTTAAATTAGCGGCGAAGCTCTCGCACAGTAAATTGTCTATGTTACTTTAACGATCGAGAAGACAATAATTTGACGTTTTTTAATTATTCATTAAGGGCCGCTAAAATTTCGGTTCAATTTTTAATGGTTAAGAAAAGTGAGGCTTTGATTATGGTCATATAAATAAGAACCGGCAGTACTTAAAATAATAGAGGTATAATAATCAAGTGGTGGTTTATAGGGTTTAGGTTAACGCCAAGTCTCTCACCACCGGCTATTGTCTTGAACCGCAAAACCTAAAATACAGTGCAGTAACTTCTCATCAATTAAGTCCCAACGGTGACACTAAAATTAATACCGCCATTTGATATGAAGCTAGAAACTTAACTCGTAGTATAAACTTACCCGAAACATTTCGAGATTATTTATTTTAAATATAAACGGAGTAACTAAATAAAATGCATTATGCGAAATTGTGCACGTTGGTTATCTGCTAGATATTAGTTTTTCGCCTTTGCAGCTGACAAAATGACCAGAATTGTTAAAGAATAATCATGTGAAAGGCTAAATTCGTATGCAATTGTGTCGGAAAACCATGTTACAATGTTATTACGCTACCTTATCGTAAAACTACGTACACAAAGTATGCATACAAATATGATCTTTTATAAATGTAATTTTCGAAAAGTAAACAAGGTTACTAAATATTAACATATAAATGTACCTAAAAATAAAATAGATTTTTATTTCGATTTTCCAAACTTCTACTACTTTTTTGCATGTATAACTCGCATCCAGTTAACGACTAACAAAAACGCACAATACAGCAACTCTCGATTTAAACCACACAACTATATTAGTTTTTTTTCAAAATTATTATTACTAATAAATAAGAAATAAATTTTCTTTAAAGATTCTTCGATTGTTGCTTGCATAATTTTCGTAACGTAGAAATAAATCTGCCGAAGAAGTAAATATGGGAGTGAAATAAATTGCAACTATCTGAAGTTGTTTGATAAAACGTTTTCCATTGAAAATTCCTTTTATGTTTTATGAACAAGGTGCATTTTTGTGTGATTGTAACTTCTTGTGAAATGATCAAACCGACAACCGCTATATTTCAAATTTACCTGTTTTTAACTTACGAGCAGCTACAAATTTATAAAACCAGGCCATACGTATCGACTATGGAAAATACGTTAGAAAAACGTCTAAAGACGCTTCCATACTTCCGCTTGACCTGTTTAAACTGGAATTTCAACAAGATTTATTTGTAAAACGTTGATCAGTTTTAACTGGATTTTAAAAACTTAAACTTGTTTGCGCCCGTAAAAAGCATAACCTTCTTTAAACCATTTAAACCTTCTATATTGAATTTTGTTCTCTTCAAAGGACCTCTTTTTCTTTCTCAGCTGCAACAAAATGTTTTGAAAACTCCCCAATTAGTAAATTAGTAAATAAAAACCGAATGGTGAAAATTTTTCGCCATGTGTGGCGTTAAAAAACGTGGAGTTGGTTCTTCGTGCGATATTTCTGGGAATGCCACAAATGGCGTGATTTCTTGCCACATTAAACTTAACTGACAAAGAAAATGGTATTTATAAATTAGTTCGTGAATGGCCGAAATACTTATTTGCTAGCCCCAGGTGGCATCATGCAAAAGCGTAATAGCATTCGTGATGATATCTCTTTGAAAATTTTTTATATAGCTTTGTCCACTATAGTGGTATTATAAAAATAATAGAAACAAGTGAACTTAATTAAAGATTGATGACAAGATTAGCAATAAAAAGTCAATAGACTGCAGAAGTAACGAAATTTTATGGATTTTGTGATAAGTTGCATTGCAGGAATATTACGAGCTGTGCTCAGAGTTTCTACTCTGTTATTCACCTATCATATGTTTGTCAATCAGTCACTGTGTGCTTTGAAAGTAATATCAGACCAACGAAGTAATCAACTTTATACAATTAATTTTACGTAAGTCCATTAGTTCGGAACAATATTTATACAATATAAATTCAATCTGATAAAAATTACACATTCGAGACATTATTATTTGTAATGCTCACTCATAATTTATGTACTTTCGCTTCCATCGAAGTTTAGAAGTTTGTTACTTCGTACAAACATGTCTTGTTTGTCGATTGGTTTATTGATTTCCTTAACTTCTAATATTAATTATTTTACGCCCATACCCTTTTAGTTAGCTAGACTTGGTTTTTCAAAAATAAATTATTGTATACTCAACTATAAGTTTTTAAATCTTCTCATCACATAATACATACCGGGTGTTCATTTTAAACCTTCCAGCAATTAATATCTCAAAGACCAAAAGTCAGATGAAAAAATGTTTCGGACAAAAGTTGTATGATAGTGAGGGAGAAAGAATATGGCATAATTGTTTTTTTAATTTATTGACCTTTTCAAGGTCATTTGAAGGTCAACTTTGGTTTTTTAAATGGCACTTTATATGTTTTTTAGCAGATTCATATTTAGCATGAATAAATAAACAACTTTTGTTTAAAAAATTTTTTTATTAGACGTAGACTTTTCGAGAGAAATGCATTGAAACAAACGTGTTTGTAAACGAGTGTTTTCATAACAAAGCCACTGTGATTCGTAATTTTAACTCTTCAATATTAGCTGGTATTGTATCATAAATAACAGATTTTAAATGTCCCCATAAAAAGAAATCAAGAGGAGTTAAGTCAGGGGACCTAGCTGACCATTCTAAGGTCCTCTTCTGCCGATCCACTGCCCAGGAAATGTACCATCTAACCAGTTTCAAACAGGTATAGTATAGTGAGGAGGTGCTCCATCTTGTTGAAAATTCAAAACATTTTCATCGAGCTCCATGTCGCTTTGATTCTCTAACGCATCAACTATATTAAAGGATGGATTGCATCTTCAAGCATTTTGAAATATATTTGGCCTGTTAAATTTCCATCAATAAATAATAAATAAAAAAAGGTTGACTTATCCGAAAAACAAGTGGATTTCAATAAATGTAGATGTGTGGTTAATAATTCAAGCATTTTTTCACTAAACTCCACTCGTCTGTCTGAATCATCCTTGGTCAAAGTTTTAATGAATCTGCAATCTACCCACTGATAGACTACTGATAGAAACTTCACGCACCGAACTATTAGGATTTGAAGCATAATGGCCTATAACTTCAATTTGAGCTAAGTCATCCAATATTCTAGAATTCTTGCGTGTTTTATTTTTGACCGATCCTGTTTCCCGAAATTTGGAAAGAAGGTCTATAACATACCTGAGCGGCGAAAATAAAAACTCACTGAAAATCACAAAACTAACAATACTTGAAGAAACTAATGTCAATTTAATTGTTTTATGTGACAGTGTTTTGTTTTGATCGCCCTAAAATTATTAAGTTGAATAATAACAAAAGCAATAACAGCTTTCTAATTTATAAAAAATTAAATTTCGATTATTCGTGTTTTACAAAATGTGAAGCGCCACGTAGTGTCTTTAGCCGCAACTAGCATAGGCAGTAATCGACGTCGTTTTCGCTTTGAGTGTTTTTAAGTAATATGGATAAAATCCTGAAAAATAAAACTAATGATATGAATTGTAGTGTTTACGAATGTCAAAGCTGGGCGGGCTAAGCAAAAATTTTAAGTTTTCATAAGTTTCCACGCAAAAATAGTAGGTATGATGCTAGTAATACTGCAGAAATGTGCTTACAGTGACCAGAATTTCCATTTTGCAAGTGCATAATGCACTTTTTATTTCAATTACCTCAATTATTAAAAAAGCACATTGAATTTCATGAGGGTTTTCCATTAAAGCAGTGGTCTGCAAGCACAAAGCAAATATATTGATAGCATCAGCATCTTAGTGTTTAATTCCACAAGTAATGAGGTGTTTGGCATTTAAAACTGCTACTCCCTCATTGATACATCTTGAAGACGGCAGAGTATCTAAATAATAAAATATTTTTGCTAATGAAAGTAATAATGATGCATTTTCAGTAGCCATTTTTTCTAAAAGAAAATTTAACAGTTAGTTACCTACATTGAATAAATTATGAATTAAGTGAATTTCAATCTTTTTTTAAGTTTTTCTTTATATATTTGCCATTAAATATCTTATAAATTATAAAACACGATTTCCAATACCGCATAAGCCAGACATATTGTTTTAGTACAGCGCCATCTATCGGTAGTGTAAAATGCTTAAATGTTTTTATTTTGTTTCAATGCATTTTACTCGAAATATGTCTAATAAAATAATTTTTTAAACAAAAGTTGTTTATTTATTCATGCTAAATATGAATCTGCTAAAAACAGTATAAGGTGCCATTTAAAAAACCCAAGTTAACCTTGAAATGACCTTGAAAAGGTCAATAAATTAAAAAAACAATTATGCCATATTCTTTCCCCCTCGCTATCATACAATTTTTGTCCGAAACATTTTTCATCTGACTTTTGGTCTTTGAGATATTAATTGCTGGAAGTTTTAAAATGAACACCCGGTATATCTACCCTTCGTATAAAATCGTCGAGTGTTTTATGAAATCACATGTGGTAAGTGAGTACTTATTTAATTTTTAACTTTAATTGGTAATCTCCTTGAAGTTCTCTCGGAAGTATTAATTCTTATTAATTACATCCCACAGAATTGGAATTAAAATAAAATAACATAATCCTAAAGCATGCAATAGAGAAACAAAAAAAGAAGCAAGTACAAATATTTGTATTGGCAATATCTTCTAATGTAAGGCAATGCACGTAAATAGAGCTTCATATTACTAATACTTATTTCTTGACGTTTGTTTATGCACTTACTTTTTGTGTACACTTGTCAAGTTATATAAATAATGGTAAGAAAAGTACAACATATATTTAGGTGTACTAATAAATGTTTTCCAAGTAAAGGGGTTCTAAAAAGACAGCATCATTTACCATCATCAACTTAACAAATCGTGTAGAAGTAGAAGTAATTATTATACATTTCGAGCTCACCAAGTTTTAAACTTTTAAGCCGCGTTCTTTAAATTGGAATGTTTTTTTGTCAGACAGACCAATTTGTAGAATTTAAAAATTAATTAAATAATTTAACCGCCACCGAGCGTGACTTCATCAAATCTCATCGAGTTTCGTATCAATTAACTTTCCGAATATTAAAAAGTAGAGGAGCATAATAAATATTTCAGTCGTATGTGAAAATATAAGGCACGAACATTTAGTTAACTCATGCAAACGTTCCTGACATTTTAATAAAGATTCCTAACAGGTACCATGTACATATATCTAAAGCTATCTGTAACATCCGTCCCCAGAAGCTTTGCCCTAAACTACTCTCTGCTCCCGGTGCTAGAATCAATCAAAAGATGCATATAAGCATTTGCTTTACTCCAACAGAATACAGATAAGATACACCGTTGTCCTGCTCGACTCTACGCTACCATCTTAATATTTCAGGTGACGTACACGTCTTCCTGACCTCCACTCCAAATGTCACATAGTATATATAGTCACCACGAATATTTATACATTCAAATTGCAGCCGAGATAAAATATTTTCTTTTAATATGTTGCACGTGAAAAGCCGACAATATATTTAAAATATAATTTTAAGGTATAATAAAATTGTAAATTACGTAATAATAACACGTGAAGTGAGCTTTTACAACCGCCACTAAAATAAAATTTCAATTTTCTAAAGAATTGTTTCCACTTTTTACTTGATAATATATTTTCTTGGCTTTTTCTTGGTAAAAAGCTCCACGTAGTCGTTGGAAATGACCCAGCATTAAGAAAGCGGTTCGTATCTAAGCTTTATTTTGTGTTTACTATTAGTATTTTATTTTAACGGTCAAGGAAGCTCTATTATTTTGCAAAATAAAATAATTTATTTTGCAAGAAGAAATAAATAACTTTTCCATTAGCGATATTTGAATTGAAACGAGATATGAATTTAAAACAACTTTTACTCTAGATGTGTAAAGCTTTCTCAATTACAACCGTATAAAATATTTATAAGTTTTAATGAGATTATGTCGGCTGTTATTTGCACACAAAAACATTTTACTTTGCTTCGTAATAATTATTCTTTATTCTAAATAAACGAAAAAACGCGATTTTTGCTACAAATTGAATCAGCGTTTTTTATATACATATATTCAAAGATAATTTTGTAAAAGGCATGCGTGTTTATTTATAGTTGTGGGACCATGATAAATAGTGGTAATAGATAAGTTGGTTTTCATGTTTATCCGGCGCAGATCAACCACATTCGTAAGGGTGTAAGTACATAAAATATTAAGCAAAACACACACATACAATATATTAGCTACTTTATTTCATCATTTTAAAAGTAAACCTAAATAATTTATAAAATAAAATTTGAAATGTTAATAAAATTCTTGTTTTATATTATATGTTCGAGTCCTTTGTTGACGAAATTTCCTAAATTTACTAGCACAATACTATATAACTTCCTATTATAAATATGTACGCATACCGCACTAGCTCGATGCATACGGATTCCGTAATCGAAAGATACTCGAATAAAAAATCGGTTTACATGAAATTTTCGATAATAAATAATTCAAGCGAGAAAAATCACCCCCATCCATATTGAGATAAATTAAACCAAATTGATGGAACGCGGGAAATTGCAACAAGCATAAAAGGTATCAATTTGTATAAATTACATGTTTAACAACTGAACTCGACTGAAAAGTATCTCACATTTTAGCAGATGTGAAAATTACTTTATAAATAGGTGTGTTGACAAAATTTAAAATTGTAGTACATTTCAAGTACAAATTCAAAAATTTCCAACCATAATTTGCCCACGTTAAAATGCTACTTTTATATTATATACCCTCATCACACTTAACAAATTTTCGTTTAGACCCATTTCGAAGTCGACGTTATAAAAATTAAAAAATTATTGTTTTTCGAAACGAAATATATGGTAATGGGATACAGAATTTGATCGCTAATTTTTATTAAACATTTTCAACGGTACTTGATTACCTACAAAAAAAACTTAAAAAAGCTATAAAAAATATTGAGCATTTACCGGTATAATCGAATTTCAATCGGGTTTTATTAATTTTGTATTCAATGAATACAAGAGGACAATAAATTTCGTCGTCTGTTATTGGAAACCAAATTATTTTTCTAAATGATGCTTTATTTCACTTCTAATTATTAATTATAAAGCAGCATCGGTAAATTTAATTTAACATTATTTAAAGTAATAATCACATTGCAAAATAATGTTGATTTTGTGACTTAATATAATCGGAGGTTAGCTGAACATATTTATTCCATCGGATCAACATCGTCGAGGATGTTCCGGAAGATTTCTATGTAATTTATTTTATTCTTTTCCAAAAGATCCATGTATAGTATAACAAGACGTACTAAATATGCAAGTTGTTTTTTGGTAGTAATGTGGGCAGGTAGACGCATTGTTACGAATTTATTAAAACCCTAAACGCAAAATTGTATTCAAACCGTTCAAAGCAACCACAAATTTTAAGGAAAGAAGGAAACCATTAATGAGGAATGTCTTTAACACGACCAGACGGGAGGTTCTTTTTTAGGATTTCTAATTAGACAATTGTATAACAATTTGTGTAAATATTGCAGTGTATCTCTCTTAAAAAGGATAAACTTTGCATAAACATTCTCACAAACAATTCAATTTTTGGTCAAATGTAATTAAAGATCAGCAATTTATTGTGGTTTAATATAAACGTGTAATCATAAATTAATTTTAATTAAACTATGTATAAACAAATAATAATTTCAATTGTATCTGAATGTATGATTTAATATTAAAACAATATAAAATAGGGGAATCACATTATTCAAATATTGGCAATGAACAAGGCGACTCTAATGATGTCGCCTAAAATGAAAACGTAATTCAACAAAATTAACACAAAGGATACGTCATTATATCCTTTGTTAAAGGATACGGTTCACAACGTCCCCTTCTTTTAAACTTTCGGCAAGATTATTAAAGCAGTCTTGTAATATTGATTGATTGAAATTTGTTCGATATCAATAGTACAATTTTGTAAACTCCCAAAAAGTATTTTTATTCTTAATTATCAATCAAATATTCAACTTTTTACGAAAATTAAATTAAAAAAGTTTTATTAAAAGCTTGTTAGTCATCAAGCGGGAACTTTTTTTTTTTGAAACGTGGAATAAACGTACAAATTACAAATTAATTGACAAATTGTGATATTTCCTGGTCGCACCGGAGTACTATAACAAAGAATAAAACTTATTCAATCGAGAGAGAATCAATAAAAAATCCAATTTTCAAAATATGATTGATGAAAACGACACTTTTATCACACGTTGACGTGTGACTCTCGGTATAGCATTAAAATATTCCATGTTTTTTTATTCAAATCTGAAAATCGCTACGTTTGTTTCCTTTGGGAAGAAGAATTCTCTAATTTCTCAGCATTTATGAAATTTATAAAATGCCTATGCGAAATTAATAAATTCCACGTCTTCAAATCATTGTATCAAATGGTCTGCTTATATTAATTAATAATCTCGAGCCGCACTATTAATGGACAAGTATGTGCTTAGGTATTAGTTTTATTATTGAAAATAAATTTCAATTATTGTTAAAGTTGTTCCTAATACCTCGAACCTCCATTTCACGTAAGTTTACATGGAAATGAACATTAAACAACGCTTGCAGACATAATAAGAGCATTCTGAATCTCATCAACCCTATAATTAGCACTCCAATCACCAGACTGCCCTATCCCATTCCTGTCATTACGGTAACCCCTCTATTCCTGCTATTACCCTCACTTTAGGAGAGCTTATCAGGATAATTGCTATTGCCTAGAATGTCTTCATTTATGATACTTAGAGCAAGTATTTTGCTGTAAACTTACCAATTTGAACATTCATCAACGTCAACTCTAATTCGACCAAAGGAATTTTTCAAAAAAAAACATCTAACATTATTTTAAACAATTTCCTAGGTTTCTATAAGTCAAAATTTTTTATTGATCGCAAAATGAAAATAATAAAATATGTGTAAACTACATCGTCGTAAAAGTAAGTATGCAAATTTCGTTTTACGATTATTTGTATGCGCAAACCAATTTTATAGCTTTGTGAACGATTTCAAAGTTTTGAATGCTAAAACTTAAAAATAATAAAAATATACAATCACGAAAAAATCGTAATGTTTTAGTACGGCGTTGTTAATATTAAATCAGCATTTCGAAATTAAAATATTTTTTTATTTGGCTGACATATTTTTGATTATATCCTTTTGGCTGCTCTCAAACAAGCAAACAAACAAATATTAAAGCTCATTTTCATATTCGCCAACTGTTTTATTAAAAAATCTTTGTGATGTAACAATTTTTTCAAAGGTTAAAAAATATATTTATGTCAAGTAAGAGGGTGTAAATTGAATACAAGTTAAATCGGGCACGTCAGAAATGCTTGCATTAAACATGTTTCATCAGCAAAATACTTCCCTTTTTTTTCACGAAAAGTTACAACGGCTGAATTTAGCAAAATAAGGAAACTTTACCTTTCGGGTTATTGTACTGAAAGTAAGTTCAGTTAATTGTGTACTTTTAGATTGCTTACACCTACATCGAGCTCGTTTAAAATAACAATTTGCAGTTGACTTATTAGCAAACAAAGCAAAACATTGTTTGCTTTGAAAGCCTTTTGACCGAATAAGCGTGCTATTTGCCGAGAACATCTTGAGCTTAGCTCCGAATCAAAATAAATAACAATCTAATGAATGCGGATATTCTATACTTCTCTGTAGGACCTGCTCACGTTAATTTAGTGTAATATCAAATGAGAAATGTATGGCCGCATCTATGTCTTCCTTTTATTTCACTTCTGCCATTGTCTATCTCTTCGGCTTCTTTAAAAAGAAAATTATTTTTAAAATTTTTCTTTAAAAATTGTTTTTGTAATAAACGAAAGCAGTGCCACTTTGTCAAATGACGTCATAAACAGAGCAACAGCACAATACCTCGAGATCTAACATAAAATCAAGTCAAGTGACACGTTCCGGAAGACGATGCAATGTCAAGGAGGCGCTCCTGCTCAAAAAGCGGATGTTAGAAGGAACATCACATAACTTAATATAATAAACGTTATTCTCTATACTTTTCGAGACGACACCGGTGCACTGTTATTTAAATAGTTTGGCTTTTATGTGCACTAAGATATAAAATTTTATTTACGACTAATCTTAAACAATAATTCTAAAATGTAATTGAAAAATTTTTGCCTCTCGCACTTTCGAGTTTTAGTGATAATTTTTTTCGAATTAACGAAAGATTATAATTAAAAATTAAAAAAGAATAAAATATAGACGTCGCGCTCGCTGGTTCAAATCTTGTACTCATCTCTTGTGTCAACTTCATCGTAATGACTTTCTCGTAATTTAATTTTTGTATTGTTTTTATTACTTTATTGTTAATCTCTGCATTCGAAGGTTTTTTAAGAAAGCAGTAAAATTCACACGCGAATCGCCATCCTATTTTTTGTTTTTCAAACAAAACTGATAATTCTAACAAATAATCTAAACAATTGAATAATTTTAGAGATAAAGCTTAGATAAGCTTGATTTTTAACTTTTTTGCTTTTATTTTCCGATTTTTTTTTTAATTTTGCATATACACTACCGTCGGAAAGTTTGGAAGAAGAATTAATAATTTTTTATAATTTTTTTAATTAAATATTTTTGATTGCCATTATAAATACATAGTGTTTAATTATTTTTGGTAGTATTTTAACTTAAAAATAATGTTTTATTTGAACAAATTTTACAAAATCGAATTTTATTACTTTATCTACTTCCGGTAAATAAATGCGTACTTATCTCCATCAAACGGCGTGGATATGACGGCGGTTACTTGCTGCATTGATTAATATTTGTAAAATTCCCAAGGGGGGTAATATTATCTGACGTTTGTAATATACATATTGAGATGTCCCGAGGTATTTAAATCTTCTTTCTATATTTTTTTATGCAAATTACTGGGCATCCATTTTTTTGTGTGTAGCAATGAGCTCTTCAAAGTTTTTAAAAATTTTCAAATTATAAATTAATGCTCAAACTTTGTTAGTTTGCGTGTTGTATTGTTGGAGTGCATCTGGGATCCCAGCTGGCTTCAAATTTGTTGCTATGCACCTTTGCACGTTGGCTAAACTTTTCACAAATTCTTCAATTAATTCCTTTGCACTTCACTTTGCTAATTAAATTAATTAAAATAAACAAAACTCAAATCAACTTAATTTATTTATTAAAAATAATTATAATTTTAATTTGTTGCGGAATGGTGTTTTAACCGCCTGGCACCAAGGCCAGAGCCTCACTCTCCTTGCATCGACCCACTCGCCGTACTCCCACCTTTCCTTCTATATACAGCAAATTTTACAAACTTTATACAATGTGTTTACAATTAAATAAACAAAATCCAAACTTTAAAATTATTTTACAAAATAAATGAAATTAATGTTTTTATGCATTTCGAAACACGACAATATATTGACATATATGTAATACCGGCACTAACTACAATAACTACACGACAAGCACATAAACATGAATAAAATAAAATTTATGTTAAAATTTAAATCTCTTTTTTGATTTCGTCGGCAATAGTTGTTCTACAAGCTTTGCCGCGGCTTCATCAACATCAAAAGTATCACCCATGTTAATGAAATTACACAATTTTTTTTGACAAATTACTTATTTGTTTTATTTTTCAATCACTAGATTTCTTATAACTTTTATTACTTTATTTGTTTTAATCGAATTTTTATCCATATTTCTTGATGTTAGTGCACGCTAATTAGTGCATCTGGTAGCGGAAACTCTACTCTTGATAAGGGGGTGAGCAGAATGGGGGGGGGGGAGACATTTTTGCGTTATTTTTCCGATATCTTGTCTTATTTTCAAGATAATCAGCTTTTTATGTTTTTCATGTGCAAATTATTTTAATTATTATTGATTATTAAATGCTATTTAAGCAAGGAAGTAGATAAAATAGTATATCAAACTTGTGAGATAACAATGCATTACCGGCGGAGAATTCAAAAGCTCTCGGGCCTACGGCCCTCTAGCTTTTAAATCCTTCTCATATCTCCCGCGTAGATAATATACTATTACGGTATTACTTGCCTGCATTTTAAGTTTTGGTAAAACACAAATAATTTTAGCCAGATGTCAGATGTGGTGTTATTGTATTTTTTTTTTTTTTTATTACTGCTAAGTACCGACAAGTCCTGAAAAGTGATTCATTTGTTTAGTTTAGTTTAGAACTCAGTGTTTTTGGTAGTAAATTTACTTGCACTTAATTTTTATAAATATTGTTGAATTTTTGAAAAATGATGAAAAATAAATCAAATATCAATTGAAAAATGTGCTGCTATATGTGCATTACATGATAAAGATTTAACAGAACGCAAAATTTCAAGTAGATTAAATGTATCATGCAAAGGGGTGCATTACAACATAGCGCGTAGAAGAGAAACCGGACAGCGAAGTGATAGGAAACGCAGTTGACGACCTTATGCGACAACCAGTGCCGAAAAAAATTGTATTGCTACAACATCTAAACGTAATCGACGACTTACTGCATCTGAAATAACCCACAGGGTGAATAAAATTCGGGATAAACTAATTTCTGTTACAATCGTTAAAACGCGGTTATTTACCTACATATATTCTTAATATTAGTATTAAAATAATTAAAACTTTAAAAATTATAAGTGTTTTATTGAAAAAAAAGGTCTGCTTTCAAACTTTTCGACGGTAGTGTATACTAACGTGTAATAGTCTTCATGGTAAAACAAAACGTATAGAGAATTGTTTTCGTAGCTGATTCAAAAAAACTTTGACATTTCAAGCAAGTAATTTTTAAAATGTCTCTTTTTGAATATTTACTTGTTGATGAGCTCTAAATCGTAAAGAAAAATTAAAAATTGCGAAAAGAGTTACACGTCGTCGATGCTAAGTGTTTTAAATAGTTTGTCTAATTTTATTGTAAAGTTTTGAGTAAAGTCAAAAACAATGTTGCGATATTCAATATAATATATTGGATGTCTTCCATCAAGATCTTCTATGTCGTCACAAACTGATTTTACAGTCATTTTTCCTACGTACTCCTAATCTTAAGTAGGATTGTTTCTATTCTTCTAACATCCATCATGCAAGATTTAGTCCGTCATTCAAAGCTTACTTGCTACTCCATCAATAGGTTTCAATGTATTTCTGCTTATTTTAGCACACACAACATTATCACGATATGTAGATTCCGCCATATATACCACAATTCTCAATTTTTAATTAATTGCTATCTAAAAAGACCACCCTCTGTTTTTTAGACAATATAATTATTATTAGTGAAATAATCTCTAGGCAAATAATTAGAATACTTTAATATCTAAATACGTATATGTGCAATAAGTAAAATGCAAAACAAAAAATTTGCAATTTCTGAAAAGCCAAAAACAAATAAATTGAATTTGAAGAGATTTACGTCAACTAGGTAAAGCGGTAAAGATACGTTAGTATCTGTCAACTTAGATAACCGCTATGATCGTGGTTTTTGCAAATATGGCTGTTAAACCTAGAAAATGTTTACTTTACGACTTGTAGCAGAACAAAAACACAAATGATTGATAACATTAAGCAGCTTCACTTAAATTTACAACTTTTAGATCCGCTTAGAGTTTAAAATATCCATTGTTTATTTGCCTTGATGTTTTTAAACAGCGAAACAGAGAGGTCCAAACAAAAATTATCCTTCATTTTCGCATTAATACAAGAAATTTAGAATTTCAGTTTACGAATTGTTTTAAATTCTTTTAAATTGCATTTCCAACTTGGATTTCATAAATTTCAATTTGAAGTTTCATTCTATAAAACTTTGCTTAGATGCATTAAATTTATTCGAATGTTACACATTTATTCTACATGAATAAGTTCAATTTAAATTTAATTTACATTTAGATATATCATGTAAAGCGTTTCGTTCAATTTTATTTTAGTAAGTGCCTTGTGTATTATGTTTCCTTATTTAATTTGAGCGCTAATCCGACCCTCTCACTCGCCGTGGCTCAATATATTTTAATTCCATCTAATAGTACAAACTAAATCTAACGCAAAGTCAAAGCTTTAAAAAGAGCAGACAACACTAACTTATTATTAGCTAACTACATAATAAATTAAACGTTTACATAATTTTTATACAGTTTTCATTAAAACTTGAATCATCAAAAAAGTTTTTAATTTTCTTTAGATTTTAATTCGATGCCTCGAAAAACGGAATTAATTTGTATAAAGTCTACAGCTGCATGTTTAATCAACAAGATGGATCATTAACGAATTAGTTATTAAGCTTTGCTGAAAACAGCTGCTAATTTTCAGCTTACCTACTTTATTTAAACTTCGATGCACTATTTTTTTCGATTAAATAATGTCTTCGTCGAGAGCATTTTCGGGTTACCTTTAATAATTAGGCGTTATTAAAATCGTTGTAGTTCTACACCAAGGTCCGGATGAAAAATTTAAATTTTTAATTTAAATTTAAAATTTCAATGGCAAAATGTTTTTCTTTAGTTATAAAAGCTGCAAAGTTAGAAATGGCTTTTCTCGTATTCTTGTACATTTCAAATTGAAAAAATAAAAATTAAAGTCGTAAGTTAAATTTTTGTTTTATTACACATAACATATTTTTGGCATTATACAGTGATTTATATTTAAGAACAATGACTTAAAAGTTTTTACTTTAGTTTGCTTGTGAAAGAGTAGATTTAGTTTCAATAACGTAAAAAAGTTTAAATCACCTCGTTTCATGGCAAAACTTTTATTATAGCTTCAAGTTTTCCTTAAGTCACTTTGCTAACTCGCAAGATGCAGGCAGATTATATTTTGTATTCTCTTTAGTTGGAGATTATAACACTTATCATGCAAAATATCTCCTTCGAATTTTTTATTTACCCACCTACCCCATTAATAATATCGATAGGTAATTAATTCCCTAAATACTTGTTCTTATAATCTAAATCTTAAAATAAAGTGAGTCAAAGATTTGCAAGAGTTACGCCTCTCCCTTGTCTTAAGTTTCTACAGGACATTATCCGGAATTTCCTTCAAGTCTGAAGCTTATTGCGGTTATTTATTCCCTTAAAGTGATTTGTTTATTTTGTAGTAAGTAGTTAAATTTATGTGACAAGTTTAATTACCAGTAAATTGATTTTAAGCTAGTCTTACTGTCTAGAATAAATTTGTATTGGGCCAAGCATTTATTTGGAAATAAATTTGCTCCAACCCTCCCACAGCATCGTGATAGTTTTACTCGGGCACCAAAGATTTTGTGTAATACTATAAATTTCAACTACCGTTCCGAAAACCATCCTTTCCGTGCTCAAATCAATATTAAAATTAAACAAACAATAAATTTAAATCTTTTTGAAAGAAACTAAATATAAAAATATAATAAAATGATAAGATTTTTCATTAATGGTAACATCAACCAGAGAAGGTAGATTTATGTACCTACTATAAAATTTCTAATTTTGGTGTTCATATTTTTCTCTAAACGTATACATTCTCTAAACGTATACTATACGTATACAAAATATAGCATTTTTATCTCCCCCCCCCCCCATTTTTTTAAGTTTGGTAGTTTTCTGAAACGACTGAACTTTTTTCTTAAATTCTACACATCCCTAAGGCCCGCAGTTAGTTAATCTCGATTCAGACAAAGTACGTTTATGCCTTTTCTCTAGTCATTAAGTCATTCTAACTTGGATTGGAAATTCAAAGTGTCTATTCAAGTAATCCCCGACAATGAGCGAGAATGCTGGAAAAAGCAGAACACCATACGAGTCTTTAAATTCCAGAATGCTAGAACACAGAGTTAGGATTGCTATACGAATAATAATACGATCTGAAACAAAGTAATCATTGCAATAAGCAATTGGAAGGAGAAAAAATTACTTAAAATAATTAAATTAATTTTATGATTTTCGAAACACCTTGTCTGGCAATTGTCGTGCAATTACAACAAATTAAACATTTTTGTAGTAGCATTCGAGCGACGTTATTTTCTTAAATACGCAATTTAAAAAATTGAGATATAAAGCTTAAAGTTTTCCGTTATAAAAATTAATGAATCTTGCTTTATTAAGTGGGGTGGTAAGAATAGCTAAGATTAAAGTGCTTTATGTTTTAATTAAAAGTGGACGTAATTTTGAGCTTGGAGTTAACAAATATTTTACCAAATACTACTTTTCACTTCGGAAACAAGTAAAATATGTCGAAAGTAATAATAGAACATGCAAAATGGAAGCTTTAACGAGCTTGCTATTTACATAGTAAACATATAGGAATAAGCATGGAGTTAATTGCAAGAATTCAAACGACTTGAGAAAAACAAAGAACAAATTCGGAGTCGTTATTTCATTAACGGTGCGCCCTCGTTTTTGCGTGTTGACTTTATGACTGCATTTTTGAATTTCGACGCTATTCCTAACATAAATTTTAAAATTCCCTAATAAACGAGGGTTATCAAGGTCAAATTATTCATTTATGCAAAGCCGACGCATTTATTTGTCAAGTGATTGCGGATGTAGTGGGACGTTTATTTGTATTCTGCGGCGTTCTGTCAGCTACGGCCCGTTACAGATGGTGCCTATCCTCTGACATCAAATAAGAAGCATCATATTTCACCGAAGACTTAAGAATTTCCATTTTAATCTCCGTAAAGCTTCAACGAAACTAAAATGTTTTAAACGTCGCACTCGGCTTCTTATGGTGGTATTTAATTAGCCCGACTTTGATATTCTCCTTGCGTTGTTCTTACGCCACACAAAACTATTAAATGCCAACAAAAGTTTCCTTCCAAATTTTAAATAAGCATTTTCCACAATTAGACGAAGCTTGCGAGTGCTTTCGAGTCGGCCAACCGAAATGCATTAATTCTTAATCAACAATTTAGCACGAAAAAAACCTCTGCATAGTTACTTGCATTATTTTTACCTCGGTCGTCTTTCATCATCATCATCGTCGTCGTCGTCGTCATATAATAATCTTTGGTTGTGTAGTAGGTAATAGAAAAGTTCTGCTTTCAGCGTAGCAGGAAATTACAACATAGGTACGCTCGTCGTTTTAACTAACTTTCGTTTCAACTAAACCTCCGCCGCGCTTGTTAAATGTACCATATAACTTTAGACGAAACGGCTTTCTTTTATTTCTAATTGACATAAAAAAATAATTTTAACGTAACAAATTATTTACAATCTTCTTTTCATTGCAGATAAAGAAAAAGAGTGAAGAGGCAATGGAATCGGAAGACGACGATCCAGAAAAGTTATCGTGCAAGCAATGTTAGCATTCGTGAAAGCGTTATGAAGCCATCTATACAAGTCTTAAATTTGAAAAATATTTTCATAATATTAAGCATCTGTACGCAACTTTTACTCACGGACTGCCCAAGTTTGTGCGAGTGCAAATGGAAAAGCGGTAAAGAGTCCGTTATTTGTTTAAACGCAAGTTTGTCGTCCGTTCCTCTTCATCTCGACGCCGGTACACAACTTTTGGATTTAACATCAAACAATTTAATTACCGTCAAGCAAGACGAGTTTAGCAAAGCAGGTCTGCTGAATCTTCAAAAGATATACATATCTAAATGTCGCTTAAAAAGTTTGGATCGTTACGCATTTAGAAATTTAATTAATTTAGTTCAATTGGATTTGAGTTACAACGCACTCGGCACAATACCGTCGCACGCATTTGATTCCATTCCCGAATTGCGCGAATTAGAATTGAGCGGAAATCCAATACAAAAAGTCATGAATGATGCATTTATTCATGTGCCAAAATTATTCAAACTCGAACTATCGAATTGTAAAATAGATTCGATCGAAATTAAGGCGTTTCGAGGTTTGGAGAAGTCTTTAGAATGGCTTAAACTTGATAAAAATAAATTGGTGCAAGTGAAATCTTCGGCGTTCACTATTTTACAAAGCCTACGCGAATTAGAATTATCGGGCAATCTGTGGAATTGTTCGTGCAAATTAAGACCCTTAAGAGAGTGGATGCTAATGAAAAATGTTCCGTTGGGAAATCCTCCGATATGTCAATTTCCGAATAGATTAATGTATAAGTCGTGGGATAAATTAGAATTGGACGAGTTTGCTTGTGTTCCGGAAATATTGGCTCTCGATCCGAAGGCACACGGCATCGAGGGTAACAACGTTACCATGACCTGTCACATAACCGGAATACCCGAGCCGAACGTCAGGTGGATGTTGAAAAATAAAGTTATCGGGAATTTATCCGGGACGACCTATTCCAGTGGCAAAAAATTATACGTAGTTCAATTACAAAATAATTCGAGTGGCTTAACTATTTCGACTGCCGACGTTCAAGATGCCGGAGTCTACACGTGCGCTGCCGAAAATAAAGCCGGAAGGTCGGAAGCGAGTGTCATCTTGGCCGTATCGCGAAGGGCGCCGGAAAATTCCTTTAGTAAAAAAGTTTTGTTGGCCAGTGTATTAGCGGGACTACTTTTTGTAATAATTTCGTGTTCCGTAACTCTATGTTTATGTACTATTCGTAAAAGGTATGTGATGCAGTGGCAGAATCGCAATAGGCGTCGAGAAGATAATTACGAAAAAATCGAAATGAATCATAAAATAGTTAAAAGTTTAAGTGATAAACGAGAGATAGTGCAAAACGAATTGGGACACTTGCGAAAGAACGGCGAATATTGTTTGGTTCCGGGAACTGAAATGGAACAAGACGTCGATAAAGAAGATACGGGCTTCGAAAGTGTTTCGTTGTCACAACCCCAAAAAGACGTCAAGTCTTGGAATTCGGAAGTAACGAGCGAGAAATGGAGTTCTTCCGAACTACCTCTGTTGGACACCGAAGATTTGCATATTCCTAGGAGAACTGTCCAAGAAACTAGGTACGTAAACGTTATTTTAGTTAAGCGATTTTTTCAGTGTGCTTTTTCTTCTAGAGACGATCGCAGGAAGAATTTGCCTTCGATATCTGGTACATATAATTCGGACTATCTCTTTAGTTCGCCAGCTAACCTAAACCACCAAACGCTGCAGAACAATCTTTTAAAACAGCATGTATCAGATAACGTGTCGGGATTTTCTTATGGATCGTCCACGAGTGCCGAATTATCGAGTTTTATGGAAGACGAAACGGACAAAAAGTATCCGGATTTGATCGAGGCGTCGTCTTCGGTACACAAGGGATCTTTGAAAGCAATAAGCGAGGGAAACAGTGTCTCCGATATTTCCGAATTTTATTGTACTCTTCCAAGAAAACATGCCATGAAGCAAAATAAGGAACAATTAAAGTATTGCAGTACCGACAGTCAATTTCCTTTACTACACGACAGCAGATACAGCAGCAGCGGCGAGGATAGCAATGCCGACTTACACTTTCCCACGAAGCGGAAACTTTCGGAAGGTCACAAACACGCCTACTCCAATGTGTCAAATAGAATGAGTAAAAAGTCCAATAGCTACTTAAATCTAACCATGTCTAAACCGAACAGCATCTCCTCGTCCCCACAACACGAGAATCAGATGAAAAATAACGCAACTCCGCTTTTGGACATTGCCAGTTTAGATAATCGTCACACATACAAAAGACACATCATTTCGCCGTCGGCTTCTCCGTTGCCGACCACCATTGCAAACTCGTACGACTATCACGCCGCCCAACTGGAACGTTTCTTGGAAGAGTATCGTACCTTGCAAAAGGAGCTCACAAAAATGAAGGAAACCTGCGAAAACTACAACAGAGAAAAAACTCCGATTCAATACGTCGATCCACTTCTGGGAAACAGCTGCTCGCCGATGAGTCCGGATAGCACAATTTCGAAAGTTAGTTCGACACATAGTTCCCTAATGCCAAATTCACCCAATTCTAATCAAACTCTGGACAGTTCTTTGAGCAACTTCGGAAGCGAATTATCTAAATATCTATTGTCGTCAAGAAATAATTCGCCTAAAAATTTAAACACTGATGGAGTGTTCAACGGTTAAGTGTATTTTTATTATACACATTTTGTATATAAAGTATTTGTTACCAACAATTAATTTGTTGAATGTTAATAGAATTAGAAAGCATTTGTGATATTATCCTTCTAATATTTTCGGTATAATGTAAATTTTTACTTCATACTTATTAAATAATCGACACTAGTTTTATTTACAATTTCGTTATTATATAACAGTAATTTAATTATTCATTTATTTAATATTGAAATAAAGTAATTCTAAAAATACTGCATTTTTTGTGTTTTAAATATTTTGCATTCAACAGCATTCGCCTCTTCATAATATTTAAAAAGAGTTAAGTCGATAATATACAACGAATTCCATTATTAATGCCATCCACTTTTGTTTTAATTAATTTTTTTTTCAAAATTTTAAAATAAAATTGAAAAAATGTAAAAAAAAAAGAAAAAATTTTTTTATTTGAAGTTTTGAGTGCATTTAGCACTTATACTGCTATGAAAAGTTTCGTAGATATTTTTCAAATTTTAATTTGCCTCGGGTTAGCCCTGAATTGCCGACACTATGGAAGTTTTTAGGGCGAAGGGTTCTAGCGTCTTCAAAAATAAAAGAAAATAAAAAAATTTCTTTTCCAAAAACAATAAATAGTTTTCCAAAAATTATTAATAATCCAAATTCGATGTAAAATTTTAACTTTCTTCAAGGGAACAAAGTTTCGATTTCTACCTTATCCAAAACGTCGGCTTATCTCTTTCACACAGGGCCGGCGCTAGGATATTTGACGCCCTAGGCAAAACTCTATCGGTGTCCTCTCCCCATTTATAAAGTAGTACTAAGCGGGGGGGGGGGGGTGAGAATTCGCTCTATTAAACAAAAAGTAATACTTATACATTTACATATTTTTATATAAAAAAAACCTTTCGAACAAAAATAAAACTAAAAAAAAAATAATCAAATTTAACTTTTCTGGCTTTTTTGTGGCAAAAGTTATTACAAGTTCTTTCAAATTTAGAGTTGGGTCCAGAAATTTTTTTGTTTTAAACTGCTTAGAAAATTGTCCTCTTTCCTATAGTGTAGTTGAAATTTTGAAATTCGTGATGGGATTACTCTGACAGTTCCCTAATTTACTATTTATTTATTTTGATTTTAGTATTAATTATATTTCAGAAAAATGGTGGAATTTGTGGGTTTTTTGGGTCAAATCAAGCAAATGATCTTTCTTCTTCCTTTTCAGACTCTGAAGAAGACCTGAATTAAGGTTGAAACTAGTTAGTTTAAGAGTAAAGGAAGAATAAAGATCATTTGTTTGATTTGACCCAAAAACCAACGAATTCCACCATTTTTCTGAAATTAACAGTTGGGGGTCACGATTTTATTATTGAATTATTAATTATAGATAACAAATGTGCACCAAGCGTACATTATAATTTGTTGTTCCAAAATATATCTAAAAAAAATAGCATTTAATCTTGGAAATAAATTAATTGTTTAAAAAACACCATAGGTTCTCTAAAACTGTTAGCTACTGAAGGTTCATAGTAACCAATTAAGGTATAAGTCGATGGATAACTTACACTACAAACTTGTGAACACTAAACTTCCAGAAATCCACTAAAGTACCGAAAATTCTTTAAATTTTACTACTACTTTATTGTAGAATTTTGTAATTTTATATAAAATTTTTACTTTCAAGCTATCTTAAATAATAAAAATGATTTTCAATTATTGTTTTTCTAGTAGCTTCCGATCTCTGTACTTTCGGATAATATTATACATAAATAATACTACCATAATAAAAGTTACAAAAAAATAACACAAAGTTTCATCTAACTAAAATCAATTTTACCTCTAGCAATATGAATATCTACTGTGTATTATAATCTAGCTTTCAACTGCTTATTCCACGAGAATTTTACAAACAAATTTGATAAAAATTCTTCTCCCGACCGAACAGGTAAGTTTGAAGAATATTAAAAAAAATGCATTTAAATTAAAATATGTTGTTTTGTGATGAACTTCTAGTAAGGACATTTTTTTAAGACAACGACTCGATGCTCGCAAGCAAAAGGCGAGACAGGAGCAGTCAGTTGATATTTATCCATGATACGAAATGGAACATTAATGTAGAGTAGAAAATAAATTTTAATACAAAGATTTTCAATTTTAATTTTCTGTACACCAAACCCAGAAAAACAACAAGGCAAGCTCGGCCACCTCACACCTGACAGTTTGGCAAAAATATATAATAATGTCTTGCAATATTTAAAATTGCCAACAGAACTACTTTGCACAGTCTAAACAAATATTCAAACGTTAAAGGATTCTAAGAACATTTCAATTCAAGGATCATCATACAATAATGTTGATTAAAATAATATATTCTGCAAGCTTATCTGTAAATTAAATTCGACTATAACATTGCAGGTATGTCCTTTTTATAAAAATGGTGATTTTACTCCGTTTACTCGACTGGTAAGCGATACATAAAATTGTACTATAATTTGTTTTTCAAAAATACACAACAGAAAGTAAGAATGCCGAAAAGGTAAGTATTTTCGTCTATAAAGAAATAGGTATATAAATTTAAATCAGTTTAAGTGATTTGGTTGTATGTTAGCATTTGTATTAGATAAAATTTATTAGCGATTTCTTACTATATATCAATTTTGTATTCCGGACGTTATCTTCATGGTATATCTAGACTAAAAGTCAAATGAAAAAACAGCAGATAAAGTAAAAGTGGAAAAACCTTAGATATACAAGGCACGTGCACATCGACAAATTTTGTAAATGTTTCAAATAGACGATATTAGATTTACTGGTTTGACTTTATAAGAAATGCCTTCAACTTCCTAATAGTTCTGATAAATTTGATATTTTATAACGTCATTTTTTATTGAAAAAGTAATTGCACTTTTTTTAAAATTTGCCCAATACCTATAATCCAAGCTGTGAAAGCTGCATCACGTTTTGCCTTACTAATAAATTGTTTATGACACTTTTCTTGGCGCTCGTCGTCAACTTTGCACTTCATTATCGGACTATGTATAAAAATTTAAAAATCAATATCAATCGTTTTTATGGCAATACATATTTTTAAAATTATTCAGAATTTCTTTTACGAGGAGGTTTTTGTGAAAAACTTCTGCTAAATAATTTTCTGCAAAAAAATATTTAAAATGCTGAAGCGTATAAACTTTGTGGAAAATGATAATTAAGTAAAATTTTTAATAAATTAATTAAAAATATTCCGATTAGTATTTAAAAGGTAAAGTGTAGGTAAGTTCATTATTGTAATCTAAATACGAAGTGTAACTTGAAGGTAATTAAGCAATTAAGGAAAATATGCTTTTAATAACTCTTGCAAGTCATTAAAATTTTACAATTTAATTAAACTCCGAAACCTCTATAGTAATTGCCATTTAAATTGAGAAAGTTGATTTAGTCCTAAATGAGATTTATCTAAGAAAAATCTCGTGATACAAATTGGAAACAACATTTCTATGATATGCTAAATAAAGCGATTTTGGGTAATTTTAAAGTTGCAAAAAGTTATTAGGGGCTGCGACAAAACAACCAAAGATAAGTAAAATCGTTCGCTTTGAAAGGCATAAGTGAACGGCGAGAATAACGAGCAAATAAATTGTAATTATAAAGAGAATTAATTAGGTAATAATTAAACTTTTTGTTTAATTCGATGCCGAAAAAAGCTATTACCGAAGTAATTCTTTCGGTAAAATTGAAAAAACCACAAAACTATACGAAAGTTCTAATAGACAAATTTATCCCGAGTGCCTCCCTTAGCGCTTATTGTGCATTCACGTTCTCCCATTACTCGGCCAATTATGGTCAAAATTTTGGATCGTTTAGCTTAACCGACTAACGTATTAAAAATGATTGCTCTTAATTATACGCGATGATTTTTCTACTCGTTCTCGAATAAATTAAGAGATAATTGCGCACGATTAGATGGAAAAATAATGGAAAGCTAAATTATTTCTCCGTGTATTGCAGATTATTACCTTTCGAGTAAATCAACGTCTCCCGATCAAATAAACCACTACAAAATGATATCATAAAGTTGAAGACCACATCTTCGCAGACGTAAAGACTATATTATGTATATTAGGTCATAAAACCAAGACGGTAGATGGTGAGCAAGGTTCAAGTGAAATTTTATGTTTAAAATGCGCCTTTGTTATCTACTTTTCTGTAATTTTTACCAGTTCGTATTTCTTATCATGTCTTTTACAGGTTTGTCGTTTATAATAACAGCTCCTGGAGAACGATAAAATTTTTTGGTGGCCTAGCATTTTATACAAAAACTTTATCAAACAACTTCGATATATCACAAAACATTAAATTGTTTGCATTCTCTTTACAATATTACTTGCCAAAAAGTGCTTACCTAAACCGTTTTCCATTTCGACAATAATAAAAGGCCGATTTTTCTTGCAAATATGAAACAGGGGATTGTAAGTTAAAGACGATTAATAAATCAAATTAATTACTAGGAAATTACATAAATTGTAAAATTTCTTGAACACTTTTTAATTGCCCAAACTCGCAAAAGCACACTTTTAAAAGAGTTGTTAATGAGATAATTGACGTCAAAAGTGTTAAATTTAAGATTTCTGTTACAGATTCATCTCGGCATAAAATTAAATTTTTTAAATTGCACGATTTTTATAAATTTAAAACTTTTGAGGCTGCACTTATTTAAACAGTTCGGATAAATATTATTCAAAATCTGATTAAACGGTTGATTTGTTATTGAAAAAATTTCAAAGGAGGTTACTGTCGTATTTCCTGCTTTCTATTTGTTTCCACGTTTTCCCTAACATCGTGTAAAGCCAGTCTTTTTTATTAAATGCCTAACACTCAAATTATGTCGTAACTTATATTCTAACAAAATTAATTTTAGACGAAAATAAATTTACAATTTATTTAAAACAATGAAAATATTTAAATACTTTTGTTTATTGATTAATTAAGTTGTTTCTACTTTAGGCAATTAAAATTCTTTCAACAAATTTTGTTTACTTTCTATAATTAAAAGAAAACAAAATTCAAGATCTAATCGCATCACCGAATTATTTGTTAGCTTTGTAATTTTAAAATAAGCATACTGTCGACCTTTTCGACATCAAACACCAACTTTTTGGTATTTCATACAAAAAGTTATAAATCGCGAAACGCCTAAAAGAAAATTGAAATTTTTCTGCGACTTAACAGGGGATCTATAAGTAATACTTTGGCTTCAGAACTTAAATCGAATCCGTAATATATAAGCTTCAGAAACCGTGATTGAAAACATCATAATTTACAATTTTATTAAATAAAATTTTAAGTGTCAAATTTAAAAGTTTTCTAAGAATTTTTGATTTTATGCTTCTGTTTTTGACGTGACCTTCCGGTGAGCTTTTAAAAGAAAATAATTGAAAACGAAATAAAAAAATTTTGTTGACGAAATTACAGACGCAAACTAAAATGTTTCGTTGCGAATACAAATAAAATAATAATTGCATTATACTCCAGTGCTTGTCTTGCCAAAACAATATCATGGTGTTAATGGGCGCTAGATAAAGTTAATAAAACAAAATTAATTTCAACAAATCATAAAAGGCGTAAGTAATAAGTAGGTAGGTACCGAAGTTTTAACAGAAGGAATTAAATGCAAACTTGCATCAACAGCAAGAAGAGAAAATATAAATAAGGTTTTTGAAATATTATGTGAAGCGCAACTGTAGCGACCGGTATTAATGTCACAGTAATACCAACTACTAATACCAACCAAACAATATAATAATATCGATACCAACTCACAAATACTCTGAGTATATAAAGAGCAACACACAACAGATCCAGCCAGTTAGAAGCAAGCAGCAGCAGAAGAATTCGACCAACAAGCGACAACCAGCGAGCGAGCAATCGAACGACGATCCAGCAACGACCGAACGACGAAGGCAACGATAACCATTCAGCCATTATAATTGCAATTATTTAGTAGCAATCGCTAACCACAACACTACATATGGTGCTAAAGAAAAATTCCGAATGGCGCCCCTGCGGAGATTACTGGAGGTTAACTGCTGTTACCATCCCAGATAGGTATCCCATACTGCACATTCAAGATTTTGGACACAGCATACGAGGAAAAACAATATTTTAGTCGATCGATTTGGTAAAAGCGTATTATCAGATCCCGAATCAATCCGGCCGACCGTCCAAAAACAGCAATTACGACGCCATTTGGGTTGTACGAATTTACAAGAACCCCCTTCGGTCGTTGCTGGATCGTCGTTCGATTGCTCGCTCGCTGGTTGTCGCTTGTTGGTCGAATTCTTCTGCTGCTGCTGCTTGCTTCTAACTGACTGGATCTGTTGTGTGTTGCTCTTTATATACTCAGAGTATTTGTGAGTTGGTATCGATATTATTATATTGTTTGGTTGGTATTAATGTGACATTAATACCGGTCGCTACACAACAACTTGCATGCAATAAACTAGGTGTTTAAAAACAAAATTAAGACCCCAATAAATCTGCTTTGCCGTGACAAAACTTTCTGAGATTTTCTTTCATACAAGATTTTGATAAAAATTTGAATAAAGTAGAAACGTTGGCGATTGTGTAATTTGTTATAGCTTATAACTTACGTTGGTCGGGAATCGAACCCACGACTGCGACATTTTTAACTATACTAGCCTGCTACCGTGCTCTGTTTATTTTGATGTAACATTATTAAATTATAATAATGAAAATAATTGTGTTTAATTTTACATTTAAATTGATTGGAATCGAAATAAAATAATTAAATGAAACGTACGTTAATTTAAATAATTGACTATAAATATATCAGTGCAGTTGAGTTTTGTAGTAATAACTATTAATTTTGATGCAGTCGGTGATCAAAATATATTGGCTTAGAAACTTGCATTGATGATGTATTATTATTTGCCTAATATATAATAACAGTTCAAGCTTTGTTACGGTTGTTAATCCATTTCAGGATTCTACATGAAACTACACTCTATTAAATTGCATATTCCTGCCTGGTCGTAAAAAAGTTTTATATTTTTAAATTATACTTGTTCGTGGTTAAATCAAGAGTTTAATAACATATTTGAGGCGTTGCTTGATTCAAATACAATATTCTATCAAAATGATATAGTATTTCAGCTTTATATGTATGTGCATTTTCCATTCAAATCCGCAACCTATTTTTTATTTAGTCAACGAGAAGAGTATAGAACTAAATTATATAGCAAAATGACAGAGCGAATTCGGGTCGTATTCGCTATGAATTTTGATTTTACGCTGCATTTGTGTTGTGATAAACTACATACGGTTTAGTTTTACATAAATTATATTTGCCACCGAACCACATTTCTTTCTTTAATTAATAAGAAAATTTTTATATTTACGTAATAACGGAGTGCGCGTAAAAATGAGCACACTGAAACTAAAGTTGACAGAAAGTATTTTATTCTTAATAAGAAATTTATATACAGAGCTTGGGGGTGAAACGTTTCTTTCTAGTAGTGGAACTTTTAAATTGAGAATATTCTTCACAATTTTTTGTCATTTCTATAATACATTACGAGTTTTCGCAGTTTTATTAAAAATCTGCAATATCCATTAAAAATGCTGCGATTGCTTTTATCTTTATATTTTTGCATTATTGTATAATTTTTGTGTCAATTTTGGTTTCGGCTTCTTTTTTTTATTAAACAAGCGGAAAGCCCAATTTAATTGTTTTCTCTACACTCGAAAGCAACGCTTTAGCTGAAAATTCAATACTAATGCGAAAAATGCCTAGAGCTCAGAAAATTAGAAAGACCAATAACATTTGTTTCTCAGATTTAACCGCGTTGCCGGCTTTTATTTAAAATTAAATTATTTAATACCGCACCGACACGCAGCCATACTTTAAAATAAATAATAATAATAGACGGTCATAATATGAGCATTATACGGCCTAAAAGCTTCTTTTCTACTTAGATACTATCGATACTATATTTCATACATTTTGAAATATAGAATTCTATTTGATTTGAAAGCAATGAACAGTATTCAATCCCTCGGTTTTGTCAGTAGATTTCAAAAGATTTCCAGATTAAATTATTCATCTTTATCGAAAGTCTCAAGTTCATTTTCAGGTTTATGCAAAAAATTACTGATCACTTCTCACATTTTTGTATTGAATTTAAGTTGCTTCGTTATAATATAAAAACATCGTTAAAATTTATTATAAAGCGTCAAATGGAATTTATAACAAGCTATTATTTTATTTAAATTTTTTTAAGAAACACCTCGTATAGCTTAAGTACAAGTTGATGCTCGTGTTTACTTTATGTTCTTGGAAATATTTAAGCATCGTTTAATTAAATTAATTTAATTTGGATCTCAAGTAATCGCCAGATTTCAATTAGTGATTCAGAACAACCGACTAAATTAATTTCCAAGACGCACGTCGCAGAAATCTATATAGCTATACGGTTAATTATTAATACATAGATATCTACATATTATTATTATTATTATTATTGTATCAAAAACTAAATTCATTAAAAAAAAAACTTTTAAATCCTATTGCTAGAAGTAACAAATGTACCGACGTAGTAATCAATACCTAAGACATCAACTATTTGTTACTACCGTTTGGTAAAATACTGAAGCAAATTTCAAATTCAAATCTCTAGGGCATTTTTTGATACCGTATATTTCGAAATAGTAAACAGCAACATATTTTTTAAGCTTGTATAATCTTGATTTATTAAACTAAATACTTTGAAATTTAAGTTTCCGTACAAAATCAGTGGCAAAAAAATATATAAAAATATAATTAAATCAATTTCACGAAAACGTACGCAGAATAACTCTCGAAATGCTTTGTTAAGAAATTTATTTTTCTTTGTAATAACAATATACGTCCTTGCAAATTAGGAAAGCTTCTGGATAAAACAAACAGCACATTTTTTGCATAATAATTACTTATTCAAAATTTCGATTTCGTTCAAACAACGACAACGTGTAACTAATTGTTTTAGTAAAAATCTGAAAAGCAGTTCACGTTTCTCCAAATTTGCAATTTAATGCTTTTGATCAAATTTGCCAATTATTTAGTAGTAAACAAAGCTGGTTTCCTTTAAGCAAAAATGCAATCAATCACAGTAAATTCCTGTGGAAGTAGTGCTAAATCTCATAAAACTTTGGCCTTGTTTTCTCAAAAATAATATTAAAGGGATGTGCATCGTAAATCAACTTCACTGTGGGTACTGCTGAAAGACGATGAAAATGTCTATAGATTCTGGTAAAACAGAGCTTTAGTTATGTATTAATGGTATTACGGAATTTTTTGACGTTTCCAATCCGCACACATCAGTTTATTTTACAGTGTACAAATTTAAAGAAGTTTGAAGTACCCTTGCACAGCAAATTAAAACTACGACAATCGTTTGACTGTTAGTCCTTTAAATTATCGACCACTTTCTCCGAGGGAAAAAAATGTAAACAGCCCGTATTCTGTTACACAAAGATCTTCATTTTCACTGTTGACTATTATATACCGTCAATTAAAATAATATAAAAACCATGTAACCTAATAATTTATGATATGTTTCAATCTCGTTGATATATTGGATAAATAATAATTAATTAACTTCTTTAAGTTAAGAATACTTAACTTTAACTAATCAAAATCAATTGGTTTTTTTATTTTTTTAAATACGATTTTACCAATTATTTTTAATACCTTCCAATTTTAAATAAAAATGAAGAAAGAATTTGAGTACAAAAATTAATAAACTTCAGAACTTCACTTAGGCCAGCCATAATTAACTCAATTAACGGCAAATAATTACAACTGAGCGCTTAAACAATTTACCATCCCATAGGGAG